>JAZDUH010000500.1:3120000-3147500 GCA_036419115.1 Scarus forsteni
TTTTTCCAATATATTTGTGCATCACAGGACTTTTGCCACTTAGTCCAACTGTAAGAGAGAGAAGGCAGACATCTCAGCAGCTGATGTCTCACAAATAAACATCTCATACCTACAGTGAAAAACCAAATGGATAAACAGATTGAGATGCTGGATGCGTGTGTGCATGTGTGGGTTGATTCTGGCATCAACCCACACACGTGGGTTTGCCGGGGATCACCTCTCATGTTTGTTAAGTTCCCTTGCCTCCAGTGCAAGCTCTTAAGTTGATTAAAGTTCTTCAACCTTAATCAGACCTTGCAGATGAATCCCATCACCTGTCTCCTCTCCAGAACTATCTGATCACACTAACCATCAAACTTCAGTTTGGTCTGGTGTCTTAATTCTTCAGATATCTCAGGTAAACACACAGAGTGGTTAGATCAGAGCTATGACAGACAAAGGATATCTGCAGTGTTTTACTCATTCATACAGCACGAGTGGAGGCAGTCCCCGGCCTGCTCTGAGACTTGATTAATGGTAAATTCTGCATCTTGTAAACTTGACTAACAACCTTAGCACTGGAAAGATTTTTTTTTTGTTTTGACATTAAACAACGACTGCCAGCGTGTCAGTATGGTACTCTTATTGTGAAGGGCTAACATCAAGTCATGCTGCTAGTATCATGATAACTCCATTAGCTTGACACTTCATCTGTCTGATGACAATACAGCATTAATGATTCACACCAAACACAATATGTATTCAAAATAACACAACTTCAAAGAGACTCGAACATGTATCACTACGTATGGATCAGCATTGGGGGTGAGCGAGTGGCGACGATAGACAGGCAAACACGAGGCTTGCTAATTAGCTCATCAATCACACAGCACCCCCTCGGACTCCCCTCGGCATGAGCCGAGCAGCAAACTGTTACTCAGGACCCATGTGCCTAATACATGCTGATTGAGCTCCCCCTGCAGGTGGGAGTACGAATCAAACAAAACACTCATATGTGAACTCTGACCCTAGAACCAATGCACTACATTCAGATCAAACTTTGGGCCTTTTCTACAATCATAAATGAAATTACTTCTCGCTCAGATTCTGTGATGGTCTGTTGTTAGAGCTCTGGGTGTTCCAGACATCCAGTCTGCATCCAGGCCTGGATAAAGACTGTCAGGGGCCAGAACAATACAGGGACCAGGTTGACTCAGAAAAGTGCTAAACTGGCATATACTGGCAGATCTGACCTCACCTCAGCCTCTTTAATATGCTTTTTGAGCACAATATCGATCACCAGAACCAGTAATTCACTAAATTCTTTGTGCTGCATTTTTAATGGATGAAAAGTGCTTTACAAATAAAGTTTGATTTGATTTGATTCCATTGTAGGCATGCCCCCTCGGGCAGATAGCTTATGGCAAGTTTTTCTTTTAACTAGCATGATTAAACAGAATCACTTGAACACTATAAATTTGGGCTGTTGTGATTTCAGGGACTAATCCAGCAGGAAAACAACAATAATTTCTCCTGTTGTGCTTTCAACAACGGGAGGAGGTCAGAATGCAGCTTCATTCAGTCAGCCATGTTTTTCCAGATGGTGTATCACTTAAACATCGTGAGTTTGATTCTGAGGAGTGTATAGTTCCACTAATGTTAAGGAATTTCAATCTCTTCTTGCAGATTTCCAGCAGCTCTCAATGATGAAAGAACAGCCTTTCCTTGTGAAGAATGAAGCTGAAGATGAAGAGAAACCTGATTCCTCACAGTTTCATCAGATAGAGACCAGAGCTGATGGAGAGAAGTGTGGTGGAAATTATGAGGAGAGAAACCCTGCAACAGGGAGACACTTTCAACCAGGGACAGAGGTCAAGACTGAAGACTTCTCTGAGGCTGAGACTGAATGCAGTGACAATTGGATGGAAGACAGCGATTGTGAGTCGGGTTCAAAACATGTGAAACAAAATCAAATTAGGAAAATACAGCCTGGAGAAAAACCCCTCAGCCACTCTGAGTTTGGTAAAACATTTAGATATGACAGTCAACTACAAAGTCACGAAATGGGTCACACTGAATTAAAACCCTTTAACTGTGACGAGTGTGATAAAACGTTTACAAGTAAAACTAGTCTAAAGAAACACAAAATGGTTCACAATGGATTAAAACCCTTTAACTGTGACGAGTGTGGTAAAACATTTAGATGGAAAGTTGATCTAAACAGACACAAAATTGTTCACACTGGGACTAAACCCTTTAGCTGTGATGAGTGCGGCAAAACATTTACAAGCAAAGGATATCTCAACATTCACAAAATGGCTCACACTGGATTAAGACCCTTTAGCTGTGATGAGTGTGGTAAAACATTTACAAAGACAAGTAATCTAAACAGTCACAAACTGACACACACTGGAGAGAAACCCTTTAGCTGTGATGAGTGTGGTAAAATGTTTACAAGTAAAACTAGTCTAAAGAATCACAAAATGGTTCACACTGGTGTGAAACCCTTTAACTGTGTAGAGTGTGGTAAAACATTTAGATGGAAAGTTGATCTAAACAGACACAAAATGGTTCACACTGAAGTAAAACCATTTAGCTGTGATGAGTGTGGTCAAACATTTAAATTGAAAAGTAGTCTTAACAGTCACAAAATGATTCACACTGGATTGACACCATTTTGTTGTGATCAGTGTGGTAAAACCTTTAAATCGAAAGACACTCTAGCCAGACACACAATGATTCACACTGGAGAGAAACCATTTCGATGTGATGAGTGTGGTAAAACATGTATACGGAAAGGTGATCTAATCAAACACAAAATGATTCACACTGGGGTCGAACCCTTTAGCTGTGATGAGTGTGGTCAGACATTTAAAATAAAAAGTAATCTTAACAGACACAAAATGATTCACACTGGGGTGAAACCCTTTAGATGTACTGAGTGTGGCAAACCATGCAGATCAAAAGAGGAGTTAAACTCACACAAAATGATTCACACTGGAGAGAAACCATTTCCCTGTGATCAGTGTGGTCAAACATTTAGATTGAAAGGTACTCGAAACAGACATACCATGATTCACACTGGAGTGAATCCTCTGAGCTGTGATGAGTGTGGTAAGCCATGCAAATCCAAAGAGGAGTTAAATGTGCACAAAATGATTCACATCAAACAATTTCCCTGTGATCTGTGTGATAAAACTTTTAGATTTAAACACGCACTGAATAGTCACAAAATGGTTCACACTGGGGTGAAACCATTTGGCTGTAGTGAGTGTGGTAGAATATTTAGACAGATAAATCATCTTAACACTCATAAAACTTGTTCACACTAGAGCATAGATGTCAGATTGGGGCATTTTTTGTCAGGGTTCATTTTGTCTCCACCACACACAAATCCTTCACATGTAAGCCTCTGAAATCCCACTTCAAATTCTGAGCCACTTTTCCTTAAATGTTTTGTTTTGAAGACTGAGCTTCACAGAGATATGATTATGATGGCTTTTTACTTTTTAAGAGTTTTTGGTTTTTTTTGTTGTTAGGGTCCTCGCCCAAAGGCAAGGAACCTCTTCTAGCTAGAGCTAGAATTCTTTTTGCTTCATTTCTTTCTTCTTATTATTACGGTCCTTGTCCAAGGGGACGGACCTCTTCTAGCAAGACCTAGAAGAGGACCACCCTGTTGTTCCTGTAGCGTTTCTTTCTTTCTTTCTTATTATTATTATTTCGCCCACCCGGTCATTAAACCTTAATTTGCCCGCCAAACTTGCTCAAAATCTCACCAAAATGGGCACACACCTCCAGGATGCCGAAAAATTTGATAAAATGAAAAAATTAAGCTCCAACATTCCAAAATGTGCTCTCTAGCGGCACTTATGTACAAACACCACTAAAATGGCTGTGACTGCCACTAGGAATGTAGTAGAGAGATGAAACCAACATCAAAATGTTTGTCTCATCAAGACCCACAATTCACCCATCAGCTTGAAATGCGGACAGATGAGAGAGGAGACATTGATGAACAAATGTTATGAAGGGATTTGTTGTTTCTCAACCAAATGAGAAACAACAAATGACAAGCCCTCAGAGTTTAGTCAACACTGAAACAGCCCTCGCAGCTCCTTCCATTCAAATGAATGGGGAACGATGGAACAGCAAGAGACATCCTGTGTCAGTTAGGCCTCTGCAGAAAATGTGAAAATAAAACACAGCTCTATGACTGGATTCCTGACAAATTCCTGTGCTGTTAAAATATCTAATTTTTAGAGAGATTGAGTCAAAATTGTGGCAGCTATGAGGCGTTGTTTCACATATTGCCACTCAGAGCGCTGGTCCCTCAGAGCGATTTGGCCACAGGCCAAAAGTGACGTCACCCTTCTCTCCGCCTTTGATGTCCACAACTGATTATGTAATTAAAGGAGGAGCAATAGAATGTCTCATTCACAGCCATTATAAAGACTGAGGCTCTGGAAAGAGCTGCAGATACACATATCAGTCTAACTTAGAGCAGTTTAAAGGGCTGGAAAGGGATAAAACCCTCAAAGTGGAGGTCAACAGAGAATTGGGGACCTGCGACAGAGTGAGGACCCATCCAACGCTGCTTGCAGCTTTAATTAGGGTCCTCGCCCAAAGGGGAAGGACCTCTTCTTGAACTAGAAGAGGTCCTTGCCCGAGGTCATCCAGGATGACGTCACCCTTCTGTCTTTGATCAAGACAGCTGATGATGTGACTAAAGGAGGAACAAAGATTGTCTCATACACAGCCATTATAAACACTGAGGCTGCTGACAGTGCTGCAGAAACACATATCAGTCTAACTTAGAGCAGTGTAAAGGGATGAAAAGGGATGAAACCCTCAAAATGGAGGTCAACGGGGCATGAGGTACCTGCAACATAGCGAGGACCCATCCAACGCTGCTTGCTCAAAAACTCACCAAACTTGGCAAGGACCTCAGAATCAGCAAAAAAAATTATGAAATGGAAAATTAACCCCCAACATTCCAAAATGTGCTCTTTAGGGCCACCTTGAAACACTAAAATGTACGTCAAGGCCACAAGAAATGTCGTTGCAAGATCAAACCAACACCAAAATGCAGATCTCATCGATGCCCACAAATCTCTTTCTGACAACACTGAGCCAGCTCAAACAGGAAGTTGGCAAATTGCCCTTCAAAATAAAATTTCAGGGGAAAAATTTGCCAGACAGAAAAATGATCTCCTCCTACACCATAAATGGTATTAGCTTGAAATGCGGACAGATGACAGAGGAGACATTGATGAACAAAATTACGAAGGGATTTGTTGTTTCTCAGACAGTTTTCAAATGACAAGCCCGCAGAGTTAGTCATGCCTTAAACCGGCCTCACAGCTTGTCCCATTCAAATGAATGGGAGGAGAAAACTCAGAATCAGACATCCTGTGTCAGTTATGCCTCTACAGACAAAACGATAACTCGTAGGGCTTTAAATGTGACACCGTTGGATTCCTGACAAAATTTTACTCAAAGAGGTCTCATTTTTTAGAGAGATTAGGTCAAAATTGGGTTAACTGTGAAAAAATGTTTCAGAGTTATCGTTGATCTGCTGCTGAAGCCAGTTGGGATGATGTCTCTGACTGACAATTGAGTGCAGGTGATCATCCTCCTTCAGTCACAGCTGATCATGTAACTGAAGGAGGAGCAGTAGAACGTCTCATACACAGCCATTATAAAGACTAAGGCTCATGACAGAGCTGCAGGAACACATATCATTCTAACTGATAGCAGTTTAAAGGGCTGGAAAGGGATGAAACCCTCAAAATGGAGATCAACGGGGAAATAGGGATCTGCCAGAGCATGAGGACCCGACCAACACTGCTTGCAGCTTTACTTTTTTCCTTGATTTTTGTACCGTTTTCATCTGGTGTTATATTTGAATTAAATGAACAATTTTTGTGCTTTTAAATTTATTTTTTTTTTCACTTTTGAAGAGAGCTTTGAGTGAATTTCTTATTATTGATCTTTTGATTGAAAAGTTGACAAAAAATTTGCAAAACATCACTATCTCACTACTTTGGCAAATCCTCATAACAATCCTTATTTTCCACTACAGTGAAACATTGTCCTTCATGTAACATATACAAATAAACTTTAAAGTTGTTCTAAAACCTGTCTATATTTTTTTTATCCGGATAACTATTTAAGCAAAAGCACAACCACATTACTAAAAGCAAATCTAATTCACTCTTACATGACCTTTCACACATAGTGGTAAGATAAATGCAGATTTATCACAGATTTGTAATCAGTATGGCAGCATGACTATCGAAATTATCTTTGCTTTATTCTATTTGAAAAGAATTTAGGCACCACAGTTAAAGCAAAACCTGCTCTCTTTAAAGCTGAAGTATGAAATGAACGTTTCATTTTGGTTCTGATTCACTTAGAAGAGTTTTAAATAAGCTGGTGACACTGAATAAATAAATTATTAGACGTATGAGTTTCGGTAGATGAAACAATCGTTAAACTTGACTGCTGCCTTGATTAGGCACAATGCAGGTCTGTTGCAATGGTAACAGCTCTCTCTGTCACTCTCTGTCTATAGCATGATAAAATGTGTGAATGAAACTTTAAAAAGACAGTTTTCTAATTGATATCCTAGTTCATATATATGTATATATATATATATATATATATGTATATATATATATATATATATATATATATATATATATATATACACATATATATATATATATATATATATATATATATTTATATATATATGTAAATATATATATATATATATATATATATACATATATATACATATATATATATATATATATATATATATATATATATATATATATATATATATATATATATATATATATATATATATATATATACACATATATATACACATATATATACACATATAACATGGTACGGGGGGGGGGTGACTATGCTTTTATTATGAAGGCAGAATCAGCGAACAGGAAGTACATGTTTATTTCCGGGTGTCAAAGCGTTTCTGCCGTCGAGCAAAGTGAGCATGTAAGCTCTTCGTCTCAGAGTAATTTTCTAAGACTCTTCAGTGTTTTCTTCCTTGACTCCTGGATGAGTGTAAAATGTCCGCGTTTCAGGATCTTAAAGAGAGAGCAGTTTTGTTTTCTTTCTTCTTCTGTGAACTTGTTTACTGTAGATGTAGCAGCTTAGCCTTTAGCTAACATTCAGCTAGCTCAGAGTGTTTGATGAATCAAAGGTCTGAGACTGAGGTTTACAGTCTTTTCCTTCTGATCCTCAAACCTGCCTGATTGATAAATATTACTAAATAATCGCAGCTTTTCACGCACATGGAATTTATTAAGGTGTCACATTCAGGCATAAAACTTTCAGCATGTTTATTGATGTTCAGAGAAATGACGACACAGTTGATTATGAAACGCTCACACTCTGCCCTCACACAGTTGGGACAGAAAATCAGAGCTTTTAAAAGATCACGTTGATCCTCAAGCACTTTAATAAAAAGCCTGATTTTAGATCACTGTGAACATCTGATCTGTTCTATTGTCATAAGGTAGCAGATTCGAGCCCAGCTCAGTCTGTCACATGTCAGTGTGTCCTTGAGCAAGACAGTAAACCCCAGTGTGCTCCCCCTGCTGCTTCAGTGGTGTGTTAACAGGTTTGAAATGGTTGTGAAAGGGAAGATGTGACCTGTGGTATAAATCTGTGGTCAGGAAGAGAAGGAGAGCTCTTTCTTTTCTCGAGTCCATTTGCCATTGTGTGAAAATTCTGTGCTTTTGCATTTTAGAGGTTTGTGAGGAGGTCCAGCAGCCTTCAGTGAGTAAAGAGGAGGATCCATCTGAGCAGCAGGAGAGGAGCTCCAGTCTGAACCAGAAGATGAGCGAGCCTCTGCACATTAAAGAGGAACCAGAGGAACCCTGGAGTCAGGAGGGAGAGCAGCTTCAAGGACCAGAGGAGGCTGATATCAAGTTCACTTTTACTCCTGTCACTGTGAAGAGTGAAGATGATGAAGAGAAGCCTCAGATCTCACAGCTCCATGAGATTAAATCTGAAGAGATGGAGAGAGGAGCTGATGGAGAGGAGAGTGGAGGACCAGAGGCAGACAGACGCTCTGATCCAGAGAGAGATGCACAAGCAGAGACTGAAGACTTTTCTGGAGCAGAGACTGATGACAGTGCTGATTGGAGGGAGGCAACAGATCAACAATCACATCCCTGCTCTGAGCGTGGAAAAAGATTTTCAGATCAAAGTGATTTGGAAAAACAGGAGGTGATTCAAAGAGGTGAGAAACTCTACAGCTGCTCACAGTGTTGTTAAGTTTTAAGGTGTGTTCCTGTCACATATCCATAGTTAATTTTGTCACTGTCACCAACTCAAGTTACGCCACGATCATATTACATCATATCATATAACAGGATGTGTTAGCAGACATCATTCCAACTGTATCCCCTACCAACTACACAATAATGCAGCTGATGGCCCTGCAGCAGCATGGTCTGATATTAAAGGGGCTGGAACCTTTCCCAGCTGCCACTGGGTGTGAGGCAGTCTACATCCTGAACAGGCTGCCAGTCAATCACAGGGCCAAGACGGGAAGATATGGCCTTAAAAGATAGTCGCTGATTTTTCTGCTCGGGCTGCAGCTATTGATTCTTCTTGTATTCCAGTATTCAGTGAATTATTTTATGGGATTTATCGAGTAATCAGATTACATCAATCTATCAGCTGCATGAACAGGATCTCAGAATCTGAATACATATTCGTCTGTTGGAAAAAAGAGTTCCTGCATGAAAGTGCTCACAAGGGCGGCAGATTTTTTTGAGCAACCAGGTCCTGATTTTAGATTGAGACCCTGGTTTTGAATTTTTCCAATGTATTTGTGATGCTTTGAGCATCACAGGACTTTTGCCACTTTGTCCAACTATACTAGAGAGACGGCAGACATCTCAGCAGCTGATGTCTCAGAAATGTACATCTCATACTGACCTATATTGGATAAAGAGATGGAGACGCTGGAAACAAAATGAAACCACGTGCATGCCAGTTCGTGGATGGCGTGTAGGTTTGCAGAGAGACAGCGCTGCTACAACACAGGTACGAAGAATTAATACTTTTCACAAATAATAATGGTGAATGTATACACAATGACGCAGGAATTCCTTTTCTGGACAACAAATCTGTCTAGACATATAAAATATACATATGCATACATATACAAATATGTACATCCAACACTCAATATGAATCCATAAATCCCTCCATCATTGCGGCAAGAAAAAAACTTCTGTTAAGCAGCAAGAAATCTTGAATGTGGATCCCAGTCTCATGATGAACAGCAAATCCACACATTACTGTGTTGGGTGTCAGGGCGAAGGAAGGGAGGTAAGAGGAGACAAGTGGACTAAAGTTAGTGACAGATCCATGAACCATAGACCCGTCATCTGATTTATTAGAGGTTAGCCTCTTGAGATGCTACATCTCGTTTTCAGGAGGGTCCTCATGTCTGAATGGTTGTGGTGATCATTTTATAGGAGTATAATCAATGATATTCTTACTGAAAATAAGAATTTATGGTAGTGACGAACTCATGGATGCCCAGACCACAAGTGCATCCATACCATATTTGTCTCCGTTAAGTATAAATGTATTAAAGGCCTCTTGAGATGTGACATCCCATTTTCAGAGGGACGCCATGCCTATGTGGTGATAAAAATAGATACTATAGGTGTTTCAACCACAGATAGAGCTCATGCCAAAATCTACATTAACAGCTATAATGATGATGGGAATGGAATGTTCTTAATGAAATGGCCAGCTATGTGTCATGTCTATAATTGTAGTTATTGAGGCTTCGTGACTCCACAGCAGCAGGCAATCTCCACCAAGGACCCCAGGCCACCTACAAGACAAGAGCCAGAGACGAGTTCAGGAGCAAACAAAAGGGGCAAAGTCAGACATGGAGAGAGAATGTGAGAGAGAGATAGAGCCCAATGTGCCGGATCCCCCCTGGCAGTTTAGGCCTATTACATATTAACTACGAGTCTCAGGGCTCTAGACTAACTTTTTGCATTCATTGCAACGCTGCACCTAAAAAAGAAATTTAAGGTGCACCAGCACAAATATTAGGTGCTGCCGAATTTTTCAGTGTCACCGTTAATGCCATCAGGTCACCATTTTACTACTCTCCATAAATTTTATAAAATGTAAATGCTTTTTAAACAAGAATAAGATGTAAAGAAATAGTTGTCTTTATTTGAAGCAAAGTTTTATATTAAAAGAAAAACAGAGTTTTTAAAGTGCTTCACTGAATAAAATGTACAAACTAATAACTAAAACATTAAGAAAAATAAACCATTTCCAAATAAAAGTGCTTTAAGTGCTTTACTGAACTGAAATTTAATATTTCAAACTCAAACATCTCAAGTTAAATGAAAAATTGTTTTAAGTCTAACCTTAAAGGTAGAGAGGGAGTCAGCCTCCCGAACTGTGGTCGGTAACTGGTTCCAGAGAAGAGGAGCCTGATAACTGAAGGCTATTCCTCCCATACTACTTTTGGAGATTGAGGGTACCACAAGCAGGCCAGCGTTTTGGGAGAGTGATGTTCTAGAGGGGTTGTACGGCACTACAAGCTCTTTAAGACAGACTGGTGCCTGTCCACTGAGAGCTTTATAGGTGAGGAGAAGAATCTTGAATTCTATTCTATATTTAATGGGAAGCCAATGCAGAGAAGCTAATACAGGAGTAATGTGGTCTCTTCTCCTAGTTCTAGTCAGTACACGTGCTGCAGCATTTTGGACCAGCTGAAGCGTCTTAAGCGACTTGCTAGGACAGCCTGAAAGCAGGGAATTACAGACATGGACACAATTGTTGGTACCCTTCCATTAAAGAAAGAAAAACCCGTATGGTCACTGAAATAAGCAGAAACTGACAAAAGTAATAATAAATAAAAATTTACTGATAATCAACTAATGAAAATCAGACTTTGCTTTTGAATTGTAGTTCAAGAGAATTATTTTAAAAAGCAAACTAATGATACTGGCCTGGACAAAAATGATGGTACCCTTTACTTAATGTGTTGTTGCTAGGGCTGTAATCAACCAAAGAAATTGTTGGTCGACTAGAACACAGAAAATTGTCGACCAAAATCGACCAATCAACCCCCCCCACGCCGTGTTTCTCCCCTGTGTGCGCCTCTTTCCCTCCTTTCTTTCTCTCAACACAAGACTCTTTGCTTTCCAGTCTTCATCAATCAGATGGACAGTCTGATTGAAATGAGCAGTTACTTTCATATAGGACTCCATTCGAAGAGACGTACACATCTGTTATCTTTATCTATTAACTCCGAAGCTTTCTCTTTTTACTCCCTCGTATTTTGCCGTGAGGGCATGCGTAATTGTCTGGCGCGCTGGCACTGAATATCCAGGTTTCAATGATTTCTTGGCCTTCCATGACACCAATGGGCCTCATATCCTAAGAAATAAAACTGTCAATTCGTTCTGTGATGTCGTTTTTGCATTTGGGTGTTTATATGAGGCATAAAATCCAGCGCAGACTGGGTGAGAGATACCGCTGCAGCGCGGGCAGCGGTAGGTGCGCATGCAGCTATAAAAGGAATAAATGATTATTAGAGTAGAATATTGAAATGTTCTTCAATAAAAATATTGAAATGAATGATAAATACATTAAAATGGTGTTCTGAGACATGATAGGGGTGCTCAGAAAATACCCCCATTTCACTTGATACGTTTCTCCTGATGAAATGAACTGCAGGGGAAAAAATTTATTGACACATTTGGTCGACCAATCAGAATGTTGGTCGACTGAGCACGCATCAACCAATTAGTTGACCAGTCGACTTGGACTTTACAGCCCTAGTTGTTGCACAACCTTTTGAGGCAATCACTGTAATCAGGTGATTTCTGTAACTCTCAGTGAGACTTCTGCACCTGTCCACAGGTATTTTGGCCCACTCCTCATGAGCAAACTGCTCCAGCTGTCTCAGGTTTGAAGGGTGTCTTCTCCAGACTGCATGTTTCAGCTCTTTCCACAAATGTTCAACAGGATTTAGATCAGGGATCATAGAAGGCCACATCAGAATAGTCCAGTGTTTTGTTCTGAGCCATTCTTGGGTGTTTTTAGCTGTGTGTTTTGGCTCATTATCCTGTTGGAGGACACATGACCTGTAACTGAGACCAAGCTTTCTGACGCTGGGCAACACATTTCACTCCAGAATGTCTTTATAGTCTTGAGATTTCATTTTACCTGCACAGATTCAAAACACCCTGTGTAAGATGCAGCAAAGCAGCCCTCAGTACAATCCAATCCAAACGGATTGGATTGTACCGTATTCAGCCTCATGTAAACTGCCCCTTAATCATAATGATAACTTTCTGTGCAGTGAGTGCCAAACCAGTTACAAGTCAGATGATATTGATAGTAATCTTTGTGCAGTGGCGTAAATTCTCTTCAACTTTTGAGTTAGTTTTAATTTTGTTCATTTACTTTTTTCTTTTGGGGACGTCTTGTCCAGTTCATTTAGTTTGGATATTCATGTTTTTATTATTTGTTTTTATTCATGATTCTTTTTCTATATTTTTGTCTATACTGATGTAACTTCCATGTTTAGAGTCAAATTTATCACATTTTATTGCTCAACTCAAATAATATACTTAGATATTTAGATAATACAACTACCTTATGCACAATTATTTAATATATGAAAGAATGCCCTACACCTGAGTCCTCTACTCACTATCAGTACTTTCTGTTCTATTTCTGTTCTACTCACTGTCATCTGATTAAAAGAAAAGTTTTGGATTTGTGAAGTATGTACTCTTAATAATAGGCTAGCTAGGCTGCATTGACTTACATTCTGAGCCAGCCTTTACACAGAGCCATACTCAAAGGATGTTATTTAGTAGATTTATTCTAAGTTAATGACCACTTTTACTTCTGTTAACTGCTGCTGAATCATGAGCATTATCTTGTTGTGTCCGGTCTGCCGACTTGATGCATGGACAGGATGTTTTCTGTTGAGGTGCTGCCGCATTGGTGACGGGCTATTATGCTAATATACACACTTGGACAAAATTGTTGGTGCCCCTTGGTTCATGAAAGAAAACCCGCAGTGGTCACAGAAGTAACTTGAATCTGACAAAAGTAGTAATAAATTAGAATTCCATGGAAATTAACCAATGAAAATCAGACAGTGCTTTTTAACTGTGGTTCAACAAAATTATAAAAAATAAATAAACTCACGAAACAGGCCTGGACAAAAATGATGGTATCCTGAACTTTAAATATTTGGTTGCACAACTTTTTAGGCAATCAGAACATAACTTAGCCTCCTCCATGCTTCACAGTAGGTACAGTGCTCTTTTCTTTGTATGCTTCATTTTTGTGTCTGTGAACATAGAGCTGATGTGACTTACCAAAAAGCTCCAGTTTTGTCTCATCTGTCCAAAGGACATTCTCCCAGAAGCTTTGTGGCTTGTCAATATGCATTTTGGAAAATTCCAGTCTCACTTTTTAATGATTTTCTTCCAAAAGTGACATCTTCCATTCAGTCCGCTTTGGCTCAAAAAGTGATGGATGGTGTGATCTGACTCTGATGTACTTTGACCTTGGAGTTCTCCTCTAATCTCTTTCGAAGTTGTTCTGGGCTCTTTGGTTTCCATTTGTATTATCCGTCTCTTCAGTTTGTCATCAGTTTGCCTCCTGCAGCCACGTCCAGGGAGGTTGGCTACAGCCCTGTGGACCTTAAACTTCTGAATAATCTGTGCAGCTGTAGTCACAGGAACACCAAGCTGCTTGGAGATGGTCTTATAGCCTTTACCTTTAGCGTGCTTGTCTATAATTTTCTTTCTAATTTCCTGAGACAGCTCTCTCCTCAGCTTTCTGTGGTCCATGTTCAGTGTGGTACACACCATGATACCAAACAGCACAGTGACCACTTTTTAGCCTTTAAATAGGCAGACTGACTGATCACAGTCGGTCTGCCTATCACCTGTGATGATAATTACAGGACACACCTTAGTTTAACATGTCCCTATGGTCACATCATTTTCAATAA
Source organism: Scarus forsteni (assembly GCA_036419115.1). Taxonomy (NCBI): domain Eukaryota; kingdom Metazoa; phylum Chordata; class Actinopteri; order Labriformes; family Labridae; genus Scarus; species Scarus forsteni. The sequence goes on from JAZDUH010000500.1 coordinate 3,134,051, forward strand.
TTTCTCAGGGTACCATCATTTTTGTCCAGGCCAGTTTCATTATTTTGTTTTTTAAAATAATTATTTTGAACCACAATTAAAAGGCAATGTCTGATTTTCATTAGTTGAATTTCAGTAAATTTTTATGTATTCTTTCTTTTGTCAGTGGGAAGTCATTTCAGTGACCATTTTGGGCTTTCTGTCTTTAACGGAAGGCTACCAACAATTTTGTCCACGTGTCACTCCATTAGCTTGATGCATCATCCGTCTGATTATACACAGCATTGATGATTCACACCAAACACAATATGTATTTAAAATAACACAACTTCAAAGAGACTTGAACATGTATCACTACGTATGTATCAGCATTGGGGGCAAGTGAGTGGCGGCGATAATTTTTTAATTGTTTTTGATTAGTATAATGATTTTTGTTTTTTTAGTGCACTTTTTCACAAAAGAGGGTCCATTTCATTTTCGTTTTTTTCCCCTCTTTTTTTGGTTAAATTATTATATTGTTTAGTTTATTTATTTTGATAACAGGCTCTTGACCTTCCAATTACAGTTAAATACTCTAAAGAAATTAAAGTTTATTGCTTTTGATACTCAATTTATTATGACATATAATGACATTAATGAAAAATGATGCTTCAAAATAATATTGACAATAATATCGTTAATGGGCAATGTTTTTTGGGACAATTATCGTCCAGCAAAGTTGTTATTGTGACAGGCCTACACATGCCTAATACATGCTGATTGAGACCCTCCTATAGGTGGGAGTACAATATTAAAAAAACACTCATATGTGAACTCTGACCCCAGAACCAATGCACGATGTTCAGAACAAACTTTGGGCCTTTTCTCCAATCATAAATGAAATTGCTACTCACTAAGATCCTGTGATGGTCTGTTGTTAAAGCTCAGGGTGTTCCAGACATCCAGTCTGCATCCAGGCCTGGATGAAGACTGTCAAGGGTCAGAACAATATAGGGACAAGGTTGACCCAGCAAAGTGCCTAACTGGCATATACTGGCAGTACTGACTTCACCTCAGCCTCTTTAGTATGCTTTTAAAGCACAATATTTATCACCAGAACCAGTATTTCACTAGATTCTTTGTGCTGCATTTTTAATGGATGAAAAGTGCTTTATAAATAAAGTTTGATTTGATTCCATTGTAGGCATGCCCTATACACTTTATAGTTGGACCTTTGTGATTTCAGGGGCTAATCCAGCAGGAAAACAACACTAATTTCTCCTGTTGCGCTTTCAGCAACTGGAGAAGGTCAGAATGCAGCTTCATCTAGTCAGCCATTTTTTCCAGATGGTGCATCACTTAAACATCATGAGTTTGATTATGAGGAGTGTATAGTTCCACTAATGTTAAGGAATTTCAATCTCTTCTTGCAGATGTGCAGCAGCTGTCAGTGATGAAAGAACAGCCTTTTCATGTGAAGAATGAAGCTGAAGATGAAGAGAAACCTGAATCCTCACAGCTTAATCAGATAGAGACCAGAGCTGATGGAGAGGAGTGTGGTGGAAATCATGGGGAGAGAAACCCTGCAACAGGGAGACACTTTCAACCAGGAACAGAGGTCAAGACTGAATACAGTGACGATTGGATGGAAGACAGTTATTGTGAGTCAGGTTCAAAACATGTGAAACAAAATCAAATTAAGAAACTAAAGCCTGGAGAAAAACCCCTCAGCCACTCTGAGTTTGGTAAAACATTTAGGTATGACAGTCAACAACAGAGTCACGAAATGGTTCACAATGGATTAAAACCCTTTCACTGTGACGAGTGTGATAAAACATTTAGATCCAAAAGGATGCTTAGCAATCACAAAAAGGTTCACACAGGGGTAAAACCCTTTGGCTGCGATGAGTGTGGCAAAACATTTAGATGGAAAGTTGATCTAACCAGACACAAAATTGTTCATACTGGGGTTAAACCCTTTAGCTGTGATGAGTGTGGTAAAACATTTCGATGGAAAGTTGTTCTAAACAGACACAAAATGGTTCACACTGGTGTGAAACCCTTTAGCTGTGATGAGTGTGGTAAAACGTTTGGATGGAAAGTTGATCTAAACAAACACAAAATTGTTCACACTGGGGTTAAACCCTTTGGCTGTGATGAGTGCGGCAAAACATTTACAAGTAAAAGATATCTCAACATTCACAAAATGGCTCACATTGGATTAAGACCCTTTAGCTGTGATGAGTGTGATAAAACATTTACAAATACAAGTAATCTAAACAGTCACAAAATGATTCACACTGAAGCAAACCGCTTTAGCTGTGATGAGTGTAGTAAAACATTTACAAGTAAAACTAGTCTAAAATATCACAAAAGGGTTCACAATGGATTAAAACCCTTTAACTGTGACGAGTGTGGTAAAACATTTAGATGGAAAGTTGTTCTAAACAGACATAAAATGGTTCACACTGGTATGAAACCCTTTTGTTGTGTAGAGTGTGGTAAAACATTTAGATGGAAAGTTGATCTAAACAGACACAAAATGGTTCACACTGAAGTAAATCCATTTAGCTGTGATGAGTGTGGTAAAACATTTAAACAGAGAAATGGTCTTAACAGTCATAAAATGATTCACACTGGATTGACACCATTTTGTTGTGATCAGTGTGGTAAAACCTTTAAATCGAAAGGCACTCTAGCCAGACACACAAAGATTCACACCGGAGAGAAACGGTTTAGCTGTGATGAGTGTGGTAAAAAATGTATACGGAAAAGTGATCTAATCAAACACAAAATGATTCACACTGGGGTCGAACCCTTTAGCTGTGATGAGTGTGGTCAAACATTTAAAATAAAAAGTAATCTTAACAGACACAAAATGATTCACACTGGGGTCAAACCCTTCAGCTGTATCGAGTGTGGCAAACCATGCAGATCCAAAGAGGAGTTAAACTCACACAAAATGATTCACACTGGAGAGAAACCATTTCGCTGTGATCAGTGTGGTAAAACATTTAGATTGAAAGGTACTCGAAACAGACATACAATGATTCACACTGGAGTGAATCCTCTGAGCTGTGATGAGTGTGGTAAGCCATGTGAATCCAAAGAGGAGTTAAATGTGCACAAAATGATTCACATCAAACAATTTCACTGTGATCTGTGTGATAAAACTTTTAGATTTAAACACGCACTGAATAGTCACAAAATGGTTCACACTGGGGTGAAACCATTTAGCTGTAGTGAGTGTGGTAGAATGTTTAGACAGATAAATCATCTTAACACTCATAAAACTTGTTCACACTAGAGCATAGATGTCAGACTGGGAGAGAAGGGGGGATGTGTCCCCCCCCACTTTATGTCAGGTTTATTGTCTCCACACAAAAAATCCCTCACATGTAAGCCATTAAACCCCCAGTTATTTCCAGTAGTCTAGAAAATTATGACCCTTCTGAACCTGTACCATCTGCATTTGCCTGAGCGTTGCAGTGAGATGCAGCTGACCTTGGTGAGGATAAAAAAATCTTGCAGCTGCTGTTAATTTGAATCTTTGCCAAGTTGAAGCTACAACCCAGAGTGTTCTTTTTTTTGTTTGTTTTGTCTGTGCTGAGTTAGAAAACCTGTTTGCTTTATTTAAACTGTGTGATTATTCCATTTGATAAATACATGCAAGGTGGGCATTAGTTTGTTTTGAAAAGTGGATAAGTCCTTGACAATCTTTACACTAAGCATGCTAACATACCAAATTTACTACTGTTTCAATTTGCTATGGTTAAAACGCCCTTCAGGAAAAAGTACAATTTTTCCTGATATAATACTACCAAATCCATTTGGAATATGGGATGCCTATTGAGTTTGAACAATTTGAACAACATTCTGAAGCTGTTGGCCTTATCCTAGCATTACCTCAGTTGGGATGGAGCAGAGTTAACATTTATTTTCACTAATGGACTTACAGTGCCTGGGGCAGCACTATGTAACTTTAACTATTCATTCTATATTCACTTATATTTTGTTTCAGTGAGATTTGAACTCCTTTGTGACCTTTTGAGAGACCTTACCTTCAAGTCAAAATGTTGTGGTTTTATCACCTGTTAAGTAGACACTGCAGACAGCTTGTACTGATGTCCTAATAAAAACAGCTGTTGTGGTTTTTCCAAGTATTAATGATGTTCACCAATGCCTGGACAGACTTTGACAGATCCTGCAGAGGTTTCTGTTTGGGGGGGTGGCCATCGAGTTCTGAGCTGCTTTCACTTGAATGTTTTGAAAGATGTAAGACTTCACAGAGATATAATTCTAATGGCTTTTTACTTTTTACGAGTTTTTGTTCTTGTTAGGGTCCTCACCCAAAGGGGAGAACCCTTTGGGCAAGGACCCTATTGTTCCTGTAGCATTTCTTTCTTTCTTTCTTATTAGGGTCCTCGCCCAAAGGGGAAGGGCCTCTTGTAGAACTAGAAGAGGTCCTTGGGCAAGGACCCTATTTTTTGCTTTCTTTCTTTCTGTCTTTCTTTCTTTCTTATTATTATTATTACGCCGCCCGGTCATTAAACCTTAATTTGACCCCCTAAACATGCTCAAAAACTCACCAAAACAGGCATGCACCTTGGGTATGCCGAAAAATTTGATAAAATGAAAAAATTAACCCCCAACATGCCAAAATATGCTCTCTAGCACCACCTATGGACAAACACCACTAAAATGGCTGTTACTTCCACTAGGAATGTAGTCGAGAGATGAAACCAACGTAAAAATGTTCGTCTAATCAAGACCCACATTTCACGCACTGACACCCTGACCTATCTCAAAGAGCAAATTGTCCTTCAAAATAAAATTTCAGGGGGAAAATATGCCAGACGGAAAAATTATTTCCTCCTTTACGTAAATGGTATCAGGTTGAAATGCAGACAGATGACAGAGGAGACATTGATGAACAAAAGTTATGAAGGGATTTGGTGTTTCTCAAATGGTTTTCAAATGACAAGCCCTCAAATTAGTCATGCCTGAAACCGGCATCGCAGCTTCTCCCATTCAAGTGAATGGGAGGGGAAAACTCAGAATCAGACATCCTGTGTCAGTTCGGCCTCTACAGACAAAACGATGACTCATACAGCTTTAAATGTGACACCGTTGGATTCCTGACAAAATTTTACTTCGGAAGGTCTCATTTTTAGAGAGATTTGGCCAAAATTGGGTCACCTGTGGAAAAAATGTTTCAGAGTTATCGTTGGTCTGCTGCTGAAGCCAGTTGAGATGATGTCTCTGCCTGATTGACAGTTGAGTGCAGGGGGTCATCCTCCTTCAGTCACAGCTGATCATGTAACTGAAGGAGGAGCAAAAGAATGTCTCATACACAGCCATTATAAAGACAGAGGCTCATGACTAAGCGGCAGAAACACATATCAGTCTAACTTAGAGCAGTTTAAAGGGATGAAACCCTCAAAATGGAGGTCAGTGGGGCAATAGGGACCTGCCACAGGATGAGGACCCGACTAATGCTGCTTGCAGATTTAATTTTTTCCTTGATCTGGTGTTATATTTGATGTAAATAAACAATGTTTGTTACATTTTTGTTCTTTTTCAATAAATTCTTTTCACTTTGGAAGAGAGCTTGGAGTGAATTTCTTATTATTGATTGTTTGATTGAAAAATTGACAAAAATTTGCGAAAAATCCCTATCGCATAATTTAGGCAAATCCTCAAAACAATCCTTATTTACCACTACAGTGAAACATTGTCCTTCATGCAACAATTACAAATAAATTTTAAAGTTTTACTAAAACCTACCTCTATTTTATTTATCCTGATTACTATGTAAGCAAAAGCACAACCACATTACTAAAAGCAAATCTAATTCCCTCTTACATGACATTTCACACAAAGTGGTAAGATAAATGAAGATTTATCACAGATTTGTAATCAGTATGGCAGCATGACTATCGAAATTATCTTTTCTTTTTTTCTAAATGAAAAGAATTAAGGAACCACAGTTAAAGCAAAACCTGCTCTCTTTAAAGCTTTCTCATAAAAGTATGAAATCAACGTTTCATCTTGATTATGATTGTGTGATAAAATGACTTTAAACAGTTTTAAATAAGCTGGTGACACTGAATAGATAAATTATTAGACGTAAGGGTTTCTGTGGATGAAAGAAACATTAAACGACTGCTGCCTTGATTAAGCACAAATACAGGGTCTTGCAATGATATATATATGTATATCTATATATATCTATACCTTTATCTCTATCTATATCTATATAGATAGATATAGATATAGATATATATATAGATATAGATATAGATATAGATATAGTTATAGATATAAATATATATAGATAGATATATAGAAAGATATATAGATAGATAAATATATAGATATATATTACTGTACATTTATTTTGCCTTATTTTGAAGACAAGATCAGGAAACAGGAAGTACATTTTTATTTCCGGGTATCAAAGCGTTTCTGCCGTCGAGCACCACAGTTAGCATGTTAGCTCTTCGTCTCAGAGTAATTTTATCAGAGTCTTCAGAGTTTTCTTCTTCTTTGGCTCCTGGATGAGTGTCAAATGTCCGGGTTTCAGGATCTTAAAGAGAGAGCAGGTTTGTTTTCTTTCTTCTTCTGTGAACTTGTTTACTGTAGATGTAGCAGCTTAGCCTTTAGCTAACGATCAGCTAGCTCAGAGTGTTTAATGAATCAAAGGTCTGAGACTGTTTAAAGTCTCTTCCTTCTGATCCTCAAACCTGCCTGATTGATACATATTACTAAATAATCGCAGCTTTTCACGAACACGGACTTTATTAAGGTGTCACATTCAGGCATAAAACTTTCAGCATGTTTATTGATGTTCAGAGAAATGACGACAGTAGATTATGAAACGCACACACTCTGCCCTCACACAGTTGGGACAGAAAATCAGAGCTTATCAAAGATCACGTTGATCCTCAAGTACTTTAATAAAAAGCCTGATTTTAGATCACTGTGAACATCTGATCTGTTCTATTGTCATAAGGTAGCAGATTCGAGCCCAGCTCAGTCTGTCACATGTCAGTGTGTCCTTGAGCAAGACAGTAAACCCCAGTGTGCTCCCCCTGCTGCTTCAGTGGTGTGTTAACAGGTTTGAAATGGGTGTGAAAGGGAAGATGTGACCTGTGGTGTAAATCTGTGATCAGAAGGACAAGGAGAACTTTCTTTGCTCAAGTTCATTTGCCATTGTGTGAAAATTCTGTGTTTTTGTATTTTAGAGGTTTGTGAGGAGGTCCAGTAGCCTTCAGTGAGTAAAGAGGAGGATCCATCTGAGCAGCAGGAGAGGAGCTCCAGTCTGAACCAGAAGATGAGCGAGCCTCTGCACATTAAAGAGGAACCAGAGGAACCCTGGAGTCAGGAGGGAGAGCAGCTTCAAGGACCAGAGGAGGCTGATATCAAGTTCACTTTTACTCCTGTCACTGTGAAGAGTGAAGATGATGAAGAGAAACCTCAGATCTCACAGCTCCATGAGATTAAATCTGAAGAGGTGGAGAGAGGAGCTGATGGAGAGGAGAGTGGAAGACCAGAGGCAGACAGATACTTTGATCCAGAGAGAGATGCACAAGCAGAGACTGAAGACTTTTCTGGAGCAGAGACTGATGACAGTGCTGATTGGAGGGAGGCAACAGAAGAACAATCACATCGCTGCTCTGAGCGTGGAAAAAGATTTGCACATCAAAGTGTTTTAATAAAACAGGAGGTGATTCAAACAGGTGAGAAACTCTACAGCTGCTCACAGAGTTGTAAAGTTTTAAGGTGTGTTCCTGTGCGTAACTCTGTCAGAGTCATTGCTGTTCCTTCGGCTGTCTCTTTGTGCCTCGCTCACTCCTTGAACTAACAGCGCTCCTGTTCTTATTGTTGTCTCATGAAAACTAAATATTCACCTTATTTTGAATAAAGAAGCCCAACTGACAGAATCCAAGGCCTTTTGAGTGTCTAAACTTATTATCAGATCGAGTTCAGTGTTAATGTATAATTCTCTTGAATGTTCTTTTAATTAGGACTCCATGATTATGGTCAAGATGATTTTCTGGATTATTTTGATTACTATTGTAATCACGATTGTTAATCATGGTAATTCATCATATTAGGGAAATAATCTGTGTTTTTATCGCACTGCTTTTAAAGAAGCAACAAACAAACATAAGGATAAAAGATGAATTAAAAAAATAACTTTACTTAAGAATATAAAACTTACTAAGGACTAACTGACATTAGATTTAAATATGCTATTACAGAGTGCAATCACAAAGTGAAACTCAGTGGAAACAATTACAGTTTATTTTTTGTTACTTTGCCTTGGCATTATTGTTATACCATATTATATTCCATTTATTAATTTGGAGCTAATATGAAAACAATGGTGTGTATACTTTGATTAAAGGGCTTGTCAATCATATATGATAGTTAGTTACTATTAGCCTGTGCTGTCACTGTTGTTGTTGTCTGTGTTATGACTCAGTGTTTCTCCTCAGGATCATGTTTTACTTGCAGTGGGGAAATCGTAATATTTATTTGACATCATCAGGTTTGAACAGGGTCAGAGGATCTTCCCTGGACATTGTTGAATTTATATCATTTCTTTCCTGCTTTCTGATCACTTTTAATGCACAATTTTATAACAGTCATGAGGTAGTCTCGTGATCTTTTGGGTGCTTTTTAAAATATCAGTGTTTTAGTTTATCTCACTTCTATAGTTAAATGATTTTAGATTCATGTCAATCTTGAAATCTTTTTAATATGATGCCAGATGAACACATTACCCAGTAACTCACACACCGGAGTTTGTAGTTACTGAATGAGAGAGAGAATGAGGAGGAGCTGACAACTATCACATCACAGTAGACACGGTAATAATGAAAGTCTGCTGATATAGTTGTGTAAAAATCCCCCCACTTCATCAACAAGGTCAAAATTGTGCTGAATTTATAGTCTTCCCTTTTTCAAAGCTTTTTCGCCGACACACCTCTGTTTTTAAAAGTTTGTCTTTTAATCCCTTCAGAGCAGGAGCTGGTGTTTTGAAATGAAGAGAGTTCATTAAAACAGCGGCTGGCTAAGCTGCAGAAAATGTTTGAAACAATATCACAAATGAGCTCACAGCTAAAATGCAGCATTCTGCTCTCCCCCAGAATTGCTGAAGGTCACACAGAAGTCATGGGGGGCACACACATGACACGTGACAAGATGTAGAAAATGAAGAAATTATCATTCAATGAAAAAAGTGGCATTGTTTGCAGATAGTTCTAAAACTTACATGAAAAAGATCATTAAAGTAGAGTTTAATGCAAGACAAAGAACAACTTCTTTGCTTTGTTCTTTACATCCAGAGAGACCCTGGTGAGGGGCAGAGGAGCCACATGCAACTCCAGAGCCAAAGGTTCCCACCCCTGGTCTGGGTAATGCCACTTTGGACAAATAATTGCGGCAGGGGATTGCATATTTCTTGTCCAGTGTTTTGTCCATTTTTCTGCTGTTATACTTCTTTCAACATGACTCGCACTCATCAGTCCACTGAGTAGCTTGAGGCTGCTGCTGCAAGGTTGTTATTGTTGTAATTTGTTTTTTAGGCGGCTTAATGAAAGCCTTGGTGTAGAAAGTGCCTGATTAGATATGCAGTTGAGCCAGCATTTTAAAAGTAGATAACCCCAACAATCAGATTAATTTAATCATGGCAACCAAAATCGTGAACAGAAGTAAAATTCAATTGATTGAGCAGCTCCACTTCTCATGCTTTCCTGTGTTTTTCTAGTTAGATCAAATCCTGTTTTCTCCAGAAATCTTTTCTTATCTTTGTTTAAATGGAAGTACATATTTTTTTGTCATTATGGAAGATGCTTATTTTTCTGTAATAAAATATCCTTTCAAATCTTTGCCTGGTTATGGAATAGCAGATTTTATAGCTTCCCAGGAGATCAGTTTCTTTATTAGTTAAGTCCCAGTTGAATGATTTTAATGTAGATGTCAGAGTATGTTTTAAGTTTTTTCCCCATTGTGCTGTAAATCTCTCGGGGCCTTGGCATTTATTTACTTATTTAAAGTTTGGCTCTAACAGCATATATTTCTTCCTCTGTTACACGTGGGTCAATGCACTGTTTTGCTCTTATGTAAGTGAAGGGCAATTTATTGAATTTAAAAAATCAGCTGTCTTATTATGGTATTGAGGATACCTGAAGGAATGGAACATGGACCTGGCACAGACCTGGATGCAGGCTATCAGGGGTCAGCAATACAGGGAATAAGTTGGCTCAGAAAAGTCCAAAACTGCCATATGCTCCCAGATCCGTGACAATCACTTGAACACATCAAAGTAGGACTGTTATGATTTCAGAGGCTAATCCAGCAGGAAAACCACAGTAATTTATCCTGTTGCATTTGGAAAACCAAGAGGAGGTCAGAATGCAGCTCCATGCAGTCAGCCATGTTTTCCAGATGATGACACATCTTGAGTTTTGTTCTGAGGAGTGTATAGTTTCACTCATGTTTATGTCTTTCAATCTTTTCCTGCAGACGTCCAGCAGCTGTATGCTATGAAGGAAGAACAGCCTGTCCATGTGAAGAATAAGGATGGAGTTAAAGAGAAACCTGAGTCCTCACAGCTTCATAAGATGGAGACCAAAGCTGATGGAGAGGAGTATGGAGAAAATTTTGAGGAGAGAAGCCCTGCACCAGGGAAGCACTTTCAACCAGAGACTGAGATTGACGACTCTTCTGAGCCTGAGACTGACAATAGTGATGATTGGAGGGAGGACGGCAAATGCTGGCCAGATTCAAAACATGTGGAAAGAAATCAAGTTAGACAAAATCCTGGGGAGAAACCCTTCAGCTGCTCTGAGTGTGGGAAAACATTTAGATTCAACAGTCAACGAAACAGACATAAAATTGTTCACACTGGAGAGAAACCCTTCAGCTGTGATGAGTGCGGTAAAACATTTAGAAAGAAGAGCCATGTTGATTCTCACATGTTGTTTCACACTGGAGAGAAACCCTTCAGCTGTGACAAGTGTGGGAAAACATTTAGAATCAAAAGTAAACTTAAAAGTCACAAAAAGGTTCACACTGTAGTGAAACCTTTTAGCTGTGACGAGTGTGGTAAAACATTTAGATGGAAAGGTGGTTTTAAAAGACACAAAATGGTTCACACAGTAGAGAAACCCTTTAGCTGTGATGAGTGTGGTAAAACATTTAGATGGAAAGGTTATCTGAACACCCACTTGTTGATTCATGCTGGAGAGAAACCCTTCAGCTGCTCTGAGTGTGGTAAAACATATAGTACAAAATGTGAGCTAAGCAGACACAACATGATTCACACTGGAGAGAAGCCCTTCAGCTGTGACGAGTGTGGTAAACCGTTTAGATTGAAAGGTGATTTAAATAGACATAAAATGGTTCACAACGAAGGGAAACTCTTCACCTGCTCTGGGTGTGATAAAACATTTAGATCCACAGGCTCCCTAAACAAACACAAAAAGCTTCACACTCGAAATAAATGTTTAAGCTGTGACGAGTGTGGTAAAACATATAGATATGAAAAGTCTCTGCAGAGTCACAAGTTGACTCACATCACAGAGATACCTTTTCAGTGATGGAAAGTGGTTGAAAAACATTCAGACCTTTGTCTTCTTAACGAAGGTCTGAATTCTTTTCAGACCTTTGTTTTTTTACAACAGCTCTTATTTCAAGTCCAAAATATCACAAGAGTTCTGACCAGACCTGGTAAATCACAGAACGTAGCGTTGGAACAATTGAAAATGTATGCAGTTGTTGAGTTTGTTTTCTTGTGCTGTATCTTCAGCTGCATAGTGGCACAGCAGGCAGTGCATGTGCCTCACAGCAAGAAAGTCGCTGGTTCGATCCTCGAGTCAGGTGGGGTCTTGATGTGTGAAGTTTGCATGATCTTCCTGTGCATGCATTGGTTCTCTACGGGCACTTGGGCTTCCTCCCACAGACTTAAAACATGCTAACTAGGTTGACACCTGACTCTGAATTGCCATTAGGTGTGAGTGTGAATGGTTGTCTCTCTCTATTGGCCCTTTTCCACTAGCACCCCTTGGCCCTACTCTACTCGGCCCTACTAGATTTGCAGCGTGTGTCCACTAGCCTGGTTCCTCCTAAAACAAGCTAGTTTTAGTACCTACTGGTTCCAAGCAAGCTGAGTCAATACAAAAAGGTGACGTCACCGACTGCCGGCTACTGATTGGTCAGACAATGTTGTTATCGATGAGTCATGAGCGCGACGACCTAGCATGCAAGCGGTAGCTACCATTAGCTTACCCTCATATGTCTTTTCTTTGCAGCTCGATTGCTCTCGTCCTCGGCTTCATTCTGTTGTTTAGCTTCCAAAACTCTCCTGTGCTTCTCAAGGGGTATTTCTTCTTGCCACCTGCAGCCTTCTTCTGCTTTCCTTTTTTACTCGGTTTGTGACAAGAAGCCACAGATTGTTGTGTTGCACTCAAAATGACGTCACCGCAGTGCCGCTCAGCTGTTTACAGTGACACCGCACCCCGTTGGGTAGGCGACTGGGGCTACTGGAAAAGCAGCACAAGGCGAGAAGGAGAGGGCTGGGTAGAGTCGAGTAGAGTAGAGTAGGGCTAATGGAAAAGGGCCATATGTGGCCCTACGATCGACTGGTGACCAGTTCAGGGTGTACCCTGCCTCTCGCCCTTTAACATCTTGGAAAGGCTCCAGCCCCTCCTTGACCCCAAAAGGGATACACAACACGGTATAGAAAATAATGATGAGTTTAAGTAGTAAAAAGTAAGCTGTAATTGTTTCCACTGAGTTTCACTTTGTGATTGCACTCTGTAAAAGCATATTTAAATCTCATTTCAGTCAGTCCTTGATAAGTTTTATATTCTTGAGTAAATGTTAATTTTTTAGTTTATTTATTATTCCTATGTTTGTTTCTTGTTTCTTTAAAGGCAGTGCAATAAAAGCACAGATGATTTTCCTAACATGATGAATTACCATGATTATAATTGCAGAGTTATAATTGTATAACTGTATAAGTATTACTGTAACTAAAGGGCCTGTTTATCTACAGAATGTAGCACTGAAAGAATTGAAAATGTCTGCAGTTGTTTAGATTATTTTATCTTTTCTGTGCAATTCCTTTGACCTAGTCATATTATGTCACTTAAACAATTTTGTTTGTGTTGTTTGAATTCATATGTGACTTGTTAAATAGATATTGTGCAGACAGATTGAACTGATGTCCTTGCAAAACAGCTGCTGTGTTTTTTCTAAGTTTAAGGATGTTGAATGAGGGCAGGCTTTAGCAGGTCTTGCAGAGGTTTCTGTTGGTGGAGCTGCACCATCTTAAACTTTTGAACCTGATTAGTGTATAAAAGGGACAGCAAATCCAGTCTGAGAGGATTCTAGTATTTTTTAAGAATGTCTCAAGGGGTTGGCAGAGTGGTTGTCAACCAGTACATGCTTCTGCGGACCTGGATTCAAATCCAGCCTG
>JAZDUH010000500.1:3152500-3512500 GCA_036419115.1 Scarus forsteni
GTTGCGTTTTGGCCTTGCGTTTAGATGGGAACACCTTACATTTCCACCTAAAACGGAAACTTTTGAAAACGGGCTCCTGAGTGGAAAGATTTGAATCTGGTCTTCATGCAGCTTGGTGTAAACCCGTATCAGAGTGTTTCAGGGTGAAACACTGATGTCCCCCCATGCGCAGTACTCTTTCACATGAAGGCTGCGTGCGCGTACCAGGAACAACAACAGCTTCGGCCGTCCGCCGAGTAACGTGTGAGCGTCTTATCCAGTCGGTCTGTTATCCAGTCAAAACTATCCTGACAGATTTGTTGTCCGAACTGATTTGTAGTCCAGAAAAGAAACTCCTGCTTCTCTTTGCGTCTATTTGCAATTGTTGTTTGTGAAAGGTTTTCTTCTTCATTCGTGTGTTGTAGCAGCGCTGCCTCTCTGCAGACCTACACCGCCATCTACTGAACCTGCATGCACACTATAGCGGATTTACAGGGGATTAACTCGTCTCCAGCTTTGTCATCTGAACGCAAAAGAATTTGAAGACGCAAAGGAAGAGCCTTTGCGTCTTCAAGTCAGGAGTTTCCATGTTAACGGCCCCTCTGTAAAGACCCTGCCGAAAAAACATAGGCCCTCCTCACACAAAGAAGGCCCCGTATTGTCTTGGCGTCGGCATCAAAACATGTATCGCTGTTTACACATCATATTGTACATAGGCTTTTGCATTTACATGACATTGCAAAATCCTGTCGGGTTGCCTGTCTGGTTCTGCTCTGAGGTGGATTCCACGTCAACAAGTGCTCATTCTGCGTCTCTGCATGAGACCTTGTTGCTGTTGTTGCTGTAGCGGGTGTTGTTGGTGTTCTGTGAGCAAATGTTGATATAAAAGTTGTAGCAATATTTGCAGCGGCTGGAACAAGATCAGAATCAGCCGGCTGCCGCCATTGTTGTTGTTGGTGTGTGTGTGTGACAGCGTTGGTTGGGGGGCGGGGAGGAGGAGGGGTGCTATGAGGTCACCGTCTTTTCCAGATTTAGCTGTTTATACCAACTACGGCATGAAGACGAATACGCAGATATCCACTTGCAGATCCGTTTTCAAAAAAGATGCAGAGTCATGGACAAATACGCGTCTCTGTGTGTCAGAATTACCAGATCGATAGTTTATTTTACCGGAGTCTTACAAATTCGTACTCGTGTAAAGCCCACCATAGTCAAACGGAACTCTGGACAAAGCTCCGCTGCACACGGTCGTATAGCTTTGATGAAAAGCTGACAGCTGAGCCCTCAAGTAAGTGGAGGACAAGTGACTAAACTGTATTTCACATGGATCAAATGGACTTAATGAAGTAGGGCTGTTGTGACTTCAGAGCCCAATCCAGCAGGAAAACAGTGTTTTCTCCTGTTACATTTGGAACTACAGCGGGAGTTAAGAGTGCAGCTTCATCCAGTCAGCCATGTTTTCCAGATGAAGTAACACTTAAACATCTTGAGTCATGTCCTGAGGAGAGTATAGTTCCACTAATGTTTATGTATTTCAATCTTTTCCTGCAGACGTCCAGCAGCTGTATGCCATGAAGGAAGAACAGCCTGTCCATGTGAAGGATGAGGCTGAAGATGAAGAGAAACCTTCAAACACAATAGCATCTGCTGCAGTCTCTCCCTCCGACTTGTTCGGTGTTACCATTGCAGGTGATCTCTCATGCATCCCATGCTGCTGTTATAAGGCAGTTTTGCCTGACCTAGCCTACACTAAACAGTATTTCCGCCGGTAGTTTGTTTGAAAAACTACCACATAGTGCTCCGCTTCATGTTGTCTGCCTTCTTGTCTCTGAGGCAACCTGAAGTGATGCGACACTGGCTGTGGCTGCAGATCTTAAATACTAATGTAACATTGCGCCCCATTCATCATCTGTTATAGTCCTATATGCGGATAACTGCACTGGTGGAAACATTAAAGTGTATAATTGGTTAATATTATTATCTAAAGCTTTCAGGCAACATTGTCACCCCTAAAAATAATATATAAATTAGTGAAAAATGAACGAGGAGGTGGAGGAGAAAAAAAAACGTCCTGTAAACGGTTATTGATTTTTCTAAATGGTTATGATTTGTTATCTTTGCATCCGTTTACACGTTTAGATGTTGACACCCCTAGTCAATAGATTCCATTGTTGGCATGCCCTCCAGGGCAGGTAGTGTCAGGATTTTGTCCCTTCATAGTTCTAAGAGCTCAGTGTAACTTTCAAGGTTTGTTCAACACCTGACATAACTCAAAATAATAAAGACAAAGAGTCAGCTGGATGCAATCAGATGGAATTTACTTCGCAGACGCGTGAGTACAACAAGCTGAACTGTGGAAATACAGTGTTTTCTCTCTTTTATAAGAGTGACAAGAAGGTGTGTGTATGGAGTGACCTCTATACATCACCGTCTCGGAATGAGCCAGACTGAGCCGGTATGGAAGATGTCCCTCAGCCTGATAAGGATAAGAAACAGCCTCCATACGAGGTCACATATAGAGGTCACATTGTGTAATCAGGATGTAATGTGTGGGTGTGTGTTTGTGTCAGAAGAATGCAAAAGCTGGACAATGATTGCAAATATGATTACAAAGACAAGATTGGAACAGGGTCATAAAGAGACAAATTAATGAAAAAGGTTACATAAACTGTTTACAAAGGTCAAATTGTTCTTCACAGGTAGTTTATGGCAGATTTTGCTTCCACACTGCATGAGCAAACAGAATCACATGGACTCAATGAAGTAGGGCTGTTGCGATTTCAGAGCCTAATCCAGCAGGAAAACAATCTTTTCTCCTGTTACATTTGGAACTACAGCGGGAGTTAATGTAACATTAATCCCATTCATCTATTATAGGCCTATGTGCGGATAACTGCACTAGTGGAAACATTAAAGTGTATAATTGGTTAATATTATTATCTAAAGCTTTCAGGCAACATTGTCACCCCTAAAATTGATATATAAATTAGTGAGGAATGAATGAGGAAGTGGAGGAGGAAAAAAACAAATTGTAAAAGGTTATTGATATTTCTAAACGGTTATGACTTATCTGTGTATTTGTTTACACGTTTAGATGTTGACACCCCTATTTCCAGTAGATTTCATTGCAGCTCCATCCAGTCTGCCATGTTTTCCAGATGATGTATGACTTAAATGTCTTGAGTCTCGTTCTGAGCGAGGTTATAATAGTTAACTAAAACGAAACTAAAAACAAAAACTAAAATTTAAAATACATTGCAGTTAACTCAAACTAATAAAAACTAGAAAAGAAAACAAAAACGATAAGTAAGCTAAAACTGGATCTTGTGTTCACAAAACTAACTGAAACTAACCAAAATTACGGACAAAATGTCCTTCGTTATCGTTTTTGACAATATTATTAGCCTTTAGGATTTAATCTGATCCGACACATTTTTCCAACCAATTTCAGGACAGTTTAGGACAGCAGTTGTCAGCGCTGTACGGCACCGTCATAGCGATGTACTGGAATGTGCTTGTTTACTGCACTGACTGACTGTGCTCTGTGCCACCACGAAATGTGTTGTTGGAGCAACAGCGACAGTGTCCCATTTTGGAATTTTTTGTGGGTACAACATTGAGACAAACAAATGCACGTGCCTGGCAGAATTTAAAACTGGTGAGATATGTGGAGCGCTTCTTAAGGGGAAAAATCCTACAAAATTAAAAGCCCATTTAAGGGCTGTACACTGCCTCAGATTTGCCCAAGCTTAAAATTAATGTTATATTGATTAATTTTCTTTAGATTTACTATACCCTTTTATTTCCTTCATACAAAAAACATGCTCCTCTGACTCCTGTAAGAATAGTATTGCAGAATTAACCTTGAAAAGTTGGGAAGAGTAACAGTTCCAATGTGAGGGATTTATGTCATAATGGAGTAACAGGCTGCCATCGAGTATGTTTTGTTTTTGAGCAGTGAATCAGAGCATCTGTAATAGTTTAATTGCATGTGAGTCTGCCTTTAATTCTATTTGAGTTTGCCTTTATTGTCACAAAGTCCAAGTTTCTAATTATTTAAGTTCATATATTGATTTGTATAATTTATGTTTATATTTTTTATATTAAGTTTATATTGTTTATATAGATGTTTGTATTTTTTATATTAAGTTTATATTATTATCTTGTTTTTAAGGCAGCAGCCAACAGCACAGTATCAGCATTGACTGAGCAGTGAGCACTATGTTGGACTTGAAAATAAACAGTATTACAAAATACTTACTCTGAACTTTTTGAATCATGCACCTGAAAAATAAGGTAGGAAAAAAATAAAACTAAACTGAAACTAATTAAAACTAAATAAAACTAAGCATTGTTGCAAAAATCAAAGCTAAATAAAAACTAGAATGCTCGCTAAAACTAATTAAAACTAAACTGTAATGGGAAAAATTGTCAAAACTAACTAAAACTAAACTATAATGACTAATCCAAAACTATTATAACCTTGTTCTGAGGAGAGTATTATTCCACTCATATTTATTTATTTCAATCTTTTCCTGCAGACGTCCAACAGCTGTATGCTATGAAGGAAGAAGAGCCTGTCCATGTGAAGAATGAGGCTGAAGATGAAGAGAAACCTTCAAACACAATAGCAGCAGCTGCAGTCTCTCCCTCCGACTTGTCCAGTGTTTCCATCGCAGGTGATTTCTCATGCACCCCGTGCTGCTGTTATAAGCCAGTTTTGCCTGACATAGACTACACTAAACAGTATTTCCACCGGTAGTTTGTTTGAAAAACTGCCACACAGTGCTCCGCTTGATGTTGTCTGCCTCCGTGTCTCCGAGGCAACCTGAAGTGACGCGACACTGGCTGTGGCTGCAGATCTTTTATATTAAAGGGACTGTGAGGAGTTTCTAAGTTTTTACAAAAAAGTCTCACTTTTAGATATATGCCTGATCGAAATACACACTTTAAGATGAGTTTTATAGCATTAAAATAGGTTATCTATAAATGCTATTCCTTAGCTTCACGGTCGGGTTGGACAGGGCTGGACTGGCCTGGATACTCAACTTCAGAAACAAGACAATTAAAACTAGAGCAAATTTATATTATTCAGACACGTCTTAGAGCACCGGGCTGTAAGTAGCGATATATAGCCGGCTACAAAACTACGATACTAAGTTTTCCAAAAATTGCTTGTTGTCACACATCAAAAACTACCTAGAAAGAGATACATTACCTCGTCGCTTTGCATCCTGTAAGTTGTTGAAAAAATAAGTTGTAAAGCAATGCAGAGTTCTGAGGAAGGTCCAAGCTGCATAACAACAAACACACTTTGGATTGCAGACGTCTTTTGGTGCATTCAAGTTGTAGTCAGAAGTAGGAATTTTGAGTTCCGAGTAGGAAACTGCAACTGGAACGTCCCCCAAAGTCTGAATTTCCTACTGGGAACTCGGTGAAACCTCACCACCTTCAATTTGACAAACCAAGATGGATGCCCCCAGTGTGAACAGTTATTTAGCTCCTGTAATAATCGATCTATTATCACTTCTGACTGGGGTGTGTCGCTCTAGATCAGCTGTACATACATAGTATTGTTAGACTTATATTTACAAAAATGCTGCCATAGTGATGATCACATTCTTCATGCAATAACACAGGGCGTGCTAACAACAGCTAACAATAGCCTGGTAGATCGGCATGTTTTTTTCCGACTTCAACTGGAACGCCGATGAGTCGGAGATGATGTCACTCCCATTTCCGAGGTTACTGGAACGCAGCATTACGACAGTCGCCGTGCGTGCTCATGTGTAGCAGAGTCTTTACGTTGCCGGGAATAGATTCTCCTCACAGTCCCTTTGATGTGACATTGCGTCCCATTCATCTATTATTGGGATATGTATGCGGATAACTGCACTAGTGGGAACATTTAAATGTATAGTTGGTTAATATTATTATCTAAAGCTTTCAGGCAACATTGTCACCCCTAAAAATAATATATAAATATTATATAATATTATAAACATTATAATATTATTTACACAGTTCCACTCATGTTCATGTATTTCAATCTTTTCCTGCAGACGTCCAGCAGCTGTATGCTATGAAGGAAGAACAGCCTGTCCATGTGAAGAATGAGGCTGAAGATGAAGAGAAACCTGTGTCCTCACAGCTTCATCAGATGGGGACCAGAGTTGATGGAGAGGAGTGTGGAGGGAGTTTTGAGGAGAGAAGCCCTGCTCCAGAGAGACACCTTCAATCAGAGACTGAGATCATGACAGAAGACTCCTCTGAGGCTGAGACTGACAGCAGCGATGACTGGAGGGAGGACAGAGAACGTCAACCAGGTTCACTCTGCAAGAAAAGAAATGAACTTAGGAGACTGAACCTTGGAGAGAAACCATTCAGCTGCTCTGAATGTGGTAACACATATAAAACTAAATATAATCTGGAAAGACACAATTTGGTTCATCCTGAAATTAAGCCGTTCAGCTGCCCTGTGTGTGATAAAGCATTTAGACACAAAAATAAACTAAAACAACACAAAATGAAGCACATAAAACAGAATTCATTGACATGCAAAGAGTGTGGCAAAATATTTACGTCACAAAAAAATCTAAATAGACACAAAACAGGTCACACTGGAAAGAAACCCTTCAGCTGTGATGAGTGTGGTAAAACATTTAGATGGCAAAAAACCCTACAAAAGCACCAACTGTTTCACACTGAAGTGAAAGCTTTCAACTGTGAGGAGTGTGGTAAGACCTTTAAATCTCAGGGTATTCTAAACATTCACAAAAATATTCACACTAAAAATAAACCCTTTGAGTGCAGTAAGTGTGATAAAACATTTAAATGGAAAACCTCACTCCGAAGCCACAAATTAGTTCATATAGAAGACAAATCCTTTAGCTGTGATGAGTGTGGTCAAACATTTAGCAGCAAGTATAATCTTCAAAATCACGAACTGATTCACACGGGAGAGAAACCCTTCAGCTGTGATGAGTGTGGTAAAATATTTCGCTTTAAAAGTAAGCTGAACAGTCACAAATTGATTCACTCTGTAAATAAACCCTTCAGCTGTGATGTGTGTGGTAAGACATTTACAGGCAAAAATGATCTAAAAAAACACAAGACAGTACATACTGGAGAGAAACCATTCAGCTGTGGTCAGTGTGGAAAGACATTTAGATTACCAAATGCTTTACATTTACACAGTCGTGTTCACACTGCAGTAAGAGCCTTCGTTTGCTCTGAGTGTGGGAAGGCCTTTAAATGTAAGAGTTCTTTAAGTAGTCACAAAGTGGTTCACACTGACGTGAAACCCTTTACCTGCAGCGAGTGTGGTAAAGCATACAGACGTAGATCTACTCTTATTAGTCACAAGTTAACTCATACAGATGATAAACCGTTCAGCTGTGATGAGTGTGGTAAAGCATTTAAAGAGAAAATGACTCTTCAGGTTCACAAAAAGATTCACTCTGTAAAGAAATCCTTCAGCTGTGATGAGTGTGGTAGGGCATTTACATGCAAAGGTGATCTAAAAAAACACAGGACAGTTCATACTGGAGAGAAACCTTTCAGCTGTGACCAGTGTGATAGGACATTTAGAATGCAAAAGACATTACATGCACACAGACTTGTTCACACTGAAGTGAGAGCCTTCGTTTGCTCTGAGTGTGGGAAGGCCTTTAAATGTAAGAGTTCTTTAAGTAGTCACAAAATGGTTCACACTGAAGCGAAACCCTTTACCTGCAACGAGTGTGGTAAAGCATACAGATATAGAAATTCTCTTGTTTATCACAAGTTAACTCATACAAAAAACAAACCTTTTAGCTGTGATGAGTGTGGTCAAGCATTTACAACCAAAAAGAATCTTAAAAATCACAAAACAACTCATAAAGGAGATAAACCCAGTGATTAATGTGGCAAAACATTTGGACACAACTGCAGTCTTTTCAGTCACAAGTTGACTCATGTCAGTGAGAAACTCTTTCACTGATGATAGGATACTCCTTTATTGATCTACATAGTGAAAGCCAGGTGTTGAAACATTACAAGGGTGAATACAAGGGTGCAGTAGCATGCTTAAAGGTCAGTAAAATAATGAAATATAAAAGATTTGCATCACTAAGCTGTACAAAGAGCAATTAAAGAGACACAGTAAATGTTTTATTCATAATTATTAAAAATTCAATTATAATCAGGGTTCCCACGTGTCCTGGAAAACCTGGAAAATGATTGCTCAATTTTCCAGTCATAGAAAACAAATGGAAAATGAGGAAACAAGTGAAATGTCCTGGAAAAGCTTAAAGGTGCAGTGTGTAGAACTTGGCATTTTAGCGACATCTTGCGTTCAGATTCTAGAATGATCCTAACCGTAGCCAAAACATCACGTCGCTGAGCAACGGAATCCCGTGAAGACCAAAAAGGATCCTGAAAACAGCACACAATTTATGTTGTGTGTGTGTTTATACACACAGTTTGAATCCCAAGTCCAGAGTAACAACTTTCTATCCATCCACTTCCATCCTCTCCTCTTCTTCGCCTGCATTCCAGGTAGATTTAAGAACCGGCGGACAGATTCGCACTTCGTTCTTTTTGTCCCTAAAAACCACCCGTAGACAACACAACGGAACAATATGTCAGCCTACACAAAAGAACGGCCTGCGGTAATGTCATTTTTTTAATAAAGATTTTTCTAACTAAATAAAAGTCAAGCAAACGTTTTATGGGGATAATTATACCCCTATTTTGATGGACTTTACATACAAATAGAAACATATATCTCCTATATTCGCCGTCTCTGTTTGGCAAATTGTGGTGGATATATAAAATGACACATACTACACACTGCACCTTTAAATGGTCCTGGAAAATTATTTGTCTTCCTTTTAGCTTGAAATGTAGTAAATTAAGTTAAAATGTAGTTGGTAACTAATGTACACGTAGCCATAAAATGTGAGTAGGTAAAATGATGCAATCTAAAGCATAAAATATAAAAACTCAAAACAATGGGGACCAAAAGAAATAATAAAAAAGTAACAAAATAAAATTTAGACTAAATTAGCAAAATCTATTCATAGAAAAGCAGAGTAAATATAGAATAAAAAATACATACAACCATAAATTTATAATAGTAAGACACATAAAAGCCAGACTAAACAGATAGCTAACAGACAATGTTCGTGCCAGAGAGTTAGAAACACATAAATTCTAAGATCAATATGATCAATAGCGAGAGATATTTTTCATCAACCTCTGATCTTGTTTTTTAGAAGGCTGACTAGAACTGAAAACTGCCCACAGCAACAATGTAACTTCAGTTGGTTATGTGACACTGGAAAATGTCCTGGAAAAGTCCTGGAAAATGATTTCTAGGAAAGAGTGGGAACCCTGATAATAAATGCATGGTGAGAAACTCTTTCTGTGGATATTACAAAGATAAAATTGCAGTTCAGCATAATAGTAATTAAAGCCTGGTAATTAAATAAGCCAAATAAGATCCTCAGTATGGCAATGAGCATTTCTGTAGCAGTAAAGGCAGAGTAGCAAACCTGTGAGGCTTCTTGTACTTTCAAAGAATGTCTTGCACCACCTTTAGATCTAGCAATGGCTATTTAGGTCTGAGGCTCTCCCTCCTGAATCTTTGAAAGATCTACAACATTTAGATTATGATGGCTTTTTACTTTTTATAAGTTTTAATTTTTGTTTTTTGTTGATATTTCCAATGACTGTTTTGATCTGGTTTTAAAGTCGATGTAAGCAAGTTTACTACATATAAGTTTCATTAATAAATTAAAACTTTCGGAGAGAGTTTGGAGTGATTTCTTTTTATTTGATATTTTACAGTAATTTAGTTGTTTTTCTTTGAAAACCCCGTACTCTACACGACTTCAGAGTCCTCTACAGACACTGCAGCATGGCCCCTGAGCAGGTAAGATCAATAAACCAAGTAACGGCTCTCATGACTAGCTGACCCATTTGCGCATAATTTGCATCTTTGGCTACTGATTATTTTAAGTCCGCAGCTCTCCTGGCCTTTTTCTAAAACTTTAAAATTATGAATGATTTCATAGATTGTGTCGAGGGATGTAACGGTTACCGGTAAAATGGTAACCGCTATAAAATTTCCCACGGTAATCGTTACCATGTCCAATTAAAATTACCGTTATACCGTGCTTGATCACCACACTGCCTCAGTAACGCACGGTGATGCTGCTCTGTGCCTGGAAAAGCCGGAACTATGTATCTGTCCTCGATTAAGGAGCCTCACGTGAGGTGCACATGCGCAGTTTGCATTGTTTGGCCTCTGAGTCTGACACATTTATTGACAAAAAAGACAAAAGAACTGTTATGAATATAACAATAAAGGGGTTAAATGATTTCTATTATGTGTAGCAGTACTTTTAGAACATTTTGCAACAATACCGCGATAATAATGATAACCGTGATAATTTTGGTCACAATAACCGTGATACAAAATTTTCATATCGTTACATCCCTAATTGTGTCCATTATTTAATTTACAGCTGGACGACAAAGTGAATGGAACTTGGTTGGTGATGTCATAATCACCCTTTTTTTAATTTCCTGCATTGTCTCTTCCTCATACCGCTAACGGTCAAAACAGAAGAATTACGATAGTTGATAAAAGTTACATGAAGCTACAATTGGCGTCTGAAGCTGCTAGCGTGCTATTGTTTTGGTCAGTTGAAAGGGCGGAAGTGGGGGGGGCGGAGTGATTTAGCGGAGGGACACACAACGTGAGTTGGCTTGGGTCAAGATAAACTTCATATTTCTGAAATATGAATGCACTCAGACATAATTATTTGTAGCGTACTCTTAAACAGTGGTATTCTCTTTTGATTTGAGTTCTTGTAGGCGGAGCAAATAGCCTTTGAATTTGGTACAGTACTTTCCTGTTAGCGTCTTTTTCTCATCACAGATGGTTACAGACTGTGGCTTACTGAGGGAGAAGAGAGAACTTTCTACTGTGTCTAATGTACTTAGTGGTGATATGGAACTCATACAACCCCACCTCAAAAAACTGAACTGTCCCTTTAAGACTGAATTATGAACTCAAAGCTTCATCTTTATTCCGATTGTTCAGTCAAATGACCAAAGAATGATTTTGAGTAGTAAAGAGTATTCACCAAACTTGACTGCTGCATTGTTTAAGCACAATACTGTGCCATGTCTGTTGCCATGGTTACACCTTCTCCATCTGTATTTTGACCACCGGGAAATGTGGAATTAAAAGTTTTAGCCTTTTTTTAATATTCTCTTTAAGAGCATCTCACGCTTTTGTTTTGAAGGCCAGATCGGCAAACAGGAAGTCTGTTTTTGTTTCCGGGTCTCGAGGCTCTCATGTCGGAAAGTTGGCATGTTAGCTGCTCCTGTAGTCTCAGAGTAATCCTGCAAAAGTCTTCAGAGTTTTCTTCTCCTTCTTTGGCTCTTAGATGAGTGTCAAATGTCCGGGTTTCAGGATCTTAAAGAGAGAGCAGGTTTGTTTTCTTTCTTCTTCTGTGAACTTGTTTACTGTAGATGTAGCAGCATAGCCTTTAGCTAACGTTCAGCTAGCTCAGAGTGTTTGATAAATCAAAGGTCTGAGACTGAGGTTTACTCTCTTCCTTCTGATCCCCAATGACCAGACAGTCTGATTTATTGGGATCATGTTCAGTTCAGTAGTTCAGTTTGAACCACATTTTAGCTGCTTGTTAACTGGTTTATTTGAGGATTTAGATGTATGGAGCTGATTTCAACGGGATCTCCACATTAAAGTCACATTAAGGACTCACTCAGAAGTACAACAATAAACTGATGCTGAAGAAACGAAAGAAAATAAAATCTGGACTACAGTTCTGTTATTGTTGTTGACTTTATGTTCTTAGTCAGAGTAAATAGTTGTAATTTTTATCTTCATGCCCAGTTCACACATATCCTGATAATACTGATATAATATAGAGCAGAGAGGATCAGGTGATAGGAGAGTTTGAAATTACATGTTAGAAGTAGTGCTGTCAGACGATAAAAAAAATTAATCTAATTAATGACTGGATTTATAATTAATTAATCTAATGAATCCAATTTTAATTTCATATCTGCTTAAAGTACCCAAATAAAGAATTTGAATTCTAGGATATACAATTGTAGTGCATGACTAATCAAATGATTACACTAAGAAGTGAAGATTTGTAAATCCACATTTTTATTGGTGACTAAATAAAACCAAAGTCAGGGCAACTTGTCCAGAAAGTTCTAAGCTCAATCAGGCAACTCAAATTACACTTAAAGTGTGTTTCATAGATCAAAATCAATATAAGAAAAAGGTCGAGGACATCCAGCAAACCAATTAGGCCTGATGCATTATTAAAGAATGTAGTACAAATATACCGTCAAATACCAAATAGTAGCCAGGCGTTTATTTGCTTCAGTTACTGAGCAGACCAGGCGTTTATTTGGGACCAGGCGACTATTTGGGACATTTAGGCGTTTAATTCCTTTTGCACAAAAATTTTACTTAGCAAAAAATGAAATAAATGGTAAATATAATTAAATTGTTTATTTAAACTAGTATGAATAACACCTGTACATTTTCAAGGCAAGATCACAGTATCGTTGTTACACTCTTACTGGTCATACTGATAAGGAACGACTGGAAGTTAAGTTAAGGTCTTACTTCTTTTTTTTTTTTTGCTGCACCAGGGACATGGAGATAAGCAGCAATGTACCGCTAACTGACGTGACCGGCCTCCTGACGTTAGTTATGGGCAAAAAACAAGCAGCGGCAACGTCTTCTTCATTGAATTTTCAAAGCCCTACTCTGTAAGATTCCGGCTTTCAGCTCTCTAATGCCCTCTGTGGACATAGAGTGTAGCTGCACTGTCATGAAACAGACCAACATGCATTTGTTGACCTACAGAGGGAGGAGAAGCGAGCCGACAGGATGTCCAGAGAGACAAATAACTGTAAAGGTACAGTCTGATCATGTTTCTTTTCAAGTGTCAGCTGTCAGTTGTGAGCTTAGCATTTGCATGTGTGTTCTGTAAACTTTGACCGTAGCTTGTAAACAAATAAATTAAAAAATGAAATAAGACTAAGTCTTAAATATGCCATTCCTGTTGTCACCTGGGCTTTGTTTGGTTTGACTAGAGACGCATGTGTGAAGTGACGCGCCACTGCCATGTACGGGTCCTCCAGCTGGACAATATCAAAATGTTTGTGTGCTATGATTAATCTTGGGATTAATTTTTCTCACGCATTAATTTGGGGTGTAATTAATTAATCTAATTAATGCACTAGAGTGACAGCCCTAATAATAACACATCAGGACACTTGGCCTGCGGAATCTGATAAAATATGACGCTGTTCAATATTGCAGTGACCATAATTCTTTGGATGAATCAACATGTGAAGTGTAAATTGTAGCTCCAAAGTTTGTGTAGTGCTCTGCTAAATTTGAAAATACTGCTTTGTCTTCAGACTAGTCTTTCTGTGTCTGCAGGTTAATAAACTTTGTACAATGATTTGCAATCAAAAAGTCCCATATTGTGCAGAAAAACTGTTTAATGCTTTTGAACACATTTTTGAGTATGTGACCTTCCTGACAGCCCACAAAATGTGAGAGTATAGTATATTTTGCAGGCTGCATAAATGTAAACCCATGCTCTGTGGTGAGCTGTTGAGTTTGTGGATATACTGTCTAGAAACATCATTTTATTTGCTTAAGCCTAAATCAACCTGAGTGAAATTTCTGTGCATATTGTGACCACATTCTTAGTGAACGATCGGCTTATATTATGTCCAAACCCAAAACCTGTCACTGCTCAGTTGTAGGCTGTAAGCAGCCACATACACACGGCAAAAATTGTTGGTATCCTTCCATTGAAAGAAAGGAAAGCCCACATGGTAACTGAGATAACTTGAAAGTGATAAAAGTTCTATAAAAATTAGCCAATGAAGATCAGACATTGCTTTTGAGCCGTGGTCGTACAGAACTATGTTTAAAAACACCAATAACTTGTTAAACTAAGGTGTGTCCTTGAATTCGTTTCACAGGTGTCTTCAAACTTGTAATCAGTCATTCAGACAGTTTTAAGGGTGAAAAGTCATCACTGTGCTGTTTGGTATCATGGTGTGGACCACAAAAAGCTAAGGAGAGAGCTGTCTCAGGAGATTAGAAAGAAAATTATAGACAAACATGTTAAAGGTAAAGCATCTAAGACCATCTCCAAGCAGCTTGATGTTCCTGTGACGACAATTGCACATATTATTCAGAAGTTTACGGTCCACAGGACTGTAGCCAACCCTCCTGGATGTGGATGTAGCTACAAGAGGAAAACTGATGACAAATTGAAGATACAGAGAATAAGAAGGGTAACCAAAGAGCCCAGAACAACTTCCAAACAGATTAGAGATTAAATCCAAGGAGGGTACATCAGTATCAGATCACTACATCCATTGCTGTTTGAGCCAACGTGGACTGAATTAAGGACACCACTGTTGAAAGAAAATCTTTAAAAAGCGAGGCTGGGATTTGCTAGAATGTATATTGACATGCCAAAAACGTCTAGGAGAATGTCCTTTGGACAGATGAAGTCACATCAGCTCTATGTTTACGGATGCAAAAATGAAGTATTCAAAGAAAAGAACATTGTGCCTACTGTGAAACATGGAGGGGGCTCAGTTATGTTCTGGGGCTGCTTTGCTGCATCTGGCACAAGGTGTTTTGAATCTGTGCAGGTACAATGAAATCTCAAGACTATCAAGGCATTCTGGAGGGAAATGGGCTGCCCAGTGTCAGACAGCTTGGTCACAGTCACAGGTCAAGGGCCCTCCAAAGGGATAATGACCCAAAAAACACAACCAAAAACATCCAAGAATGATTCAGAACAAAACACTGGACTATTCTGATGTGGCCTTCTATGGTCCCTGATCTAAATCCTATTGAGCATTTGTGTAAGGAGCTGAAACATGCAGCCCGAGAGAAGACACCCTTCAAACCCGAGACAGCTTGAGCAAATTGCTCACAAGAAGTAGGCCAAAATACCTGTGGACAGGTGCAGAAGTCTCAGTGATAGTTAAAAGAAGTGCCCAAATGCAGTGATTGCCTCAAAAGATTGTGCAACAAAACATTGAGTTGAGGGTACCATCATTCTTGTCCAGGCCAGTTTCATTGGTTTGTTTATTGAAATTATTCTGTTGAACTACAACTCCAAAGCAATGTCAGATTTTCATTGGTTGATTTAAAGCACGTTTTATTTTTTATTACTTTTGTCAGATTTAAGTCACTTCAGTGACCATGTGGGTTTTTCTTTCTTCAACTGAAGGGTACCAACAATTTTTGCCACGTTTATATTCACGTATAGGCTACCAGCCTTGAAGGACATAAGGGCCATGATTATTAATTTTATTTTTGAAGAGAATGAGCAGCTACAGTTGGCTAAAACTTTTATTTGTGAGCCATTTACTTCATGTTTGACTGCTTCTTCAACTTCAGTCAGCTCAACACAGGGCTGGCAGTTAGACTTTTCCTAAATCCTTGGTCAGTACTAATAATCCTGTACCAATCCTGATGATGGAAATGTAAGTATTTTACTGCTGTGTAGTAATTATTTTGTTAATTGCTACAAGCCAGTCATATCAGCAGGGGGAATGAACCAGAGGTAACTTCACAAAATGTTCAACAATGTTCACCTTACTTGTTGAAAATCTTAAGGGTATACTTCAAAGAATGAGCTTCTTACATTAGTCAAGAGAAGTTTAACACTTGGCTGAATATAGTTAGTTGTTTACTCCCCATTACCCCTCTGTTTCTGCGAACATTAGCCCAAAAGATAGGCTAAGTTACAGCTATTCCACCACAGTTAACATGCTGTGCATTTGCCTGTGATGTTTTGGGGGACAGGCTTCACTGTTGTCTGACAGCTGGCATGAATTCGCAGCTGGTGTGTGTTCAGGATTGTAAGCAGTGCTTACAGTTACGTTTGTTTTGACTTCCTGGTGTCTGCAGTTTGCCATATCAGCATGTTTTTGTAAGATTAATGCTACTCGGCAGCCAGCCATCAAGAAGACATTCACAAATCCGGTCTTTAAAAAAACAAGGGGTCGCAAAACACATCTCTAAAGATGGGCATGTTTTATGCTATTACTTATGAATGTAAGCTTGTTTTAATTAATCGAAGCATGTGTGTTGGTGTCACCCCAGAACCATCCTGACCCCTTGAAACCACAAACACACACACATGACCTTGCCTTCATGCAAATGTATTCATCTTTGCTTTTGAAAAAGTTACACAGGCATAACATGTTCAGCATGGTTATTGATTTTCAGAGAAATTATGAATATGCACAACTGATTTTAAAACACACACTCTGCCACTCACTAAGTCGGGAGAGAAAAACAGCTTTTAAAAGATCATGCTGATCCTCGAGCACTTTAATAGAGCGCATCATCCTTATTTTAGATCACTGTGAAAATCTGAACTGCTCTATCATTATGAGGTTGCAGGTTCAAGTCCAGCTCAGTGTGTCTCCATGTCAATGTGTCCTTGAGTAAGACAATAAACTCCAGTGTGCTCCCACTGCTGCTTCAGTGGTTTGAAATGGGTGTGAAAGGGTAGGTGTGACCTGTGGTGTCAATCTGTGATCGGAAGGACAAGTAGAGCTCTTTCTTTGCTCAAGTCCATTTACCATCGTGTGTATTGTATCCATTTTGTATTTTAGAGGTTTGTGAGGAGGTCCAGCAGCCTTCAGTGAGTAAAGAGGAGGATCCATCTGAGCTGCAGGAGAGGAGCTCCAGTCTGAACCAGAAGATGAGCGAGCCTCTCCAGATTAAAGAGGAACCAGAGGAACCCTGGAGTCAGGAGGGAGAGCAGCTTCAAGGACCAGAGGAGGCTGATATCAAGTTTACTTTTACTCCA
Source organism: Scarus forsteni (assembly GCA_036419115.1). Lineage (NCBI taxonomy): Eukaryota > Metazoa > Chordata > Actinopteri > Labriformes > Labridae > Scarus > Scarus forsteni. The sequence continues at coordinate 3,169,384 of JAZDUH010000500.1, forward strand.
GTCACTGTGAAGAGTGAAGATGATGAAGAGGAGCCTCAGATCTCACAGCTCCATGAAATTAAAACTGAAGAAATGGAGAGTGGAGCTGATGGAGAGGAGAGTGGAGGACCAGAGGCAGACAGGTACTTTGATCCAGAGAGAGATGCACAAGCAGAGACTGAAGACTCTTCTGGAGCAGAGACTGATGACAGCGCTGATTGGAGGGAGGCATCAGAACAACAATCACATGGCTGCTCAAAGCGTGGAAAAAGATGTATTGAAAAAAGCGATTTGAAAAAACCCAAGGCGATTCACAGTGAAGAGAGACCGTACAGCTGCTCACAGTGTTGTAAAAGTTTTCGAAAAAAAGGTTATCTGACACAACATATGAGAATACACACTGGAGAGAAACCCTACAGCTGCTCACAGTGTTCTGAGAGTTTTAAACATAATAGTACTCTGACTCAACATATGAGAATACACACTGGAGAGAAACCCTACAGCTGCTCACTGTGCTGTAAAAGTTTTAGACTTAAAAATTCTCGGACTGTGCATAAGAGAATTCACAATGAAAGGTCACCCTATATCTGCTCACAGTGCTGTAAAAGTTTTAGACACAAATCTGATCTGACTAAGCATATGAGGATTCACACTGGAGAGAGACCCTACAGCTGCTCACTGTGTCGTAAGAGTTATAAGCAAAAGCATAAACTTACTGAACACATGAGAACTCACAACGGAGAGAGACCCTACAGCTGCTCACAATGTTGTAAAAGTTTTAGGCTCAAATGTGATCTGACTGTGCATATGAGAATTCATACTGGAGAGAAACCCTACAGCTGCTCACAGTGTTGCAAAAGTTTTAGACACCGATGTGATCTGACTAAGCATATGAGAACTCACACTGGAGAGAAACCCTTCAACTGCTCTTTTTGTGGAAAAAGTTTTCAAAAGAGACATGTTCTGACTGCACACGTGAGAATTCACACCGGAGAGAAACCCTTCAGCTGCTCACAGTGTTGTAAAAGTTTTAAACAAAAAGCCGATCTAACTCGGCATTTAAAAATTCACACTTGAGAGAAACCCTTCAGCTGCTCTGAGTTTGGTAGAATGTTCACTAAAAGCGTTTACCTCACTAAGCATCTCAGAGACCACACTCAAGTGAAATCAAAAACTGAAGTAGTTGCTCCTCATGACTCCATAGAGATAATAGAGACTCTTCAGAAGTTATATCCGGAGCAACTGATGCTCTTGCTTTCCTTATTAGATTGGATGGGTGTGCTTTAGGTCCAACTTTCTGTCCCAACTAAAGTGATGAAAACTGGGGCAGTGACAGGAGCACATGGAGAGGACTGTGGAGGACCTGACTCAGACCCAAAGAGACATTTACAACCAGACTGAGGACTTTTCTGAACCTGATATTAAAGACCACGACTGAAAGTTTTGGATGGAGCCCAGAGAGCATCATCACATCTTGTTTAAACCTAAAAAATCTTGAATTTCTATTTGGCCATGAGCTGTGATGCTGTTGTGGTGGTGGTGATGATGAGCTGCACAGCTGATTTTAGTTTGTCACAGTGACATTTCTATTTAGAGAAGCTCATCTTTTTCTATAGACTTCCTTGGTTGACACCAGGCCAGGGGATTATGGCCTTATAAAAAGTTCTTAAAGGGACTGTGAGGAGTTTCTAAGGAATTACAAAAGAGTCTCACTTTTAGATATATGCCTGATGGAAATACACACTTTAAGATGAGTTTTATAGCATCAAAATAAGTTATCCAAAAATGCTATTCCTTAGCCTTCTGGTCGGGTCGGACAGGACTGGGCTGGCCTGGATACTCAACTTCGGGAACAAGACAATTTAAACTAGAGCAAATTTATATTATTTTATTATTTATATTACATGTCTTAGAGCACTGGGCTGTAAATAGCGATATATAGCCGGCTACAAAACTACGATACTAAGTTTTCCAAAAATTGCTTGTTGTAACACATCAAAAACTACCGCTACGTAACTAGAAAGAGATACATCACCTCGTCGCTTTGCATCCTGTAAGTTGTTGAAAAAAGTTGTAAAGCAATGCAGAGTTCTGAGCAAGGTCCGAGCTGCTTCACAACAAACACACACTTTGGATAGCACACGTCTTGTGGTGCGTTCCAGTTGTAGTCAGAAGTAGGAATTTTGAGTTCCAAGTAGGAAACAGCACCCGGAATGTCCCTCAAAGTCAGAATTACCTCCTGGGAACTCGGTGAAACCTCGCCACCCCCGAGTTGACAATCGAAGATGGATGCCCCCAGTGTGAACAATTATTTAGCTCCTGTAATAATCAATTTATTTGCACTTCTGACTGGGGTGTGCCGCTCTAGATCAGCTGTTTACATAGTATTGTTGGACTTATATTTACAAAAATGCTGCCATAGTGATAATCACATTCTTCATGTGATATTTGTGAACAACAACACAGGGCGTGCTAACAACAGCTAACAATAGCCTGGTAGATCAGCTTGTTTTTTCCGACTTCAACTGGAACGCTGATAACTCTGAGATGATGTCACTCCCAGTTCCACGGTTACTGGAACACAGCATTACGACAGTCGCCGCGTGTGCTCATGGGTAGCAGAGTCTTTTACGTTGCCGGTAATAGATTCTCCTCACAGTCCCTTTAAGTTTTCTACAACACTCAATAATAGATTATAAATTGTTTGTTTTTTTTAGTACCCACAGAATAAAATTACAAAGGAAGCAGAAATCATGTTTACTGAGTTTTTCCTTAATTCTGTAAATAATGTCCGGAGGTAAATTGAATTTCTGTCTTCATATTAAAGTACTTGCTGCATTTTTGTCATCAAAGCTTCACTGTCAGTTTGGATGTTGGAGGGTCGTCTACTTGGACACTTTAAGCTTCAGAAAATAATAACATGGAATTTTCTTTTCATAATTTCAGCTAAAACAAAATACAAATCCCTAAAGTGTGCTTGTTCACAAAATGGCAGACTCTACCATTATGAAAATGATAAAGATGCGTTCACACCGAATGCCACTTTGCATCCATAATCGCGTCACCCTCTGAAGTTGTGACACATATCCATAAAAAACCTAATTTTGGTTGCCGTCGCTGCAGCTCAGTGACATCACATCCTCCTGAGTTTCACCAAGATGATATCATGTATCATCTAACTGGATGCATAAGGTGACACTTTCCCAACAGTATCCATTTCACTTATCTACCAACCACAGAAAACCTGCAGCTGATGCCCTGCAGCATTATTATCTGTGAATTCTCAGCAGTCCGTCTAAGCGGAACTACTGTACTCACTAATGTTTTCCACAGAGACATGGATTGTTACTCTGTGAGCTGGAATAAAAACTGTCTGTCACGGGTACCATCTCACAACCACAAAACACTGATTGGCTGTTGCCACAATGCCACGCCGACATCACCTGAAAAGATCAACTTTTTCAACTTCGTCAATGGACAACGAGCGACGTGGTCTCCTTGATAGCGACTGTTGCCTCACCGGAAGGATAACCGTGGCTGTAGGAGCCATGTATTTGGTTTCATTTTTTATTGACTCCTCCAAACACTAGGGGGGTGTATTGGGTAGTCTGTTAGGAAGAGTCTTAAGGCACCGGCATCAGCAACAGGTGCTGCTGATTGTTTGGATGAAGCAAACAGTTTTTGACTGTGCTCGGGGGAATTATATCGTTCGTTATAATGTACGTTTCAAGTTGTTTAAAGACCAAAATGGATGTAGCCTAAACAGAATAAAAGAATATGATGACTGCAAGTGATGGTAGCCTGGACACTGATTTTTCTGAGTGCACGTCGGCTTTTGCTTGGACCAATTGGCGGCCGGTAGTGGATAACGTGTAGGACGACTTAGTCGCTACAGCGGCTGTACATTTACTTTACAAGAAGAGTGGTCGCTCAAGTCCCATTCAGTACACACCTTTACAGTTTTCTGTATTTCATCTTCAAGCATTGACACGACTTCTAAGTTTTGGGGATAGTTTTTACTGCAGGAGTCCAGAGATGGCGCAAAGTAAGTGACACAGTGAGCCATGGAAAAGCAATTAAAAGGGTTTCAATTTTTGTGACAATAATTCTTTTGATTGAATCAAATAAATTAATATGTTTTCCTGCCCTTTTTGGAACAACAGGTGTTTTTGGTCGGGATGTAAAACTGGACAGTCAGTGTTGAGCTCTGTGGTGATCAAAGCTGCACAAACACCTCCTGTTAATAGTTCAGGTAACAGAAAAACTGATTTGTATGATCCTGATATCAACCTGTTTGAAGAAAGTTTCTACAATACTGGTACGCACTTGGACAAAATTATTGGCACCCTTCTGTTAAAGAAAGGCAAACCCACAATGGTCACTTAAATAACATGAAATTAACAAAAGTATAATAATTGACAAAAAAGTGCAATTATTTAAGATTTACTGAAAAATAGTGAATGAGAATTGCTTTTGAATTGTGGTTCAACAGAATCAAATTGAAGAAACAAAGCAATGAAACTGGCCAGGACTTAATTGATGTTACCCGCAGAAAAGATTGAAAATGAACTGACCAGAGGGACATGTTAAACTAGGTGTGTCCTGTAATTAGCATCACAGGTGTCTTCAAACTTGTAATCAGCCAGTCTGCCTGTTTAAAGGGTGAAAAGTCGTCACTGTGCTGTTTGGTATCATGTTGTGTACAACACTGAACATAGACCACAGAAAAATATGGAGAGAGTTGTCTCAGGAGATTAGAAAGAAAATTATGTACTCGCATGTTAAAGGTAAAGGCTATAAGACCATCTCCAAGCAGCTTGATGTTCCTGTGGGAGAGCATCATGCTGAAGTCCATGAGGGCTCAGATGTGGGCAAAATTTTCTGCTTGTAAGTCGATGTTTTCTAATAGATGACTCTGCACTTTATTTTGAAGTCAGATCAGCGAACAGGAAGTACATTTTCGTTTCCGGGTGTCGATGCTTTTCTTCCGCCAAGCACAGTTAGCATGTTAGCTGCTCCCTCGTCCTGTTGTCTCGTCTCAGAGTAATCTTGGAAAGGTTTTCAGAGTTTTCTTCTCCGTCTTTGACTCTTGGATGAGTGTCAAATGTCCGGGTTTCAGGATCTTAAAGAGAGAGCAGGTTTGTTTTCTTTCTTCTTCTGTGATCGTGTTTCTGTAGATGTAGCAGCTTAGCCTTTAGCTAACGATCAGCTAGCTCAGAGTGTTTGTTGAATCAAAGGTCTTAGACTGAGGCTTACACTCTCTTCCTTCTGATCCTCAAAGACCAGACAGTCTGATTTATTGGGATCCTGTTCAGTTCAGTCGTTCAGATCTTGTTCTGTCTCATGTTGCTGTTTAAATCACATTTTTAGCTGCTTCTTAACTGGTTGATTTGAGGATTTAGATGTTTGGAGCTGATTTCAACCAAATCTCCACATTAAAATCTTATGAAGGACTCACTCAGAATTACAGCAATACACTGGTGCTAAACAAAGTGATGAAAAATGTAACCTGAATTGAGGTTTGTGTTATTATTGTTGAGTTATTGTTGTTGCATTCAGTCACATGGAAGTTTTACACACAGTAAATATTTGTATTTTTTATCTCCATGCCCTGTTCATACATATCATACATCTGCTGTTTAGTATAGAGCTGAGAAGATCAGATGATGGGAGAGTTTTTCAAACATGTTACAAGACATTATTATATATTCAAATATTGTAAACAGGTCAAAGTATCCGTATTTCTGCTTAATCAAAACAGCATTAAGAACTCACAACAGTGTGTTCGTGAAGTACAGTGAGTGAGATAATTCCATATAAGCTCAACCAAAATCCAGAAATCATGTGTACAATGAACACGTGAAAAGTTTTATTTGAAAATCTTAATTTTTTTGTTTGTATTTTGTTTAACTTTTAACTTGTCACTATTTAAGTTTTTTTTTTTGCTCTACATATTTTTTCAGCTAAGACAGTCAAAGATGCTCTTTTAGATCTTCAGTTTTAGTCACTGCTGTGGGTCACAGACTTTAAATAGTGTGCATGCACGTTCCTTGTTAAATACTTTTGGAGGCATTTCTTGCCTTTAGTTCCCATCCTTGCCTTAGGGTAATAGCTTTAAATGTTTGATGGTGTGGTGTATTTTTCTATCATGTTTGTAGATGTCCCTGTACACTTGTGAATATTGTGCTAATGCTTGATTTGCTAAAAAAGAAATCATGAATCAAATTGAAATGGCAATATCTGTCAGAAAAATTGCTATAAGATCTTTTCTTAAAGTTTTGCAGCCCAAGTGCGAAGTGTAAATTTTAGCTCCAATATTTCTGTAACTTTTCCTTTTAAATTTTAAAACGATGCTCTGTCTCCAGACAAGTCTGTCTGTGCCTGTCGGTTTATAAACTTTTTACAATGATTTGCAATCGTTTTTTCAATTGAGAGAAATTTAAAACTGTGAATAAAAAGTTCACTCAGTCCACCTGATGAGCAAACTCAGACTCTGATTCACAGAAACATTTAGATTCTTGTGTTTTAATGCATCACACTCTTTACAAAATATCAAGAAATTACCTCTTTCATTCACTGCACTGTTTTATATTTGTTTATTTATTTAAAGGAGTCAAACTCATAAAACTACATACACTGATATTTGTTGAAATTACTTTAAGTGATTTTGTTGCAGCACATTGTGGTCATCATGCCCACCACTACCTTATGCTGAAAATCCCATCTGCTTTACTGGGTTTTTTCCATCAAACAGGTGTCTGTTTGATAAATATTACTAAAGTTCATTTAGCATTGTGTGAAAATTCTGTGTTTTTGTGTTTTAGAGTTTGGTGAGAAGGTCCAGCAGCCTTCAGTGAGTAAAGAGGAGGATCCGTCTGAGCAGCAGAAGAGGAGCTCCAGTCTGAACCAGAAGATGAGCGAGCCTCTGCACATTAAAGAGGAACCAGAGGAACCCTGGAGTCAGGAGGGAGAGCAGCTTCAAGGACCAGAGGAGACTGATATCAAATTCACTTTTACTCCTGTCACTGTGAAGAATGAAGATGATGAAGAGAAGCCTCAGATCTCACAGCTGCATGAGATTAAATCTGAAGAGATGGAGAGAGGAGCTGATGGAGAGGAGAGTGGAGGACCAGAGGCAGACAGATACTTTGATCCAGAGAGAGATGCACAAGCAGAGACTGAAGACTTTTCTGGAGCAGAGACTGATGACAGCGCTGATTGGACAGAGGCAACTGAACAAAAAACACAAAGCTGCTCTGAGCCTGGTAAAATATTTCAATCTAAAGAGTCTTTAAAAGACCACAAGAGAATTTATTCAGAAGAAAAACCAGTCAGTAGTTCTAACATCAGTCAAAGACTGACCTGCGAAAGTGCTTTTAAAGTTTGTTTGAGAACTGATAGTAGAGAAAAACTGTTCAGCTGCTCACGGTGTTGTAGAAGTTTTAAACAAAGAGGTTATTTGACTGAGCATATGAGAACTCACACTGGGGAGAAACCTTTCAGCTGTTCACTGTGTTGTAAAAGTTTTACACACAAGGGTGATCTTCCTGTACATATGAGAATTCACACTGGAGAGAAACCCTTCAACTGCTCACAGTGTAGTAAAAGTTTCACACAGAAAGGTAACCTGACAAAGCACATGAGAATTCACACAGGGGAGAATCCCTTCAGCTGCTCACAGTGTTGTAAAAGTTTTACACAAAAAGGTAATCTGACTAAGCATATGAGAATTCACATTGGAGAGAAACCCTTCGGCTGCTCTGACTGTGGCGCAAACTTTATCAGTAAACATGGTCTGACTGAGCATATGAGAATTCACACTGGAGAGAAACCCTTCAGCTGCCCTGACTGTGGTGCAACTTTTACACAAAATCGTGGTCTGAAAGAGCATATGAGAGTTCACACCGAAGAGAAACCCTTCGGCTGCTCACAGTGTTGTAAAAGTTTTACACGCAAACGTACTCTGACTAAGCACATGAGAATTCATTCTGGAGAGAAACCCTTCAGCTGCTCACAGTGTTGCAAAAGTTTTATCCACAAATATAGTCTAAAAATGCACATGAGAACTCACACTGGGGAAAAACCATTCAGCTGCTCTGAGTGTGGTATAAAGTTTAGTTCCAGAGGTAGCTTGACTGTGCACATGAGAGTCCACACTAAAGTGAAATCTATCAGCTCCTGCAGAGAAATTAAAACTGAGGTAGTTGCTCCTCATGACTCCATAGAGATAATGGAGACCCTTTAGCAGTAATATTAGGAGCAACGGACTCTCTTGCTTTCCTTATTAGATTGGATGATTGTGCTTTAGGTCAACCTTTCTGTCCCAACCAAAGTGATGAAAACTGGGGCAGTGACTGGAGCACATGGAGAGGACTGAGGAGGACCTTAACCTGTCAGGGACTCAGACCCAAAGAGCCATTTATAACCAGACTGAGGACTTTTCTGAACCTAATATTAAAGACAAAGACTGAGAGTTTTGCATGGAACCCAGAGAGCATCATCACATCTTGTTTAAACCTAAAAAATCCTGAATTTCTAAATGTCTATGAGCTGTCTGTTTAGAGAAGCACGTCTTTATCTGCAAACTTCCTTGGTTGACACCAGGCCCGGACGTTATGTCCTTTTAGGGGTAGTTAAGTATTTTCGAAGTGGGACTGTATGAGCTCTGTATGGCCACTAAATACTTCAGATGCAGTAGAAAGTTCTCTCCTCTCCCTCAGTAAACCACAGTCTGTGATAGTCTGTTACACAGAACCAGCTGCAAACAAGCAGGTATCGTACCAAGAACAAAGAGTATTTTCTCCATCGACAGGAACTCCCATCAAAAAATAATACCTCAGTTTAAGAGTAAGCAACCTAAAAATATTTTTAAATGCATTAACGTCTCGGAAATATAAAGTTTATCTGGACCTAACCAACTCACGTCATGCATTCCTCCGCACAACGCTGCCGACTCCACCTCCCTCTCAGCTGTTGTAAACATAAAATGCTAGCAGCTTCAGACACCAGTTGTAGACTGACTGATAGTAGATTGTTATTTGACAAATATTTCTGAAATCAGGTTTTTGTGTTGCTCCCCTGGATGCAGAAGCATATGTTCTTCTCTTTGTTCCAAAGTGTGAATGGAACTTAATCGACGCTGTCATAATCGCTCCTTTTTTATTTCCTACACTGTTTCTTCCTCATACTGTTAAGATACAGAACAAAAGAATTACAATACTTGATATAAGTTATATTAGGATACAACCAACATCTGAAGCTGCTTGCTAGTCATGTTTTTAACAGCTGAGAGGAAGGTGGAGTGATTCAGTGGTTCGCGGCAGGGCTGCACGGAAGAATACGTGACGTGAGTGTGTTTGATCTAAATAAACTTTATATTTCCAAAAAGTTAATACACTTAAAAATATTTCTCGGTAGCTTTCTCTTAGACTGAGGTATTATTTTTTGATGGGAGTTCTTGTAGGTGGAGAAAATACTGTTTGTTCTTGGTACGGTGCTTCCCTGTTTGCAGCTGGTTCTGTGTAACAGACTCTTCCAGACTGTGGCTCACTGAGGGAGGGGGGAAACTTTCTACTGCATCTAATGTACTTAGTGGACATATGGAGCTCATATAGCCCCACTTCAAATAAACTGAACTATCCCTTTAAAGGAGGTTCTTGATGAAAAAAAAAGTTCCTCCCCTCTCAGCAAAGGACTACAAAGGGCACAGAAATCATGTTCACCAAGTTTTACCTAAATCCTACACAATTTGTCCAGAGCTAAGTGAATGTCTATATTTTTAATTAGACTGCATGCTAACATTTTTTAATCAAAGCTACACTGTGTAGTTTGGATGTAGCAGGCGTGTCTAGTCTGACACTTCAAGCTTCACAAAGTCATAACATCGAATTCTCTTTCCATAATTTGAGCTGAAACGAAATCTTTAAAGTGTGCCTGGCACAAAATGGCTGACTCTACCATTGTTAAAAACAGTGACAGTTTTCTGTATTTTATCTTCAAGCATCGGCACAAATTAAAAGTTTTGGGGATAGTTTTTGGAAGGCCTGCACAATAAAGGCCAAAATATATTAATAATCATGATTATTAATTAATAATGATTCATCATGTTGGGGAAAGCACTTGTATCTTAATTAGTCTGCTTTTAAACAAACAATATGTGAACAGTTTTCAGTTTTCGATGATTTACCTTGGTATTATTGTAAAACCATGTTATATTGCATGATTTAATTTATAAGTAAATGGCAACAATGGTGTGTTTACTTAAAATAACAATCAACTAATATTATCCTGTGTTATCACTGTTATTGTTGTCTTTGTTGTTGCACAGTGTTTCTCCACAGGATCAAGCTTTACTTGCAGCGGGGAAAACATAAATATTTAATTTGACAGCATTTATTTATTTATTTATTTTTATTTTTATTATGTCAGGTGAATAGAGGTCAACAATTCTTCCCCTGACATTTTTAAACTTAAATCATTCCTTTCCTGCATTCTGATCACTTTTAATGCATAAATATATAATAACGTTAAGGTGGTCTTGTGATCCTTGAGGTGTTTTTTATCAGTGTTTTTGAAGCTTCTTTCACTTCAATAATATATTTTTAGTTTATGTCAATCTTTATGTCAGTGATCACATCACAGCAGAAATAGTAAAAAAGAAAAAAGTCTCCTGATATTTTTGAGTAAAGATCCCCCCACTTCAAAAACCAGGTCAAAATTTCTTTTAATTTATCATCCCCTGTTTATCTCCTCTTCTTCGAAGCTTCATTGCCAGCACATCTTCGTTTTAATAAGTTTGACTCTCAATTCCTTCACGGCAGCAGCTGATGTTTCAAATGTAGGAGAGATCATCCAAACATCGTCTGGATTAGCTGCATAAAATTAATGAAACTTTGTCACACATGACTTCACAGCCAAAGATGCAGAGCCCTACTCTTCCTCTGATCTGCTGCCGGTCACACGGAGGCCATGGGAGGTGCACACATATTTACAGTTCAGAAAACAGAAAAACTGATTTGCAGGATCCTGATATCAACCTGTTTGAAGAAAGTTTTTTATAGCACTGATGAGCCCAAATCTTACGTAAATGTCTGTAGCTTTATCTGATGTGCCTTTGAATTTAAAATATTCTGTATGAAGTTGTAGCATGTTGTTGTATCTAAATTAAAGTGTGTGATCAGCAGTTTGAAACCGATCTGTGTTGTGAGAATAAAATGTTGAAGAACTGAAGTGTGACCTCCACACCAAGTATGTGTGTCCAAGATTGAAAGACATGTTGAGGACACACTGGTGCTGTCCAGGAGAGAGGACTTGAGGATGATGAAGCAAATGTAACGAGAGCATCTCAAGTCTCTGAAAGGTGTGGCCAGACTGATCAATGATCTCCTCTGTAAGTCTGAGACAACAGAGTCCACAGCATCGGGACCTCTCCTGGATCTCCTGAGTAGACCTCTCACTGTGATGTCCTACCACTGTGACATCAGTGTTTCAAGCACAACAGGTGGAGGTGGGACAGCTGGTCCAGTGCACAGACTGTACAATGGCTCAATCCAACAGCACACTCGTGGACTTTAAGACATGTTCACAGTAAGTGTGTGAGAGCATTGTGCTGTTCCACTGTGGGATCCTGACGTCCATGAGGACCCAGATGTTGATCTTCTAGCTGCAAACGTATATGACTGATAAAAATGATATAATACACATATTTAACCCTTTAAGGCCCATGACCATAGATTATAGCCAAAAAAAATCTTTTTTTTTTTTTAGCTGAAAAGGGTTAGGGTAGGGGGTAGGGTAGGGTAGTCTGTTTCACTTTCTACTGAAATCCATAAAAATAAAAATGTCCATAAAATTCAACGTATATATTTTTTTAATATAACGTATATCTCATTTGATACATTAGGTGTTTTTGGCAACTGATAATCCATTTGAGGACATTTTTGTCATTTATCTGATTGTATTCAGATGTTTTTTTTTTGTAATTTGTTGATCATATTGAGTAGAAAGAGGTATTATAAAAGTATGTGTCAAATATGATACAATTGGCTTTATAGGGTTAATGTTCAAATAATCGGTTAATATGATCATTTTAGTAGATATAAATATACATATACATATGTATGCAATGCTTGGGCAGTCATCAAAAAAATGTAGGGACCAGAGTTGAAGCAAAACCTGCTGAAATATGAAATCAAAGCTTCAAGTGACCAAAGTCTGATTTTGAAAAGGACAAACAGTTCTGTTGCCATGGTTACAGTTCTGTCAACCATCAAGATAAAACATGCAAATTAAAGTTTAAAAAGATTAATTTTTTTATTGATCCTCTTTACAGAGATAATTCTGGGTGGGGCAGATGGCTGTACACTTTTATTTTGAGGGCCAAATAAGAACAGGAAGTACATTTTTTGTTTCCGGGTCTCGAGGCTTGTGTCGCAAATTTAGCATGTTAGCATGTTAGCTGCTCCCTCGTCCTGTAGTCTCAGAGTAATCCTGTAAAAGTCTTCAGAGTTTTCTTCTCCTTCTTTGACTCCTGGATGAGTGTCAAATGTCCGGGTTTCAGGATCTTAAAGAGAGAGCAGGTTTGTTTTCTTTCTTCTTCTGTGAACTTGTTTACTGTCGATGTAGCAGCTTAGCCTTTAGCTAACATTTCCCCGGTTTTCACCAGCGCCTGTAACATTTGCTGCGACAGAAGTGAATATTTGCAGAAAGTTTGATCATAACACGATGGAAATCCATCCGAACAGCTGAGTGATTGCCTCCTCCTTTGCACCGTGTCAGCTAATCATGAACATGCACCGCTCACAGGGCCGATGTTTTCTGAAAACCTTTGGCATACATCTCCAGCTACTGTAATATTTTTTCCTCTGTCTAATGCCGAATTAGATTTCAGATTGTCCAAAAGTTCATGTTACCAGATCTCAGTATGAAACTGATTTGACACAGAAAATAGTTTTAATTGATGTCTGCTATTTCCACCTTAACTTGCTGAGTGACGGTGTATGAAAAAAGAGCAATATAAGACAATAACAATGCTGAATCAATGTTAACATCCATCCATAGCAAAATCAAGACCTACCTTTTTAGTCTGACTTTTAGCTGAATTTCTCCTAATTTTATTATATGAGTCTAGTTTTAGAGTTACTATTTCCATTTTACTTAACTCCATTAGTGTTGGGTTTTAAACATTTTTAAGTCACTTGTTTTTTTTTTTGTTTTTTTTTGAACAACTTTTAGCACTTTATTACCTTTGATATATCCAATCATGTTTTTATCCATTTAGTCTTTGCTCCTGTGTTTCTTAATATTTAATTCAGGATCAATTTTAAGGTTCTTTTTCTGGTATATAAAGGCCTCGGGCCTTCTTATTTATCTGACCTGTTTTTACCGTATCAGCCCTCACAGACCCTGAGGTCCTTTGGCACTGGGCCTTTAACCATACCAAAAGTTAGAGCTATGACACACAGGGAGGCGGCTTTTAGTTATTATGGCCCCCGATTGTGGGACAGCCTGCCGGAGAATCTCAGGGCTGCAGAGTCTGTTGATACTTTTAAAAAGAGGCTTAAAGCCCACCTTTTTAATCAAGCTTTAAATTGATATAATCGACTTATTTATTTATTCCTTATTATTTATTCTTCTATTACTTCATAACATATTTATTCTTGTAGTCAAACTTCTTATCATATTTAATTCTTAATTTTTTACGTTTTTATGTTATTTCGTCTCTCTTCTTTATGTCCCCCTTTTCTTATATTGTTATTACTGTTTTAGTATGATGGTTTTTAGCTCCAGTGCTTCCTCATGGGGGCTCTCCATGCTGGGAGCAGGTCCTGGTCCACTTGTAGGGCCGCTGCCGGGGGTCGGCTCCCCCCTGCATGGCAGGAGGCCCCTTTACTGTGGTGTGGGGCCTCGTGTCTGTGGGGAAGTCTCCGGCTGTGCTCCTCGTGGGCCGGGAGCCCCCTCAGTGTTGATGGCCCCCGAAGGTAGCTTATTCCTTGCCTCAGTCCCCGGTGCCCAGCCATGTCTCTCTTTCTCTCTCTTCTACGACAGCTCATATGAATGTGTGTGGGTATGTGTGTATGTGTGTGCATATATTGATGTTTGCGAGTGCGTGTCTGGATATGTCTCTGTATTTGTGGGGGAGGAAAGGCCGGCTTTTCTGTTTTTATGTTGTTTTTAGCCTCTGTGTGGCACTTTGTGTTGCTTTTAAGTATAAGAAGTGCCTTACAAATAAAGTTTGATTTGATCATGACCCTCAGTCCCCTGCCGTGAACTTTTCCTGCTTGTCCCAGGTTTTTCTGTTTCTCCACCTCTATCCCAGGTATTGTTTGATTATTCTGGAGTTTGTGGGAAAGTTTAGAATTTAAAAACCGATTGCTTTGTGATCAGGAGAGTATCTTTCAGGATTTAATTAAAAAGTAGAAAACAGTCTAAATATGCTTTTGTTTGATTATGGAAATGAAGAGTTTATTTTTGCTGGACGACAAATGTAACTTGTGACATTAAGAACTAGAAAAGCACTCGGAGATCGCAGACCTCCGCCAAGCAGCACAGTTCCCTATCTCCCAATGATAAAGAATCCTTTGACCAATTCCTGGATCCAGACGGTGATCCGGATCAACACCAAAATTGAATCACTTCTTCCTTTTCCCAAGCTGAACATTTCCTGAAAATTTCATCAAAATCCATCCATAACTTTTTGAGTTATTTTGTTCACAGACAGACAGACAGAAAAAACTCTCCCGAAAACATAACCTCCGTGGCGGAGGTAATAACAACTGCAGGTTTTGTATTATATAAAAATGTTTAAATATTTGTCTCTGTACCCTAGTTGTTCCTGAGGAGGTCCAGCAGCTTTCACTGAGTAAAGATGTTTCCCCTGAGCAGCAGGAGAGAAGCTCCACCGTAAAGCAGGAGGTCACCGAGCCTCTGCACATTAAAGAGGAACCAGAGGAGCTCTGGAGCAGTCAGGAGGGAGAGCAGCTTCAAGGACCAGCTTTTACCATCATTGTAAAGAGTGAAGACGATGAAGAGAAGCCCCAGCTGTCACAGCTTCATCAAATAAAAACTGAACCGACAGAAAGAGACGGTGATGGAGAGGACTGTGGAGGACCAGAGGCTGTTGATCCAGAGAAAGAGTTGCAACCAGAGACTGAGTTTAAGACAGAGGACTCTTCTGCAGCAGAGACTGATGACAGTGCTGATTGGAAGGAGACAAAAGAACACCAAGTGGATTATGCTAAAAAAAGGAAAAGGAAGACGAGTCAGAAAGTGCACAGCTGCTCTGAGTGCAGTAAAACATTCAGCCAAAGAGGTGACCTGAACATACACATGAGAACTCATACAGGAATAAAACCCTTTGTGTGCTCTGAGTGTAATAAAGGATTCTACATGAAACAGATGCTAATTAGACATATGAGAACCCATTCTGGAGAGAAACCCTTTGGCTGCTCTGAGTGTGGAAAGAGGTTTCACAGAAAAAATCGTCTGAAACAGCATTTAAGAATTCACTCAGGAGAGGATCCGTTTGAGTGCTCTGAATGTGGGAAAAAATTCACCATTTACGACAGCCTGACCAGACATTTGAAGACTCACTCCAAAGATAATCCCTTTGTCTGCTCTCATTGTGGTAAAGTTTTCAGTGATAATTTTAGTTTGACGCACCATATGAGAATTCACACAGGAGAGAAACTCTTTAGCTGCTCCGAGTGTGGTAATAAATTTAACAGAAAAGATCAAGTTACTCGGCACATGTTAATTCACTCGAAAGAGAAACCCTTCTGCTGCCCTGAGTGTGATAAAAGATTCAAGCAAAAAGGATATCTTATTGAGCACATGAAAATCCACTCAGGCATGAAGCAATTTGGCTGCTCTGAGTGTGGCAAAACATTCACCAGGGCAGGTCGTCTGACACAACACATGAGGATTCACTCTGAAGAAAAACCATTCAGCTGCTCTGAGTGTGGAAAAAGATTCAAGCAAAAAGGATATCTTATAGATCACATGAAAATTCACTCGGACACTAAGCAATTTGCCTGCTCTGAGTGTGGCAAAACATTTACCAGGGCAGATCGTCTGGCACAACACATGATAATGCACTCTGGAGAGAAACCCTTCAGCTGCTTAGAGTGTGGAAAAAAATTTATCCGCAATTGTAATCTGACCAGACATATGAAACTTCACAAGGAAGAAGATTCATCAGGGTTGGACGATTGTGGTTGAATGGACCATCACATATTATTTGACCCCATATACAAAACCACATACAGAAAAAAATGCATTGAGGTAACCTGAGCATGTTCAAATATTTAACCAAGATGTGCAAAATAAATGTTTTCTGACTATATGTATGTAAAGTTACATCGTAGGTTCATCTTTTAAATGCTGTTGGTGAAGACTTCACAAAGGAGTGGACTTCAAAAATGTATGTGAAACTAGACAGCAGAGCAAAGCACAAACCTCCAACAAGGCAGCTCACATACTGCTGTTACGTCCATAAGCATTAGTTCCATGATAAAGTAACCATCATAATGTGATCATGACCTTGAAAACTCACACCTAGCTCTCAGAATCATGTTGGTTTCATTTTTAGTTAGACAGTTGTTGAGGAAAAAAAACAATCATTCACATCATTGTAGAATTGTTTGATGTTTGTGGTCCAGTTATGTTTCTATGGTGCAAACTGACTCTTTGCTTATTTTAGATTATTTCACTTTTTTATAACTTGTATACAAAGCATAAGTGACAGAGGCCAAAGAATTGTTCGATAAGATTATTAAATGTTTTTTAAGGTGGGTACATTTGTCAAGAGAATAAGTATTGAATTGAAACTGGCATGTCAAGGCAGTTACAGACTGTAAATGGAAAATAAATGTTATCTGAAAGAAAACCGAGAGTAAGGTATGAGTTTTTTTCAGTTTATTACTATTAGTAAATAGTCAAGAGTCAATTTTCCAGACTTATCTTTGAAATGCTTGCCAATGTAAGGGGTCATGTCAACAACAGGAGAAATTAGGCAGCTGTATCTGAGTAGTAGGCAGCTTTTTAGCTGTCAGCTGGTGCTTGTGGAAAGCCCTGCCTACGGGTACATTAAAATCATAACAATGCTGAGTCAATGTTGATATCCATCCCAAGCAAACTCAAGGCCTACCTTTTTAGTTTGGCTTTTAGCTGAATTTAGTTTTGTTCTCTTAATTTTTATTATATGTGTTAAAACTTCATTTTAGTTTCAGAGTTACTGTTTCATGTTAAACGCCTTTTTACTTGATTCCATTTGGTTTTGGATTTTAAACATTTTGAAAGTTATTTATTTTATTTTTAACCATTTTTAGCACTTTATTACCTTTGATTTAACTTATCATGTTTTATCCATTCAGTCTTTGCTCCTATGTTTCTTGATATTTAATTCACGATAACGATCCTCAGTCCCCTGCCATGAACTTTTCCTGCTTGTCCCTGGTTTTTCTGTTTCTCCACCTCTATCCCATTTATTGTTTGATTATTCCGGAGTTTGTGTGAAAGTTTAGAATTTAAAAACCGATTGCTTTGTGATCAGGAGAGTATCTTTCAAGGTTTAATTAAAAGTAGAAAACAGTCTAAACATGCTTTTGTTTAGACATGGAAATGAAGAGTTAATTTATGTGACTTCTGACATTAAGAATAACAACTGCAGGTTTTGTATTATATAAAAATGTCTGTTTAAATATTTGTCTCTGTACCCTAGTTGTTCCTGAGGAGGTCCAGCAGCTTTCACTGAGTAAAGATGTTTCCCCTGAGCAGCAGGAGAGAAGCTCCACCGTAAAGCAGGAGGTCATCGAGTCTCTGCACATTAAAAAAGAACCAGAGGAGCTCTGGAGCAGTCAGGAGGGAGAGCAGCTTCAAGGCTCAGCAGAGGCTGATATGAAGATCTCTTTTTTTCCCATCCCTGTAAAGAGTGAAGACGATGAAGAGAAGCCCCAACTGTCACAGCTTCATCAAATAAAAACTGAACCGACAGAAAGACACGGTGATGGAGAGGACTGTGGAGGACCAGAGGCTGTTGATCCAGAGAAAGAGTTGCAACCAGAGCTTGAGTTTAAGACAGAGGACTCTTCTGCAGCAGAAACTGATGACAGTGCTGATTGGAAGGAGACAAAAGAACACCAAGTGGATTATACTCAAAAAAGGAAAAGGAAGACAAGTCAGAAAGTGCACAGCTGCAGTGAGTGTGGCAAGATTTTTAAACGGAAAGGTCACCTTACAGACCATTTAAGGATTCACTCAGGGGAGAGACCCTTTGAGTGCACCGTGTGTGGTCAAAGATTTAAAAGAAAAAACCGTCTCAAACAACACACAAATATTCACCTCGGCGTGAAGCCTTACGGGTGCTTGGATTGTGGAAAAAGATTTTTTTTCAGTGATACTCTAAACAGACATGCGATGAGCCATTCCAGTGAAAATACCTGTGTCTGCTCTGTGTGCGGCAAAGTTTGCAGTGAAAAACTCAGTTTAGCACAGCATATGAAAATTCACTCAGGGGAGAAACCCTTTAGCTGCTCTGAGTGTGATAAAAGATTTAGACATAATAGTCATCTGAGGGATCACATGAGAATTCACTCAGAAGAGAAACCCTTTGGCTGCCCGGAGTGTGGTAAATGTTTTAACAGACGCAGGAGCCTGACCAATCACATAAATACTCACACAGGAAAGAAACCCTTCAGCTGCTCTGAGTGCAGTAAAACATTCAACCAAAGAGGTGACCTGAACATACACATGAGAACTCATACAGGAATAAAACCCTTTGTGTGCTCTGAGTGTAATAAAGGATTCTACATGAAACATATGCTTCTTAGACATATGAGAACCCATTCTGGGGAGAAACCCTTTGGCTGCTCTGAGTGTGGAAAGAGGTTTCACAGAAAAAATCGTCTGAAACAGCATTTAAGAATTCACTCAGGAGAGGATCCCTTTGAGTGCTCTAAATGTGGGAAGAAATTTACACTTTACGACAGCCTGACCAGACATTTGAAGACTCACTCCAAAGATAATCCCTTTGTCTGCTCTCATTGTGGTAAAGTTTTCAGCGATAATTTTAGTTTGACGCAGCATATGAGAATTCACACAGGAGAGAAACTCTTTAGCTGCTCCGAGTGTGGTAATAAATTTAACAGAAAAGATCAAGTTACTCGGCACATGTTAATTCACTCGAAAGAGAAACCCTTCGGCTGCTCTGAGTGTGATAAAAGATTCAAGCAAAAAGGATATCTTATAGATCACATGAAAATTCACTCTGACACTAAGCAATTTGGCTGCTCTGAGTGTGGCAAAACATTCACCAGGGCAGGTCGTCTGACACAACACATGAAAATTCACTCTGGGGAGAAACCCTTTGGCTGCTCTGAGTGTGGAAAAAGATTTACTCGCAATAGTAATCTGACCAGACACATGAAACTTCACAAGGAAGAAAATTCATCAGGGTTGTCTGATTGTGATTGAATAGTCCATAAAATGTTGTTTGACCCAACATAAAAACCTCAAATATTTAAACAAGATGTGCACAATAAATTTTTTCTGACTATATGTATGTAAAGTAACATCATAAGTTCATCTTTTAAATGCTGTGAGTAAAGACTTCACAAAGGAGTGGACTTCAAAAATGTATGTTAAATTAGACAGCAGAGCAAAGCACAAACCTGATTGCTGTTACATCTATAAATAGTGTTTTCATGATAAAGTTACCATCATAATGTGATCATGACCTTGAAAACTCACACCTAGCTCTCAGAATCATGTTGCTATCATTATTAGTTAGACAGTCGTTGAGAAAAAAAAAATCATTCACGTCATTGTAGAATTGTTTGATGTTTATGGTCCAGTTATGTTTCTATGGTGCAAACTGACTCTTTGCTTATTTTAGATTATTTCACTTTTTTTATACCTTGTGTCCAAAGCATAAGTGACAGAGGCCAAAGAACTGTTCGATAAGATTATTAAATGTTTCTAAGGTGGGTACATTTGTCAAGAGAATAAGTATTGAATTGAAACTGGCATGTCAAGGCAGTTACAGACTGTAAATGGAAAATAAATGTTATCTGAAAGAAAATTGAGAGTAAGGTATGAGTTTTTTCAGTTTATTAGTATTAGGAAATAGTCAAGAGTCAATTTTCCAGATGTATCTGTGAAATGCTTGCCCCTATAAGGGATCATGTCAACAACAGGACAAATAAGGCAGCTGTGTCTGAGTGAGTAGGCAGCTTTTCAGCTGTCAGCTGGTGCTTGTGGAAAGCCCTGCCTACTGGTACATTTAAAGCATTTTAACATGATTCTTATGGGAGTGTGGCTGAATTATCTTCATCTAGGGTGGGCGACTGGTATTCCAGGGGCCAAGCCCCCACAGCTCCACTGATGCAGTCTGTCAGTCAGTCCCAAATATGAAAGTGATATAATCACAAAGAAAAGGTGACAAAATCTGCTAAGAAATCCGCAATTTTTCATTCTAGACAGAGCTGTAATTGACTGTGTTTTGTGAAACTTTCATAAGCATCGCAAAATGTATTTAAAGGGGGTAAAAGACTTAAATCTGGGCTCAAATATAAGAAATAAAAATGTTATTTGCATTTAAAAATGCAATTAAACTAAATTATTAGCTCAATGTCGTCACAATTTTCATTTGAGTCGAACAAAATAAAGGCAGCAAGGGCACAGCTTATGTGACCATCATGGTTACCCAGATTAGAAAATTAGTTAAGGCTTTATTTGGTTAAATATTTACATTTTTTGCCATCTGCTCATGGACTTAACAACAGAGAGAACATTGTGTGTGTGGGTATGTGGGTGTGTGTGTGTGTGTTCCAGTTTGTGCACGTTGGAAGTGTATGCACACACTGACACACTTCACTGAATACACACACTTCTCATTGAACACTTCTTTGTCAATATCTCTCCATTTGAATTTTAAATCTCCACAGTAAAGACGGAAAGCAGAATTACACAGACAGGTCCTGACATGTTGAGTTTTGATAAAACCTTGTGTCCATTTATGCATTGAAATCAAGTATTTCCATACAGAGCCATAGTGCTTCACTTAAATGTTATTAATATTTCCAGTTCCACCTCATTGAAAATTTGCCACAGGAAAAAAATTGCCTAGATTCCCTCAGGGATATAAGGTAAAAATATAAACTCAAAAATATTTGATCAATTTCTATGTGTCTGCTGTACCAGGTGCATGACCAAAAAAAAAAACTATCTCACCAAATTCCAGCAAACAGAAGCGCAGTGCATTCCCAGGATAAAAAAAAGAAACCTTACCTCGTTTTTATGTGATCATATCTCATAATTATGAAAAAAAAGATCACTTAACTGGGGAAAGTGCCACACTGGCCACTGCTTCACATTGAATCACTTGTCTATGAGTAAACAAATTCTGTAATTTAATTATAAATTATGTTCTCAGTTAAGTGTGGAATGTCTGGGAACGTCTGGCAGAGTCTCCCATCAGAAAGAGTTTCAACTCCCACCTTTGGGCGAAGTTTGAGGGATGCCGTCAAGCTGAAGAAGAAGACCTATCGGGCCTTCTTGGCCAATGGGACTCCGGAAGCAGCTGACGGGTACCGGCTGGCCAAGCGGAATGCTGCTTCGGTGGTCGCTAAAGCAAAAACCCGGGCATGGGAAGAGTTTGGAGAGGCCATGGAGAACGACTTCCGTACGGCTTCGAAGAGATTCTGGACCACCATCTGGCGTCTCAGGAGGGGGAAGCAGTGTGCCGTCAACACTGTCTATGGTGGGGATGGTGCGTTGCTGACCTTGACTCGGGATGTTGTGGATCGGTGGAAAGAATACTTTGAAGACCTCCTCAATCCCACCAGCACGTCTTCCAGTGCAGAAGCAGACCTGGGGGACTCTGTGGTGGGCTCTTCTATCTCTGGAGCTGAGGTTGCCGAGGTGGTCAAGAAGCTCCTCGGTGGCAGGGCTCCGGGGTTGGATGAGATCCGCCCGGAGTTCCTCAAGGCCCTGGATGTTGTAGGGCTGTCATGGTTGACAAGTCTTTGCAACATGGTGTGGACATCGGGGACAGTGCCGCTGGAGTGGCAGACCGGGGTGGTGGTTGCTCTTTTCAAGAAGGGGGACCGGAGGGTGTGCTCCAACTACAGGGGAACACACTCCTCAGCCTCCCCAGTAAGGTCTATTCAGGGGTACTGGAGAGGAGGGTCTGTCGGATTGTTGAACCTCGGATCCAGAAGGAGCTATGTGGTTTTCATCCTGGTCATGGAATTGTGGACCAGCTCTTTACCCTCCATGGGGTGCTCAAGGGTGCATGGGAGTTTGCCCATGCACCCGTCAACACTGTCTATGGTGGGGATGGTGCGTTGCTGACCTTGACTCGGGATGTTGTGGATCGGTGGAAAGAATACTTTGAAGACCTCCTCAATCCCACCAGCACGTCTTCCAGTGCAGAAGCAGACCTGGGGGACTCTGTGGTGGGCTCTTCTATCTCTGGAGCTGAGGTTGCCGAGGTGGTCAAGAAGCTCCTCGGTGGCAGGGCTCCGGGGTTGGATGAGATCCGCCCGGAGTTCCTCAAGGCCCTGGATGTTGTAGGGCTGTCATGGTTGACAAGTCTTTGCAACATGGTGTGGACATCGGGGACAGTGCCGCTAGAGTGGCAGACCGGGGTGGTGGTTGCTCTTTTCAAGAAGGGGGACCGGAGGGTGTGCTCCAACTACAGGGGAACACACTCCTCAGCCTCCCCAGTAAGGTCTATTCAGGGGTACTGGAGAGGAGGGTCTGTCGGATTGTTGAACCTCGGATCCAGAAGGAGCTATGTGGTTTTCATCCTGGTCATGGAATTGTGGACCAGCTCTTTACCCTCCATGGGGTGCTCAAGGATGCATGGGAGTTTGCCCAATCAGAGTCTGTTCGCATCGCCGGCAGTACATCTGAGTTGCTCCTGGTGAGGGTTGGACTCCGCCAGGGCTGCCCTTTGTCACCGATTCTGTTCATTACTTTTATGGACAGAATTTCTAGGCACAGCCAGGGCATTGAAAGGTTCCGGTTTGGTGGCCTCAGGGTCGGGTCACTGCTTTTTGCAGATGATGTGGTCCTGTTGGCTTCATCGGACTGTGTCCTCCAGCTCTCACTGGATCGGTTTGCAGCTGAGTGTGAAGCTGCCAGGATGAGAATCAGCACCTCCAAATCCGAGTCCATGGTCCTCGCCCGGGAGAGGTTGGAGTGCTCTCTCCGGGTTGGGGAAGAGATTCTGCCCCAAGTGGAGGAGTTCAAGTACCACCGGGTCTTGGTAACGAGAGGAGAAAGGGTGGATCGAGAGATCGATAGGAGGAACGGTGCGGCATCAGCAGTAATGCAGGCTCTGCACCGGTCTGTCGTTGTAAAAAAGGAACTGAGCCGAAAGGCGAAGCTCTCGATTTACCGGTCGATCTTCACCCCTATCCTCATATACGGTCACGAGCTGTGGGCCGTGAACGAGAAAACAAGATCGTGAGTACAAGCAACCAAAATGGGCTTCCTTCGCAGGGTGGCTGGGCTCTCCCTTAGAGGTAGGGTGAGAAGTTTGGTCATTCGGGAGGGACTTGGAGTAGAGCCAATGCTCCTTGGTCAGGATGCCTCCTGGACGCCTCACTGGTGAGGTGTTCCGGGCACGTCCCACCAGTAGGCGGCCCCGTGGAAGATCCAGGACACGCTGGAGAGACTATGTCTCTCAGCTGGGCTTCCCTGCTTAGGCTGCTGCCCCCACGATCCGACCACGGATAAGCGGGAGAAGATGGTACGGTACGGTAATTTATTTAACATTACCATCGTTATTTACCTGTACTGTACTTTTCTTGCCAGCCCCTGCAACTCTGAAAGGAAAAGCAGTGTGGATAATGGATGGAGGGATATATTTTATTATCCTTTCTAATAACTATATATGAAACTCGACTTTTATTCTGAAGGCGGGAAATGCGCACAGGAAGTGATCTTTGTGTTTCCGGGTCCTGACGGCATCTTTCCGCTGAGCCCAGTTAGCATGTTAGCTGCTCCCTCGTCCTGTAGTCTCAGAGTTATCCTGTAAAAGTCTTCAGAGTTTCTTTCTTCTTCTTTGACTCTTGGATGAGTGTCAAATTCCGGGTTTCAGGATCTTAAAAAGAGAGCAGGTTTGTTTTCTTTCTTCTTCTCTGAACTTATTGACTGTAGATGTAGCAGTTTAGCCTTTAGCTCAGTGCTAGCAGCAGCTAGCTCAGACTATTGTTATCAGAACTGAAATGATCCCAGTCTGTTCAGAATAATCTTGCTCAAATAGGTTTTCATGAATTGTTCAGATCAGAGTGGTTACACGCTTGATTCAACAATAAAACCACCTTTCCACCTCTTGGTCTCTTTGTTTTGCTGTTGTCTCTGTTCACGGCACAGCCTTTGTGTTCCTTCACAAGTCACATACAACTCAGGTGAATGTCATGACTTCCTATTTAATACAATACAATAAAATTTTATTTATACAAAATAACCTCAGTTAACTAAAGCACTGTACATGTAAACGAAATTACAGCCAATCAACTTTATATATACAGCAAATACAAACAGAGTTGGAGCCAAAGTGCTGAGCAGCAGGGAAACCTGACAAGAGCCAAGCACATGTGGAGCACACCAAATGAAAAGACAAAAACGTTGTGGAACAAAATGAAGACAGATGAACAAAGTAGAACACAACTGTGTCAGCTTTGCACAAGCACATTACACACAGACATCCACAGCCATTATTAAAGCAGGAGAGCAGCACCTACTGTTCATATTTTTAAAAGCCAAGTCAAGACCTACCTTTTTAGTCTAGCTTTTAGCTGATTTCATTTATTATTATAATTGTTATTGTTATTATTATTATAAGCATTATTGTCATTATTATTTAATCTCATTTATATATTTATTTTAACCCCCTTAATATATTTTTTATTCAATTTAGTTCAGATTTATTGTTTGGAATTTTATTGTCTGTTTATTGATTTTCTTTCCACTTTAGAGCATTTTATCTCATTTTACCATGTTACTGTTTAAAATGCGTTTTATTTACCTATTTATTTATTTTGGTCTTATTTTTCATCAAGATTTTAATTTCATTTTATTTATTTATTATTATTGTTTTTTTTATTATTATTTCAATCTTACTACCAGTGTTCCCTCGTTTTTTGATGAAAGATGGTGTTTCCTCAGTCCTCTTACTCTGTTTTCTGTTAGAATCTCTTCTTCATGTCTTTGTATGTGTGTGCACGTGGGTGCATGTGCTGAATGTGGATTGCAAGGGTGGGGGTGAGGGAGGAGAGGGTGGGTGGGTTGTATGTCATTGTATTTAATTTTTTAACCTTTTGATTATTTTAATTTTATTTTCTTCTTTTCTGTGTGAAGCATTTTGTGCTACAAAATTTTGTATGAAAAGTGCTTTACAAATAAAATTTGATTGATTATTGGTGGATATTTTATTTGATGGAGTCGTGGCTGGGAAACCAAACAACCACAGACGGCAGCAAGAAGAAGCTGCAACAGCCAACATCATAACAGACAGACACAGATGCATACATACACATGAGTTCTTCCAAAAATGACACATTAGCAAAAAAAGGAAAGGTGACAACTAAATTATGTAAAAAAAATAACCTCACAAGAAGGCAAGACAATAAAAGTGAGTTTTTAGGTGTTTTTTGAAACAGTCCATGCAGCTAAAATGATCTAATATGTAACGGAAGGTTGTTCCAGGGGAAATGCATAGGTTAAAAAATAATTTTAAAAACTAAGAATTAAATATCTGAATAAAAAACGTAGACATACAATGCTGACCCGTCTAGCAGCATCGTCAAAGGCTAAAGAAAACAGGTGGAGCAGGTGTGACCTTTTTTGTGCAACACTGACAAAAAATGCCAAGTTTCACAGCTTAGAGTTTTGTTTGATAAAAAAAAAAATCACTGCTCGGGGAGGTATGGAGGGGCAAGGTCATTAAGAGCTTTTAAAGCAAATAAAATAATTTTAGATTGGATTATAAAATTAATGAAGCGACGTTTGTGCCAGTTAAAAGATGTGCAGCTGCGTTTTGAACTAACTTCAGAGGTGCAGTGAAGGAGCCACTAAACCCCACAAAAAGTACTTTGCAGTAGTGAAAGGAGTGGAGACAAAGGCATGCAGGAGGATTTCAAAGTTATTTGAGGGTTTATACTTGCCAGTTGCCTAGGCTGAAAAATCTGGCTTTGACCAGGGCTTTTATTTGGCTGTTGAGCTGCTCTTAAGTGTTGATTTCTGTGTTTTAGTTTTCAGTGAGGAGGTCCAGAAGCTCTTGGTGAGTAAAGAGGAGGTTCGTCCTGTGCAGCAGGAGAGGAGCTCCAGTCTGAGTCAGGAGATGACTGATCCTCTGCATATTAAGAAGGAGCCAGAGGAACTATGGAGCAGTCAGGAGCCAGATCAGAATCAGGAATCAGATGAGACCGATATCATCAAGTTCACTTTTGATCCTGACTTTGTGAAGAGTGAAGATGACAAAGAGGAGCTTCACTTCTCCCACCTTAACCACAAAGAAACTGAAGAGGTGGCAAGAGGAGCTGGTGGAGAGGACCGCAAAGGACCAGAAGCAGATAGTCACTTCAATCCAGAGAGAGATGCACAAGCAGAGACTGAGGCCGACATGGAAGACTCCTCTGAAGCAGGGACTGATGACAGCGCTGATTGGGAGGTGGCAACACAACACCAGTCAGATTTAGACACATTGAGGTACAGTGACAATAAGAAAGGTGAGACTGTTGGGAAATCACACATCTGTCCCGAATGTGGTAAAAGATTCAACAAAAAAGATAATTTGATGGGACACATGAGAATTCACCGGGGAGAGAAACCTTTCAGCTGCTCAAAGTGTGATAAAAGGTTTAACAAAAAGGCAAATCTAAACATACATATGAGAATCCATACGGGAGAAAAACCCTTCAGTTGCTCTGACTGTGGTAAAGAATTCAATACTAAAAGTCTTATGATTAGACATATGACTATTCATATAGAGGAGAGACCCTTCGGCTGCTCTGAGTGTGGAAAAAGGTTTAAACAGCAAAGTTATCTCACCGATCATATGAGGTTTCACTTCGGAGAGAAACCCTTCAGCTGCTCTGATTGTGGTAAACGTTTTTACCAAAAGAGTGACCTGGCTGTACATCTGAGAATTCACACTGGAGAAAAACCCTTCAGCTGCTCTGAGTGCGATAAAAAATTCACACAAAGAGGTCATCTCACAGGTCATATGAAAATCCACTCAGGAGAAAAACCCTTCAGCTGCTCTGAGTGTGGTTTTAAGTTTAACATGAAAGCTGTTCTGAACAGACACATGAGAATTCACACAGGAGAGAAACCCTATGGCTGTCCCGAGTGTGGTAAAAGATTTAACCGGAAGTTTAGTCTCACCATGCACATGAAAGTTCACCCAGGAGTAAACCCCCTCAGCTGCTCGTAGGGTGTTAAATGTTTAAGTGTTAAAGGACCATTCCAACAATTTTTTTATTTTCATGTCTTTCCCCACTCCTGTCCATCACAAGCAGGCAGACACTTCGTCCTCTCTCATTGTGGATCTTTGTCAGTCCAGATGAAATCATCCTCATCCTCTCATAAAGTCAGCCATAGTCCTTCTTGCCAATCTTTTTCTACTCATGAACAAAGGCTTTGTTTTGATGACCTGCTGAGAAGTAGGTTGTAGAAGCTGCATTCACACTGAACGTGACTTGTGTGACCACCAGCGTTGTGTGTAACGCGTGACAAAGTAACGCATTACAGTAACAAAACTACTTTTTTGGGTAAAAAGTAAAGTAATGCGCTATTATTGAAAATTTGGTAACGAAGCGTAGTTCCTTTTTTAATGCAGCGCGACGTTACATTTCCCCTGGACAAATCTGACACTGAAGCTGCCTTCTCAGCTGCTCACACAGACATGAGCAGCGTTGCCAAGTCCGCTCGTTATAAGCGTCTAAGGGCCGAAAATTTTGTGAGTCACGACCGCGGGTTGTGGTTTTTTGGGCTTGTTTCTAGACGTGAGGTTGCTTCTTGGGGCTCTTAAGACTGTGTTTATCCCCCTGATTACCTTCCAGCTCCTAACATAAATGAAGACACGACTGCGGTAGGCAGTTTGTCCACTTCCTCGTTTCCTGGTTATATGCACGCCCCCCAAACACAGTCACGCACATGGCGCACGCTCCAGAGCCAAAGTTGCCAGGTCTGCTTGTTATAGCGCTGTGATATTGAAATGTAATGTGGACGAAAATTAACACACTTTTTGTAGACTTCTCTTTTTAAAAAGTAATATATCACATTAGGAAAGGAAATAGCTGGAGGCTGCTTATTTTGGGCTTGTTTTTATTAACCTGGTTGCTTATTTCAGAAGCAAAATGTGGAGCACTGGACAGGAGCTCTTATTCCACAGGGTATGTGACATTTTGTAAAATAAAGAGCACAAAAAACTGTTATGTTCTCTGTAGTAAAACTTTGTGTAAGCTTTCACATTTAGGAACAGATATGGGGTTCTGTCCATGATCAAGCAATGTAAAAGTAACGGAAAACTAACAAGTAACTTAAAACGTTACTTTTCATAGAGGGTAACTAAGTAAAGTAACGAGTTACTTTTTTCAGAAGTAACGAGTAACGAGCAAACACTACTTTTAAAAAGTAACTTCCCCAACACCAGTGACCACCCTCCATGTAAAGTCAATATACATCCACAGGGGGGCAGGGCCAGGCCTCCTATGATGTGATAGATGTAATCTGGCTTCAAGGTCACTTTGGACGCATGACCAGGTCGTGTCACTTGTTTGCCAATCAGCGCTGTGTGGGTGTGTAATGACACCCATGACAGACTGTTTTTATTCCGGCTCACAGAGTTACAATCCATGTCTGCGTGGAAACTTTAGTTAGTGCATAGATTATTTCCCCCAGGACTGCAGAGGACTCCCTACTCGAGGTGCAGCTGTCAGAGGATGCTGCTGCAGGGCCATCAGCTGCAGTGTTTTGTGGTTGGTAGGGGAGTGAAAAGGATGCAGTTGGAATAATGCCAGCTTATACATCCTATTATATGATGTGATCTTGGTGAATTTCGAGCGGGTGTGACGACACTGAACGGTGACCAAATGAAGAATTTAATAACAAGCAACAGACTTGGGTGGTCGACAAGATTCAAATTCTAAACTCGACTTCAGAGTGGTTGACTACGTGGTCGCTGAGCAGTGCTGAACTTACCAGTTACCTCATAATTGACCTCATTTAATCTGCTGATGCACAAGAATTGATCATTTTCAACAAGGTTGCGGCCTTTATCTCCACCTGGTTGGCTTGCCTCTGTATGCACCCCAACAGAAGGATACCAACAAACGGGACAACACATTTGAATTATTTTTAGGGATATCTGATATGCAGATATTTTGATTCATTATCGCTAATACGGATATTTCATGTCAAGTGCACAATCTCTGTGCTGAATAAAGATGGACTCATTTCTTTCAGTGTTACAGCATATTATAACGTGAACTACAGTGATGTGAAAGCGCATTAATATTTAACATTTGTGTAATTTGCCGATATATGGCTGATAGGTGTGGCTGATATATTGGCTGTAAATAAAAAATGTTGAAATTGGCCCATACAGATACTGAACTTTTAGACTGATATCCACCGATACCAATGTAAAACAGATAAAATTGTGCATTTTAAGTTATTTTGGTTCCTTTTTTCCTTATTTGACGGTAGATACAGCAACACTATAATTACATGCTGTGCCGAGCTGAGCTGAGCCAGTCTGCTCACTGGAATTGCAGTCAGAGTGGCCTGGGTCCAGGTGGGGAAGTTGGCCTCAAAGGGACTGGAGCTTCCACAAAGGATCTCAGACAGACTGAGAATACAGCTGGATCAGGGTACTCGGCATATGAAAACTATGAATGTTATTTGAGCACTGATGATTATGAACATACTCCAGCAGTCATGAGTTAGACAAACAACCATTCAGACTCACACTAAGGGAAATTCTGAGTCACCAGTTAGCTAAGGCCCCATCCACACGAAGACAAACCGAGGTCTAAACGCATACGCTTTTTGCAGAATCTGCGTATCATCCATACGAAGATGACATTTTCGAGGTCTGTAAACGATCATTTTTGAAACCAGGTTCCAGAGTGGAAAGATTTTGAAATGCCGTATATGCAGCTCCGTGGTTACTGGCTCTCCGCAAGTTTTCAGATACGCTTATGTCATAGTTTCATATCTTCATTGACAGGCATGTGCTACACGTGGCAATGACAACAACAATGGCGGCGTACGTGAAGCATATGTGCTGATGAAGCTAGTGACCAAGCAACCTTATTGTTGTGAGACACAAGCACCACCCACTGCACTACTGTGTCACTGAAATGAATTATGGGCTCTAATTTATTTGTGCTGCATTGACTGCAGTTTCAAATGTAAATGAGCAGTTTGCGTCAAATCTCAGACATTTTTTTTCACACCCATTGTGGATAAAAATGGAATGAGCTGTACATCTTCTACTGTGTTTGTTTCACTTTGTGTAGCAAAAAGATACATAAAGTCATTCTGGAACAAATTCAACCCTTGGGGTAGACCAGGGGTGTCAAACTGATCCAGTATAGGGCCACTGTGGCTGCAGGTTTTCATTCCAACCAAGCAAGAACACACCTGATGCTAATTACTCAATCAACTGGATTGTCTTTACACGGTTGATTTGTTGGATCAGGTGTGTTCTTGCTGGGTTGGAAAGAAAACCTGCAGCCACAGTGGCCCTTTACTGGATCAGTTTGACACCTGTGGGGTAGACACAGAGTTATGAAAACAGTGTTCAATCCAAAAAAGGGCCAACAGACAAGCACCTATAGATTTCTTTGTGTAATTAAGGAGATACCTCGATTAAGAAATGTAGAACAACACTTTGACCTGATTGACCTTGATGTGCATTCATTTTAAAGCTCCAAACCGATTATCCTGTAAAGCTCTGGTTCTTGTCTTTGATTTGATTTTTTATGTATAAATGAAATGTATGAATTTTGTTCTGTGACTGTAAAACTTGATTGAAGTGGTTCAAAGGTTGACCTCGACATATTAGTTTGATAATGTAAATGCATAATAGGCTTCGGCCTCCATCTTTGCTGTATCATATTTGGTAGTCTAGTATAATTCTTGTTTTTCTAAATGTGGAGAAACTGCGAAAACTGACTGAATAAAACACTATTGCCAGAATCTGATTGATCATGGCGTTGATGAATGATGGTTGATTTCATGTTTAGTTGAAGAGAGAAGACACGAGGACAAAGAGCAGCTCAAGTCTCTGGAAGGTTTGGACAGACACTATCAACATGAGGGTTAAAAATATTTTACACTGATATACTTATATACTAAAATTTATATTGTGTTAGTTATTAAACTATTGAAATTCTGGACTTCTGTTTCGAACAATAGTATATCTTCCAGCTGGCAGCAGACATTGAGCTGTTCGACACCCTGCCTCTGTTAAATTTGTCGTTATTATTTCTGACACTGAGAAAAGCAATTAAAGTATCCATGTTACCTCGGCCATGCTCTCCAAAACAACACTTATAATCTATTTGCAGATAATATATGGATTGCCGGGGTATTTCTTTTACTTTATGGATTTATTTTCAAATGCAGATCCATTTAACGTCAGACTGAAGTAGGCGTGTCCTGATACAACTTTTTCACTTCTGATACACCAATATTACAGCCTTGAGTATTGTCCGTAACGGTATCGTACTTTTATAACTTATTTTGATGTATGGACTGTAAGAAAAGGCTTGATCAAGTGAAGTTACTCAAACAGAAAACAGTAGTCAGCAATAGTGGGCGTGACAAAACCTAACCCATTTGTTATTAACCAATGGGTTCAGTAAATTTTAACCTTAAACATAGTATACTACAATAAAATAAAATAGATAAATTAGAATTACAATTAAAGGGTTTATATTAGAATTAAAAAGAACCTCAAGAAATCCAATAAAAACAAAAACATGTATTTTAAAATTACAAAATAACCACTTAAACATGAGCATATTCTACAACTAAAATAAATAAATAAAAAATAAATTAGAATGGACTGCTTGTATTGGAGTGCTTATATCAGATTTTAGATGCAGGTCAATATAATATAATCTAATATTTGTTTGTTTGTTTGTTTTTTTGCTGATATCAGTCCGATACCTGATATCAATATCTGATCGGGACACCCCCAAACTGAAGCAAAATAAATGATCTTTCCTCTAATGAGTAGGACTGTAATGCCTCAGGTCTCAGCTGTTGCTGGTGCAGTGACAAGGTTGAGGCTGATTACACTGGGCCTGAAAGACACAAACATTTGAGTAAGATGTAAAAACACTTTGATACAATAAGTGGTGGAAATACTTAACTTATTGGCTTTAACTGACACTTCTTTTATGTCTCATCTCAGGTTCCACAAATGAAAGGCTTTACACTGTTTTCTGTTGATTCTTTTGACAGCTTTAGCACCAAATGTTACAAATAAAATGGTTTTAAGTCGATTATAAACTCTGTCACTTGTCAAATACCTTTGTGGTCTAATTTATTAAAATTGCATTTTATAACTATGCTTCATTCATGTTATAACCTGTGATTGGGATCTCATGCGTCTATTTTGAAGGCCGGCTGAACGTACCGGAAGTGATGTTTTTGTTTCCGGTTCATGTTAGCAGTTTCTCACCGTCACTACTTAGCATGTTTGATGCTCTGCTGTTCAGTTTTTGCAGAGTAATCCTGTGAAAGTCAAAGCTTGAAGTGACCAAATCCTGATTTTGAAAAGGACAAACGCAGTTCTGTTGCCATGGTTACAGCTCTGTCAACCATCAAGATAAAATATGTAAATGAAAGTTTAAAAAGATTATTTTTTTATTGATCCTCTTTACAGAGATAATTCTTGGTTGGGCAGATGGCTGTAAACTTTTATTTTGAGGGCCAAATCAGAACAGGAAGTACATTTTTTATTTCCGGGTCTCGAGGCGTGTGTCGCATTTTAGCATGTGAGCTGCTCCCTCGTGCTGTAGTCTCAGATTAATCATGTAAAAGTCTTCAGAGTTTTCTTCTCCTTCTTTGACTCTTGGATGAGTGTCAAATGTCCGGGTTTCAAGATCTTAAAGAGAGAGCAGGTTTGTTTTCTTTCTTCTTCTCTGAACTTATTTACTGTAGATGTAGCGGTTTAGCCTTTAGCTCAGTGTTAGCAGCAGCTAATTCAGACTGTGATATACTGTATCAGTCCTGATATAATCCGTATCTGTGCAGAATAAACTTGTTCAAACTGGTTTTCAGGGTTCAGCTCATTGTTTGGTTTCGTCTAGGACACAGAAGCTGTTTCTGTTTCTGTTGGACCTCCTCCACTCTGAGACATTAAAGAGCTCAAGTGTAGAAACAGCTCAGGGTGGTTTCACTCTACATTCAACACATTTACAAGTAACTTTTCCACCACTTGGTCGCTTTGTTTTGGTGTTATTCCTGTTCTTGGCACAGCCTTCATGTTCCTCCTCAAGTCACATTTGGAACTCCCATTCCGGTTATATGGGACGTTCAGTTAAACGTTAAAAAACAGAATAAAATGATTTGTGAATCCTTTTTAGCGTATTATCAAAAGAATACACGACAAAGAAAGGATATTTAATGTTCAAAGTTGTGATAGAGTAATACTCTGAGAGATATTCCTGGTTTAATAGCTTCTATTGACTGAGCTCCGGTCAGAGAGAAGGGCACGGAGAGACCTTTCAGGAAGCTTTAATGTTGACGTTGAAGGGGATGTGATGCAGGATAAGTACAGTAGGATTCAGAGATTGTGTGGGTGTGGTCTACAAAGAAACAAAAAATACAGAAAAAATGTCAAATATTGTAAAATAAATAAATTATATAATACAATACTTCAAATGTGTCGTTTATGTATGAAATAAGCGAGAATAAGGTCAAAAAAATAACCCAAAATATAACAACCACAACATACAGTCATGGAAAAAAATATTAGACCACCCTTGTTTTCTTCAATTTCTTGTTCATTCTAATATCTGGTACCACTAAACGTATAATACAATGAACACAACAAAAAATGCAGCTGGTCACATAATACTTTATGTCCTATTTGACATTCTTAAGCTTAATTGATTCCCAGGGTATATAAGAGGCCATTTCATGTCACAAGCAGCACTGCACATGCAAAGGCCTAGAGTGGTTTCCTGCTTACATTCAAGCCGTAGCACAACTCAGAAGTTGTCAGCTCTCACATAATGCCTAAAACAAAAGAATTATGTGAAGCCACAAAGGCAGCCATCTTGGCACTGCTGGAAATTGGCATGAGTGAGAGACAGGTAGCGAAAAAACTGAAGATCTCCAAGACAGCCGTTCATTACAACAAAAAAAACAAGCTGAACATGGCACTACCAAATTGCTACCTGGCCGTGGCAGGAAACGCCTTTCTACCCCACGAGATGACTGCACTCATCCGCTCCTGTGTCAGGAATCGCCGTCCAGACCTCCAGGGACCTTAAAAATGAGTGGGCACTGTCGAGAAATGTGACTTGTTCAGCAAGGACAGTTCAAACCGACTTGTTGAAGCTGGTTTGAAGTCACACAGAGCACAGAAGCCCTTCATCAATGAAAGGCAGAGGAAGGCCCGGTTACTCTTCTTGCTCGAGACCACAAGGATTGGACTGTTGATGATTGGGCTAAGGTTCTTCAGTGATGAATCCAATTTGAATTGATGCCCACTCCAGCCAACTTACTGGTTAGGAGGAAGCCTGGAGAAGCTTACAACCCAGACTGTCTTGCCCTACAGTAAAAACATGGGGGTGGATCAGTCATGATCTGGGGTTGTTTCAGTCTGAGGGAACAGGGCAAATGCAATTGTGTGAAGGCCGAATGAACCAGGTCATGTACAGGACTACCCTTGAAAACAGTCTTCTTCCATCAGCTGGAAACAGCTCTTTCCTGCCTCGAATGACTGGATTTTCCAACAAGATAATGCCCCTTGCCACACGGCAAGGTCAGTTAAAGCCTGGATGGAGAACCACAACATTGGCACCATGCCTTGGCCTGCTCAATCACCAGATCTTAATCCAATTGAAAACCTGTGGAAAATCATCAAACTCAAAATGGAGAACCACAAGCCCAAAAACAAAGAAAATTTGTTTGAATTTGTCCAACAGGAATGGGCTGCTGTGACAGCAGAACAATGTCAGAAGCTGGTGGAGAGCATGCCAAGACGCATGGCTGCAGTCATCAAAAACAATGGTTATGCAATCAAGTATTAACTCTTGTGTGTATCATGTGTTTAAAGCAAACAGAAAAGAAAACATGGAATGCTTAAAAGTAGTGTTTTTGGCGGTACAATGCCATAGCTATTGATGTAAGAATTTAAGTAATTTTGGTTATTATCAAGAAAACCATGGAAAATGAATAGTTCTTAGTTCTTAAATTAAACTCTCATGAGCTATTTTTGTTGTTATCATTATAATTGTCCAAACAAATGTACCTTTAGTTGAGCCAGGCATTAAAATTAACAAGAAATTGAAGAAAACAAGGGTGGTCTAATAATTTTTTCCATGACTGTATATGTGATTATACAGGATGTCAGACACATTTGGTGGTCTGTGTCTCCATCTAGTGGGCGCAGACGGCAACTGCACGTAATATGGCTGAGCACGTGAAGCACGCATGAGTGAATAACAATCACAAGCATACATGACACGCTGGGAAGACCAAGCTACATAAAACAATGTAAAACAGATGAATACATCTCACCAAGTATCTGAAAACAAATTGTAAATACAGCATAAAGGTTTACATTCACACAATAGCCTATGACGCTGTCACGGGTGTCTAATTAACTTATAAACGGTGCTCAACTGCCCAAACTTGCAAATAGAACACAGGATGAAAAAAGGGGACTTGAACCAAAAACGAAGTCTAAGCAGTTATAAACCGTATTCAAGCATTTAAAACAATCATTACTTACTTTTAATCACGCACGCACACGATGAAATCTCCGTTGAGAAGCGCTCAATACGGCGAAGATGAGCCGATAAAAGGAAGTGACGTCATATTGACACACCTTCACAATAAACTAAAGGAAACCTAAAACACTTTCCGACAAAAGTAATAAACTTAATTGCTTTTTATTCAGTCAATTTGAATTTGATGCCTGCAGCATGTTCCAAAAAGCTGGGACAAGGGGCAAGAAATCATTTGGAAAGTTTGGGATGCTAAAAAAAGAAGCACCTGTTGGAGATTTCCACAGGTGAACAGACTTAATTGAGATAGGTGAATGTAATAATTTGATTTAACGTACAAGACAGTACATTTAGACTTTATTTATATAGCACTTATAAAACGACTTAAGTGAACAAAGAGGCTGCACATGTAAAAAAAAAAAAAAAGTAAGGGAAAGTAAAATAAATTAAAATACATAAATGAAATTAAAAATGTAATGGGGATAAATTATGTAGACACACAATGCTGACATCACATGTACTGTCAAAAGCCAAAGAGAACAGGTGGGTTTAAGGAGGGATTTAATAACAGGAAAGGACAATGCCTGCCTGATGTGGAGCCACAAATAGTTTGGAGCTGGAGCTGCAACTGCAAAAGCGCAGTTCCCCAAAGCTTGAGCCTGGTTTTTAGGACGAAGGGAAGCTGACCTTGGTAGGGGGTCAATGGATGAAGAAGCTAAGAGAGGTAGGGAGGGGCAAGGTCATTAAGAGCTTTAAATGCAAATAAAATATTAAAATGAATAAGCAGCCAATGAAGTGAAGCTAAAATTGGGGATGTATGTTTGTGCCAGTTAAAATATGTGCAGTTGTGATTTGAACTAACTTCAGATGTGCAGTGGGAGAGCCACTAACCCCCACATAGAGTATTTTGCTGTAGTCTAGCCAGGCAGTGACAAAGGTATGCAGGATGATTTCAAAGTTCTTTTTGTTCAGTATAGGGTTTATATTTGCAAGTTGCCTAAGCTGAAAAAATTTGGCTTTGACCATGGCTTTTATTTGGATGTTGAGCTGCTCTTAAATGTATATTTCTGTATTTTAGTTTTCAGTGAGGAGGTCCGGAAGCTCTTGGTGAGTAAAGAGGAAGTTCACCCTGAGCTACAGGAGAGGAGCTCCAGTCTGAGTCAGGAGATGACTGATCCTCTGCACATTAAGGAGGAGCCAGAGGAACTATGGAGAGATCAGGAGCCAGATGAGACTGATATCAAGTTCAGTTCTGAGCCTGACTTTGTGAAGAGTGAAGATGACAAAGAGGAGCTTCAGTCCTCATGCCTTATCCATAAAGAAACTGAAGAGGTGGAAAGAGAAGCTGATGGAGAGGACGGCAAAGTACCAGAAGCAGATAGTCACTTCAAACCAGAGAGAGATGCACAAGCGGACATGGAAGACTCCTCTGACGTAGAGACTGATGACAGCGCTGACTGGGAGGTG
Organism: Scarus forsteni; assembly: GCA_036419115.1. Classification (NCBI taxonomy): domain Eukaryota; kingdom Metazoa; phylum Chordata; class Actinopteri; order Labriformes; family Labridae; genus Scarus; species Scarus forsteni. The sequence goes on from JAZDUH010000500.1 coordinate 3,206,820, forward strand.
GCAACAAAACACCAGTCAGGTCTAGAGTCAGTGGAAAACAGGAAAATTAAGAGAAACAAGACTGTTGGAAAATCACAAATCTTTCCTGATTGTGGTAAAGTATTCAGTAAAAGAGCTAATTTGAAGGAACATGTGCAAATTCAACAAGGGGAGAAACCCTTCAGCTGCTCTGAGTGTGATCTTGAATTTAATGCGAAAACTTTTCTGACCAGACACATGAAAATTCACAGAGATAAACTTCTCAGCTGCTCACAGTGTGGTAAAAGATTTAACAGAAAGGCTGATCTAAACACACATGTGAGAACTCATACAGGAGAGAAACTGTTGCAGTGCTCTGATTGTGGTAAAGAACTCAAAACAAACAGCCTTCTGATTAGACATATGAGAATTCATATAGAGGAGAGACCCTTCAGCTGCACTGAATGTGGAAAAGGGTTTAAAGAACAGAGACATCTCACAGATCATATGAGAATTCACTCAGGAGAGAGACCCTTTGGCTGCTCTGATTGTGGTAAGAGTTTTTACCAAAAGAGTGACCTGGCTGTGCATCTGAGAATTCACACCGGAGAAAAACCCTTTGGCTGCTCTGAGTGCGATAAAAGATTCAAACAAAGAGGTCATCTCATAGGTCATATGAAAATTCACTCAGGAGAGAAACCCTTCAGCTGCTCTGAGTGTGATCTTAAATTTACTGTAAAATCTGTTTTGATCAGACACATGAGAATTCACACAGGAGAGAAACCGTATGGCTGCCCTGAGTGTGGTAAAAGATTTAACCGGAAACTTTATCTCACCACACATATGAAAGTTCACCCAGCAGTAAACCCTTCAGCTGCTCATAATGACTTAAATGTTTAAGTGTCAAATGAAACTTTTTCAATTTGAATTTGAAGGAACATGTTGAACAGATGTACATGATGCATCGCAGAGGGGAGAAACATTTGAGCAATTCTATTTATGACTTGATAAACTCTTGTTTTACTCATTCAGAGAGAAAAAGGTGTGTTAGCAGTCAGGCTTCAGAGCTTCACCAAAACAGAGAGGCTGAAGCAGGAGCTGATGGCGACGTATGTGGAGGACATGAACCAGCCAGAGACTCTGAGGACACTAAAGAGACTTTAACAGCTGGAGGCTGAGCTCAAGATGAAAGACTTTTCTGCACCTGCAGCCTGATTCTGATTTTTAGAAAGACACCAGAGACCCTGAGAAACGTTCAGAGTCTGAATCATCACTTGTTTGACGTGATACTGTTGAGGTTCTGAGCTGAGTAACTCCTCCAGCCCATAGTACAAACATATTAAAGACAGCAAATTCACTGATATCAAAAACTTAAAGAGCACTTACAAAGTCTTTGAGATGGTCTGATCAGTCATTGTGTACACAGGGCTTGATTGCTTGAATGGACTTTTTGCTTACTGGCCACTTTGGTGAGTCAATCACTAAAAACTCAGCTTTTTACAGGCTGTAGTTTTGTTGTTTTGATATTTTGTTTGCATTATTAAACTTGGCTAAAGCCTGTTTGACCTGTTTGAAGTCACTCCTGTTATTCTTTTGAAGTTTATTTCATTCGATGCACAAGCTGTCTCTGGCATCAGGACTTTCCCCTTGTCCTCTTTATAGGGCCAGGATGTGCTTGAAACATGTAGTTGCTTCTTCCTATTAGATAGACCTAGCAGTTTTAAGTCATGTCATCATCAGATCACCAGTTTGAAGGGATGTGTCAACTATTTTGTTTTCGTGTCTTGCCTCACTTTTGAGTCCATGACAAGCAGATAGACACCATTTTTTTAAACTGTGGATGCAGTAGCAAGGAAGAGATGGGCCGAACTTGCCCACCGCTTATTAGCTTGGCTCAAACACTGGGGGTCAATGATTTACATTAGCCTGCCTCTGCCTACAGTCATCAGATTACCTCCTGATTCACATTGGTGAGGTTGTGTATTTCCAAGGAATCATCCTCGAAGTCAGCCACATAATCCTTCGACCCTGAGCTATGACACTCTCTGTTCCTGTTAAATTTGTCATTCTTTTTTTTTGACACTGGAACAAACAATAAAGGCACCCATGTTGTCTACACCCATGCCCTTCAAAAAACACTAAATAGAAACCATGATCTATTTGCAGTAGTATGCTATATGGGTTGCCAGGGATATTTTTTTTAACTTTCTGAATTTAGTTTCAAATGTCAATCCATTTATTGGCACACTGAGGCAAAATAAATGGTCATATGGACATAGCTGAGGCTGTTAACACTGAGCCTTAGAGACAAACATTTAAGTAAGATGTTAAATCACTGTAACATAATAAGGGTTGTAATATATATTTGATTTTTTGCCTTGAAACTGAAACTTTCGTCTGTTTTATCAAATTTTACAGATCAAGAGCTTCAAATCATTTTCTATTTAGTCTTTTGACAGTTTGAAAACCAAACTTTAAAGATTAAGTTGTTTTTTTTTGTTAGTTATGAACTCTGTCATTTGTTAAATATCATTGTAGTTTGGGCTTATTGATATTAATAATTATGCACCATTCGTGTTATACTTTCTGATTTGAGTGTCTAAAGGTAACATCCACGTTTATTTTGAAGGCCGAATGAGCATACCGGAAAAGCCTTTTCTGTTTCCGGTTCATGTAAGCAGTTTCTCACCGTCAACACTTAGCATGTTTGATGCTCTATTATTCAGTAGTCTCAGAGTAAACCTGTAAAAGTCTTCAGAGTTTTCTTCTCCTTTGACTCTTGGATGAGTGTCAAATGTCCGGGTTTGAGGATCTTAAACAGAGAGCAGGTTTGTTTTCTTTCTTCTTCTGTGATCTTGTTTACTGTAGATGTAGCAGCTTAGCCTTTAGCTCAGTGTTAGCAGCTAACTCAGACTGTGATATCAGTCCTTAAATGATCCCTGTCTGTGCAGAATAAACTTGTTCAAACAGGTTTTCAGAGTTCAGGTCTTTGTTTGGTTTCTTCTGGAGGAGTCTGGTGGACACAGAGGCTGTTTCTGTTTCTGTTTCTGTTGGACCTCCTCCACTCCGAGTCCTTAAAGAGTTCAAGTGTAGAAACAGCTCAGGGTGGTTACACTCTAGATTCAACACATTTACAACTTACTTTTCCACTTCTTGGTCGCTTTGTTTTGGTGTTGTTCCTGTTCACGACAGAGCCTTCATGTTCCTCCACAACTCACAACCAAACTCCCATTCCGGTGAATTTAGGACGTTGAGTTAAACGTAAATAAAACAGAATTTGTGAATCCCTTTCGACCCATATTCAAAAGAATACACCACTAGAACAGTTTATTTAATGCTCAAATATTAAACTTGATTTTCATATATATACCTTTGAACTTGATGCCTGCCACACGTTCTAAAAGAGTTGAGACAGGATCAAGAAATCATTGGGAAAGTAGAGAATGATAAAAACAGCTTTTTGAAATTTTTTCCACATATTTACTGAAACAGGATAGTGACATGATTTAATATAAAAGGAAAGGCTCAGTCGTTCCCAAGCAAGTATCACGGTTCACCACTTTGTGAACAACTGTGTGAGCAACAGTTTAAGAAGACCTCAATATACAATTGTGAGTAATTTAGTGAAGTCATCATCTACAGTCCAAGCTAACATCAAACAATGTAGAGATGCAGAATGCAGATTTCTCTGCACTAAAGTAGCAAAACTGAAAATCAACATTGAATACAGATGACATTTGATCCTACGGTGTCTTATTGCATTCAGTTGAAAATAAATAAATAATCTGCCTGTTTTTATGAGATACTATCTCGTAAAATCAGCATTCCCCCTGATGCTTTGCTTTGAGACTGGCTGCTGCATTTATCAACCAGGTACGTGGTCAACACAGGTAAGGCAGGCCCTCCGTACTGGTCCAACTGATCATGGACAAAAACCGCGATGTCGAGCAGATCCGACTCAGAACAACCGCAAATTCCTCAGGTGTCTGTGCAATGTGGACAAACTAATAACAATCCCATCTACACCACTCAAAGACACAAGTATCTCCCAATGTTTCAAACCGAGCAAGAAATAAAACTGAATAAGGTCTAACATGCGCGACATGTTCGTTACTTTTAAGATTCCTTAGTATCTCGTAAAAACAGGAAACTCAAAAATAAATCATTTTCTGTTTTTACGAGATAGTATCTCGTAAAAACAGACGCATTTTATATATTTTCTAGTGAATGCAATACGTCACCGTATGATCCCTTAGCAGCACTGCAAAAAAAAAACAAAAAAAATGAAATCACTTTACATCTGCAGGTGCAAATTAAAACTCTGCGTTGCAAAACAAAATTCATGTAAGAACAACATTCGGAAGTGCTGCTGGCTTCTCTGGGCCTGAACTCATCTGTTCCTGTTCCTCTTAATCTTCACTAAAAAGCCAATCATTTACGGAGCTGGAGAAACTAAAAATATCACGTTTGTTTGTAAACTGTTTTGAAAGGTATAGTTTTCTTTTTTTTTATCTCAGACATGTGTACTTTTCACGTACCTTCACGTGTTTTGGCGGAAACTTCCACCCAAGTGTCACTTGGTGGTAGGTGTGACATGTCAAAAAGCATGTGTTACGGAACAGGAGATAGGTACAAGACTAAAAAGATCAATAAAAGAAAAGGCAACACAAGAAAAGTACAAATCTGAAATAATTGAACACTGCAAGAGGGAAAACCATCTTATGGACTGGGATACGCCAGAATCATCTGCAGCAAAGAAAATAAGCACCAGGGCTGGATTAGGAAGTGATCGAAATAAGGACACAAGACTGTCAAAAAAAATTGACAGGAGGGTCACGCCTCCGTAACACCAGCTGATATGGCTACGTCACACCTTCCACCAACTGGAAGGAATTGTAGAACTGTTATTTCTGAGGAAAAAGTATGCATGTCTGTTAAAAGGAAAAAGAAAACTATTTCTATATCGAAACTGAAGACATATGAACACCATTCAGCTAACCTGAAAGTCATTGTTGAAGAGAAGATGGGACTAACCATCAAAACATTTTTTGTTCCTGTCAGTGCTCTCTGTTTCTATCAGCATCTCCTCTTCTCTTTTTGGGAGTTTTCGAAGATTCTGAGATTTGTACAGTGACCACTGAGGGCAAACGGCATACAATGGCTCGATGCAGTTCAGTAAGAAAATTAAATTTGGCCAAAGTGATTACAGTCTGCCATCCTGCTGTTTCCGTTTTGTTCTGTGATCATTAAGTTATCTTAAAGACAAAAATCACAAGATTGGCCACTGCAGAGTACAGTTAAGATGTAAAGTATTTGTAAATTGTCCTGACTAATGTATTGTACAGTACATGTTACTTTTTGGGATATTTTTTGGATAAACTTTAAAGCATACTGCTAAGTTTCACTGCCTACAGTTTTGTTTAAAAAAAAAACAAAACACATTCTCTTCCATGTTTATTTTTGTATTTTAGTTTTCAGTGAGGAGGTCCAGAAGCTCTCTGTGAGTAAAGAGGAAGTTCCTCCTGAGCCACAAAAGAGGAGCTCCAGTCTGAGTCAGGAGATGACTGATCCTCTGCATATTAAGAAGGAGCCAGAGGAACTATGGAGCGGTCAGGAGCCAGATCAGCTTCAGGAATCAGATGAGACTGATATCATTAAGTTCACTTTTGATCCTGACTTTGTCAAGAGTGAAAGTGAAAACGAGGAGCTTCAGTCCTCATGCCTTAACCATAACGAAATTGAAGAGGTGGAAAGAGGAGCTGATGGACAGGACTGTGGAGGACAAGATGCAGACATTTACTTCAAACCAGAGAGAGATGCACAAACAGAGATTGAGGCGGACATGGAAGATTCCTCTGAAGTAGAGACTGATGACAGCGCTGATTGGGAGGAGGCAACATGCCAGCAGTCAGGTCGAGACTCAGTCGAAAAAAGTAACAATAAGAGAAACAAGACTGTCAAGAAATCACAAATCTGTCCTGAGTGTGGTAAAATATTTAATAAAAAAGGTAATTTGAAGAGACACATGAGAATCCACACAGAAGAGAAACTTCTCAGCTGCTCAGTGTGTGAAAAAAGATTTAACAAAAAGGCTGATCTAAACACACATATGAGAACTCATACAGGAGAAAGTCTATGGCAGTGCTCTGACTGTGGTAAAGAATTCCATACTAAAAGTCTTCTGATTAGGCATATGAGAATTCATATCGAGGAGAGACCCTTCAGCTGCTCTGAGTGTGGAAAAGGGTTTAAAGAACAAAGGCATCTCGCAGATCATATGAGAATTCACTCAGGAGAGAGACCCTTTGGCTGCTCTTATTGTGGTAAGAGTTTTTACCAAAAGAGTGACCTGGCTGTGCATCTGAGAATTCACTCTGGAGAAAAACCTTTTGGCTGCTCTGAGTGTGGGAAAAGATTTAAACAAAGAGGACATCTCATAGATCATGTGAAAATTCACTCTGGGGAGAAACCCTTCGGCTGCTCTGAGTGTGATAAAAGATTCAAACAACGAGGTCAACTCACAGGTCATATGAGAATTCACACAGGAGAGAAACCCTTCAGCTGCTCCGAGTGTGATCTTAAATTTACTGTAAAATCTGTTTTAACCAGACACATGAGAATTCACACAGGAGAGAAACCGTTTGGATGCTCAGAGTGTGGTAAAAGATTTAACCAGAAGTTTGGTCTCACCAAACATATGAAAGTTCACCCAGAAGTTAACCACCTCAGCAGCTCCTAGGGCGTTAAATGTTTGTGTCAAATTAAACACGTTCAATGTTGAATCTGAAGGAAAATGTCAAAAAAAATGTACATGACGAATCACAGAAGGGAGAAACCTTTCAACATTGAGCTGTGATGTGATATACTCTTGTTTTACTCATTTAGAGAAAATGGTGTGCAGCAGGCAGCCCTCAGAGTTTTACTAAAACAGAGGCTGAAACAGCAGCTGATTAAGATGAATGTGGAGGACATGAACCAACAGGCTCTGAGGACACTAAAGAGACTTTTACAGCTGGAGGCTGAGCTCAAGTTGGTAGACTTTTCTGCACCTGCAGTCTGATTTTGATTTTGATAAAGAATCCAGAGACCCTGAGAAATGTTCAGTGTCTGAATCATAATTTGGTTTGACTACATGATGCAGAGCAGTGCTAAACTGACCAGTTACCACATTGTTGACTTCATTTTATTTTCTGCTTGGGAAGTCCCGATTTTTGCAACAAGGCCTCGACATATTTGTTTGATAAAGTAAATGCATAATAAGCTTCAGCCTACACCTTTGAATCAGTAAGTCTTTTATGTACTTTATTTGGGAGTCCAGTATGATACTTGTTTTGCTAATATGGAAAAATTTTAATACTGACTGAATAAAACACTATTACTAATACTATATATAAAACACAGAATCTGATTGATCATGGCGTTGATGAATGATGGTTGATTTCATGTTTAGTTGAAGATTGAAGACACAATGACGACTACATCATTGTGACAAAGGGCAGCCCAAGTCTCCTAGAGGTTTGGACAGACACTGATCAACATGAGGGTTAAAAATATGTAACACTGGTATACTAAAACATTTTTGACATGATAATGTATTGGTATTTTGTAGTGTAACATTAGTATTGTATTAATTATCAAACCATTGAAATTCTGGACTTCTGTTTTGAACAATAGTTTATCTTCCAGCTGCTAGCTGGCAGCAGACATTGAGCTATTTGACACTCTGTCCCTGTTAAAGAAAGGGTTGGTAATCTGATTTATGGCCCTTTTCCACTAGCATGCCTTGGCCCTACTCTACTCGGCCCGACTCAGTTTGCTGCGTGTTTCCACTAGCATGGTACCTCCTAAAACAAGCTAGTTTTAGTACCTACTCCGCTCTGGTTCCAAGCGAGCTGAGTCGATACTAAAAGATGACGTCACCGACTGCCAGCTACTGATTGGTCAGACAATGTCGTCATCGATGAGTCATGAGTGCGATGACCTAGCATGATAGCCATAGCTACCGTTAGCTTACCCTCATACGTCTTTTCTTTGCAGCTCAATTGCTCTCGTCCTCGGCTTCATTCTGTTGTATAGCTTCCAAAACTCTCCTGTGCTTCTCAAGGGGTATTTCTTCTTAACACCTGCAGCCTTCTTCTGCTTTCCTTTTTTACTCAGTTTGTGACAAAAAGCCACAGATTGTTGTGTCATGCTCAAAATGACGTCACCGCAGAGCCGCTCAGCGACACTGCACCCCGTTGGGCAGGCGACTGGGGCTAATGGAAAAGCAGCACAAGGCGAGTAGAGTAGAGCTGTGTAGAGTCGAGTAGAGTTGAGTAGGGCTAATGGAAAAGGGCCATTAGACACACTTTTTGTAACACTGGTTAAAATGATCTTTATGACCCAGTGGCAATCAATTCATAAAGTGTTCTTAAAATAGAGCAAAAGAATATCCGCTATCTACAGCCGGAATAAACCTCGTGAAACACCAACCAATCACATCTTTGTAGCTCAAAATTTAAACCAGTCAAATCCTGTCGCTGTTCTGCCCGCCTCCTGCGCATACATTTTGCCGGCGTGCACAGACTCTGATTCAGTGCGTGTAGCCGAGCTGAGTGGGACCCAAATCCGCTGGAGAATGCTTACCTGTCAAGTTTTTAGCTTTGAGAATCAGGGAATCCCGCTGCGAGCCGTCCCACAACCTCAACCAAGCTCAAGTATCCCTCACATTCTTGCGAGGCTGTTTCTTCTTCGGTTTTACAGCGGTTGGCATCCATCATTTTGGAGCATTACCGCCCCATTCAGGCTAGAGACAGAGTTCAGTTTGGAGAGGCAGAGGAATGTTTTTATTATTATATTGTCACACTGGAGATTTACAGGAGAATACTAACACAGGAGGACGTCTGGAAAGAGGATAAAATATGTAAAATACGGTAGTTTCATGGCCAAAACAGGGGACTTGACAGGAATGTGGAGAATGGTAGAGGAACTACCCACATCCCGATCAACATCGGGCTGTGAGCACTAACTAACTTTACATGTTTGGGTTTTTTTAACTTTACTATGATAATGTTTTGGTGTTTTCTTACTGCTGACTGAGACATGACTTGGTGTCGTGTAAAACAAAAACATTGTGCTGAGGGTTTGGAGTTTGGAGTCTTCTGGTTGTGAATCAGCACCGCTTGTGCATGTGAGTGAAGGGTCATTTTGGAGGAGGGGTGGGAGGGGCTAGGCATAGCCCTGAGGAGATGCTACATTCAAATTCATGCTAATTTTCCAAAATTACTGACCCTAGCTTTAAATGTGTCATTATTATTTCTGACACTGGGACAAGCATTTATGGCTATCCATGTTGCCTTGACAATGCTCTACAAAATGAACTAAATAGAAGCTGTTATCTTTTTGCAGATAATATATGGGTTGCCGGGGAGATATATATTTAACTCTCTAGATATGTATTTTTAAAATGTAGATCCATTTACCGTCACACTGATCAAAATAAATGATCTTTTCTCTAATGAGTAGGACTGTAATGCTTCAGGTCTCAGCTGTTGCCAGTGAGGAGACATAGTTGAGTCTGGTTACACTGAGCCTGAAAGACACAAACTTTTTTGTAAGATGTTAATCATTGTTCCATAATAAGAGTTGGAATGAAATACTCAACTCGAATTCCACAAATCAAGAGCTTCAAATGTAATGAACGAGGAACCGTATGGCAGGACACAAATGCACAACACCAGATCCAGTTATCAAAAGGCAAAATGGTTTACTGACAACAAGCAAGCAGGGTTTGGTACACGGGAGATCAGTCGGTGTGTCAGTGTCAACAGAATCCAATAGAGTCACTGCATTTTGCACATTAAAGGATAAGTTTGGTTTCTGCAGCTTTCACATTGTTTATAGAATGAAGTAGAACAATATACTCACCCAGAAGGCTTTCCTGATCCAAATAGTGCTTCGGGAGATATTTAGATCCAAAATCGAGCGGCGGACATCTGTATAATGGTAGCACACGGGGCATGTATAGCGCCGCTCCTAAAACTGCATTAATCATCCAAAAACTCATTAGTTTCACCAATATTTCATCATGGTCCGCTCGCGCTACTCCTCCATTACAGTCCGGTGTCACTCCAGACATGTTTTTGTGACTGTGCTGACCTCTGAACTGAAGACTGCTCTCTGGCCAGCTGTTCTTCTCTTTGCCTCCGCGTCCTCCTTTCGATGAGCTCCTCATGTGTAAACCCTGGCTCCAAACTGTAAGGACACCCATCATATTCAAAGTTCTCCTCCACAACATCTTCATCTGATAGATATTCGTTCATTTTGCACAAAACTGGAAGAAGAAAGTTGTTGAGTAGCTGGCAGTCGCCCCTGAAACAGTGAGCCGTACTGCACATGCGCGGCAGCCGTAAAGAAAGTTTTCAGTTCAGAGGTCAGCACAGTCACAAAAACATGGGTGGAGCGACACAGACTGTCGTGGAGGAGTAGCCCGAGCAGACCATGATGAAATATTGAAGAAACTAATGAGTTTTTGGAGGATTAATGCAGTTTTAGGAGCTCCTGTAATTCATTGTAAATTTCATGTTATGTTTATATATCATCTTGCTGCTGCTTGTTATAGTTGTTTTATGGACTTTATGTATTTTAAGATTGCACATACCTGTACAAATGCAGTACATCAACCTGCTGGGGACTGCAGATGGAGATTAGCCTGTGACTGTAATCTGGCACATTTAAATGCCCATGTTCATTAATATGCACTGTCCTCTATTTAAATCAATACAAAACATGAGGCTATAATCAAGAGATGAGAAACAGGCAGGAGTTGGTACACAAAAAGACTAAACAAACAAGAAAAATATCAAGAATGTGAAGCAAAAAGACAGGATCAGGAAACAGACAAGACGGTACACGGCAAGACCAGAAGAAAAAAGAGCGCTGGAACAAGGACTGTGACATCAACAATCTGGCAACAAGACAGTGACAGACATGACTCTAAATACAAGCTGTGGTCAGACACAGCTGGGGAGGAGCAAACAGGAGGTAGGTGTGATGACGTTAGACAGGAGGTAACACCTACAGACGGAGACAAGGGTGAGTGATTTCATATTAAAACAGGAAACACAAGACAAAACATGATGTAAACAAAAAAGGGACCTTAACATCATATGTTCTGTTACTCTTTTGATAGTTTTAACAACAAATTTTATAGATCAAATTGATTTTTTTCAGTTATGAACTCTGTTACTTGTCAAATATCATTGTAATCTGAGCTTATTGATATTACTAATTATCCCTCATTCGTGTTATAATGTGAGATTTTGGTCTCTTAAAGTAAAAGATCTACGTTTATCTTGAAGGTCGAATGAGCGTCCCGGATGTAGTGTTTCTGTTTCCGGTTCGTGACGACATTTAGCATGTTTGATGCTCTGTTGTTCACTTGTCTCAGAGTAATCCTGTAAAAGTCTTGAGTTTTCTTCTCCTTCTTTGACTCCTGGATGAGTGTCAAATGTCCGGGTTTCAGGATCTTAAAGAGAGAGCAGGTTTGTTTTCTTTCTTCTTCTCTGAACTTTTTTACAGTAGATGTAGCAGATTAGCCTTTAGCTCAGTGTTAGCAGCAGCTAGCTCAGACTGTGATATCAGTCCTGAAATGATCCCTGTCTGTGCAGAATAAACTTGTTCAAACAGGTTTTCAGGGTTTAGCTCTTTGTTTGGTTTCGTCTGGAGGAGTCTGGTGGACACAGAGGCTGTTTCTGTTTCTGTTTCTGTTTCTGTTTCTGTTGGACCTCCTCCTCTCCGAGTCATTAAAGAGTTCAAGTGAAGAAACAGCTTAGGGTGGTCACACGCTAGATTCAGCACATTTACAACTTACTCTTCCACTTCTTGGCCTTGTTTTGGTGTTGTTTCTGTTCACGACACAGCCCTCGTGTTCCTCCACAAGTCACATTTGGAACTCCTATTCCAGTGAATTTAGGACGTTGAGTTAAATGTAAATAAAACAGAATTTGTGAATCCTTTTCGACCCATATTCAAGAGAATACATTACAAGGACAGGGTATTTAATTGTGAAATTGTTACACATAATCAAGAACAACAACAGAAGAGCTTCAGGCCTGGAGCAGGGAGAGCGTATGGGAGAGACAGACGAGAGAGACTGAGATCAGATCAGCTGCTGCTAAATTTGAAGTGCTCGTGTATTTTAACCTTTACGGTAAATGCTCTGTAGGGCAGGCAGGCTACAGCGACTTCATCATAATCCTGTTTTATTTTACCATCAGAAAGTGTGAAATATAAGAGTCTTGCCTTATGTTGACTCAAAGATTCCCCTTTTTCATACACAGATGAACAAATTGTTTTATAATATTGTTACAACTTTTTGAATTATCTCTTTGTGTACTTATTTTGAATAAGTACACAAAGTATTGCTTACTCAAATGGTACACTGTTAAAGTACACCATGCTGTGTGCACATATAGCCCAGGAGGTCCTCTTTACAATGATTCCTGTTTCATCAGGTACAAATGGAGGAAATGATCTTATTTTATTTAACATGTACTCAAAATGAACAGTGCCATTCATTCATACCATACCATCCTCTACCGCTTTTTCGGGGTCTGGTCGCTAGGGCAGTTACTTAAAGACAGAAATCATTTACCACTGGAGAGTACAGTTAAGATGTGAACTATTTCTAAATTGTCCTAACTAGGCTATTGCACAGTACATGTTACCTTTTTTGGATAAACTCTAAAACATAATGCCAAGTTTCACTGAAGCTTAGAGTTTTGTGAAGGTCCCTAAGACCAAGCGGAAGCTAAGAGGGGACCGTGCCTTTGCTGTTGCAGCCCCAAAACTTTGGAACGGGGTGCCTCAAAATATTAAACAGGCCTCGTCTCTGCCTGTTTTTAAATTCCTCCGTAAGACCCACCTTTTCTCCCTGGCTTTTGATGCACAGTAGTTGGCGATTGTATTGTATTATTATTATTATTATTTATGATTTTATTTTATTTTGATTGCTTCTTCTGCGTTTTTTATTCATTTTAATTTTTTATGTCTTTTAAATTGTTCCTTGTCTTTGAAAATTCATTTTACTTATGTTTTATGCCTATTCTTTTATCTTGTATTTTATTTATTCTCCTGTACAGCACTTTGTTTCAACTATGATTGTTTTTTTAAACACTTAACAAATAAAGTTGGATTGGATTGGATTGGAAAAAAACACATGCTCTTAAACATATTTTTCTGTATTTTAGTTTTCAGTGAGGAGGTCCAGAAGCTCTCAGTGAGTAAAGAGGACGTTCCTCTTGAGCTACAGGAGAGGAGCTCCAGTCTGAGTCAGGAGATGACTGATCCTCTGTACATTAAGGAGGAGCCAGAGGAACTATGGAGCAGTCAGGAGCCAGAGAAGCTTCAGGAATCAGATGAGACCAATATCATCAAGTTCACTTTTGATCCTGACTTTGTGAAGAGTGAAAATGACAAAGAGGAGCTTCAGTCCTCATGCCTTAACCACAAAGAAACTGAAGAGATGGAAAGAGGAGCTGATGGACAGGACTGTGGAGGACCAGATGCAGACAGATACTTTAATCCAGAGAGAGATGCAAAAGCAGAGACTCAGCCTGACACTGGTGACTCCTCTGAAGTAGAGACTGATGACAGTGCTGATTGGGAGGTGGCAACACGACGCCAGTCAGGTTTAGACTCAGCAGAAAACATTAACAATAAGAAAAATAAGACTGTCAAGAAATTACATATCTGCCCTGAGTGTGGTAAAACATTCAACAGAAGAGCTAATTTGATGAGACACACAGGAATTCACCAAAAGAAATCATTCAGCTGCTCCAAGTGTGTTAAACAATTTGACATAAAGGCAATTTTAAACATGCATATGAGAACTCATACAGGAGAAAAACTGTTGCAGTGCTCTGATTGTGGTAAAGAATTCAATACTAAAAGTCTTCTGATTAGGCATATGAGAATTCATATAGAGGAGAGACCCTTCAGCTGCTCTGAGTGTGGAAAAGGGTTTAAAGAACAAAGGCATCTCACGGATCATATTAGAATTCACTCAGGAGAGAGACCCTTTGGCTGCTCTGATTGTGGTAAGAGTTTTTACCAAAAGAGTGACCTGGCTGTGCATCTGAGAATTCACTCTGGAGAGAAACCCTTCGGCTGCTCTGAGTGTGATAAAAGATTCAAACAAGCGAGTCATCTCATAGATCATGTGAGAATTCACTCAGGAGAGAAACCCTTCAGCTGCTCTGAGTGTGATAAAAGATTCAAACAAAGAGGTCATCTCACGGGTCATATGAAAAGTCACACAGGAGAGAAACTCTTCAGCTGCTCCGAGTGTGATAGAAGATTCAAACAAAGAGGTCATCTCATGGATCATATGAGAATTCACACAGGAGAGAAACCATTTTGCTGCCCCGAGTGTGGTAAAAGATTTAACCAGAAATCTGGTCTCACCAAACACATGAAAGTTCACCCAGAAGTAAACCACCTCAGCTGCTCATAGGGTGTTAAACGTTGAAGTGTCAAATTAAATTAAACATGTTTGATGTTGAATTTGAAGGAGAAATGTTAAACAAATGTACATGACGAATCACAGAAGGGAGACCCCTCTCTTAGTATTTGTGACTAGATAAACATCTGCTTTCTCATTTAGAGAGAAAAAGGTGTTTCAGCAGTCAGGCTTCAGAGCTTCACCAAAACAGAGAGGCTGAAGCAGGAGCTGAAGGAGACGAATGAGGAGGACATGAACCAGCAGAGACTCTGAGGACACGAAAGAGACTTGAACAGCTGGAGACTGAGGTCAAGATGGAAGACAGACTGATTTTGATTTTGATAAAGAAACCAGAGACCCTGAGAAATGTTTAATGTCTGAATCATCATTTCTTTGAAATATAGTACTGTTTAGGTTCTGGAGAGGTATGCAGCTGATGAACCCAACAAGCCCGAAGCACAAACATTTTTTAAGACAGCACGGTCACTGATATCAAAAACTTAAAGAGCTATATCCAGGTTGAAAATAAAATTATTAAATGAGAAGGAGGACCTACAGATGAGCACTTACAGAATAATTTGTTTAATTAAAGAGGTGTCTTGATAGTTAAGATCAGATTTAAGTTCTCTTACAAAGACTTAAAGATGGTTTGATAAGTCAGTTGAATACACGGCTTTAAAGCTTTACATGAGCTTTTTGCTTCTTGGCCACTTTGGAGAGTCATTATCCTCAAGTGACTAAACACTCAGCTTTTTACAGGCTAAAATTTTTGTTGATTTGACATTTTGTTTGTATAATTAAAGTTGACTAAAATCTCACTTGATTGAAAGAGCCCATTTCTTTGAGTTTTATGGAGATATCTAGTAGGGATGGGACGATACACTTAAACTCACGATACGCTGCACCTCGATATGCCCCGGTCACGATACGATGCGTCACGATACAATATCAAAAAGAAAAAAAAGAAAAAATGTTACTGTGTAATTACAACTTATTTGTTTTTGTTTGAGTTGCACACAGGAAAACACAAGGCCTAACAGGCCAAACACAAACAATAACACTCTCTAACCCCAGAGAGGTTAGAGAGAGTGTATGCTAATGAGCGGTAGGCTCGTTTTCGTCGTCTTTAATGAGAAAGCCAAAATACTGCCAGACAGATGACTTGTATCCAGGCGGAGCGTCCTCAATTTCGACCTCATTCGACTCCATCATTCGGCTTTTTGGAGGCAAGGTAGTTGGTGCTAATGTTTGCTGTCGTCACTTCTGGTCACATGCGCTATTAGCGGACGAGACGTTTTTATTTCGCAATCCATTTTTTTCAAACTCGATGCATTTCGTCACGTACTGTATCGCGATATTGCCAAACGATATTTCATCCCATCGCTAGTATCTAGATTATAAAATGGTAACTACATTTTGACCTTACTAAAATGTGATATGTATCTCGATTCAAAGCTCCAGAGTTATTATCCTGTAAAGCTCTGGTTCTTGTCTTTGTTTGGTTTTATTTTTATGTGACACCATGACTTTTGTTTTGTGACTGTGAAATTTAAATAGTTGCCTTCAACATACCTTTTTGATAAAGTATAAGCATGTTAAGCCTCAGTCTGCTCCCTTGAATCAGTTAGTCTTTGATGTATTTCATTTGGGAGTTCAGTATAATACGTTTTTTTCTTAATATGAAGAAAGTGTAAAAACGAACTGAATAAACCACTACTGCCAGAACCCAATTGATCATGTCATTATTTTTGACACTGGAACAAACATAAATGTTGGTTTTCAGCGTTGCCATGTTGCCTTTTGACCATGCTTTCAAAAAAAATTAAACTTTCTTTTTGTTGATAATGTGGGTTTCCAGTGTTATTGGAAATTTTTAAAAGTTGACTATTTAGTAAGTACAAAATATGAGTTATTCGCCACATGTATCGTATTATAATAATAATATATTTATTTATATAGCACCTTTAAAACCAGAAGTTTACAAAGTGCTTTAGCAGACAGAACAAAGGCAGAAAACAAAGCAGAATAAAATCAACAGTCAGTTCATCAGCGACCACGAGAGTCAGAGGAAAAGGCACAGAGGATCACATTAACTAAAGCAACAAAATGAGAGAAAATATGCTAAACTGTGGATTGAAACAGCTGGTAAAATGCATAATGGCAAGGAGATAATAGGACAGTAGACAGATAATGGATTTCCAGATACATAGATTAATTTAGGATTGTTTAAGGTTGACAACATCACATCAGGAAGATTGAAAATAAGAAGGCAGATAGAAGACTGGTAAAAGGGAAAATAGATAAATAAAATAATAATGATAAATACTACTAATAAATAAATCAATACATAAAATAAAGTGATAGGAACTGGGTATATCAAAACAATAAAAGAAAGTAAAAAATAGGAATAAAATAAAGAGAAACCATGAGAGGGATAAAAATAGCAGATAAAGCAAGTAAGTTAAAAGAGTAAAAAAATAAATTAATTAATAAATAAAATAGTTTTAAAAATGTATGTTCTCCCCATATTCTTGCTAACATACATGTTTACTGATAACTCTGTCCTTTTGTACCGTAGTTCTTCCTCTTGACTCTAGTCGGCCGCAGATCATCTCCCAACTGACTTTCTGTCTCTGATACATTTAAATATCTACGTTTATTTTGAAGGCCGAAGGAGCTTACAGGAAGTGTTTTTTTGTTTCCGTTTCCTGTAAGCTGTAGCTCACCAGCCACGCTTAGCATGTTCGATACCCCGTCGTTCAGTGTTTGCAGAGTAATTCTGTAAAAGGGTTTTACTCTCCTTCCTTGACATTTTGTGAAAAATGTCCGGGTTTCAGGATCTTAAAGTCAGAGCAGGTTTGTTTTATTTCTTCTTCTGTGAACTTGTTTCCTGTAAATGTAACAGATTAACCTTCAGCTAACGTTCCCATCCACACAGCTCAGTGTTAGCAGCATATTTTTAGCTTAGTCTGTTGCTGACACACCTGAATGAACCATAATCTGTTCGGAATGGCCGTTTTTCTCAGGACAGCAGCTAAAGTCAACAGCTCTGCTTCGTTTTGTCTCCGTCTCTGTTTGAATTTCTTGTCTTGAAGTGAGTCCAGATTTTTCCAAAATGTCCGTCTTTTTTGTCTAACTCCATCCAGAAGTGCCTCCTCTAGGCAAAACGCACAGATCTACCGCTGCACTGATGACAGTGAGGTAGAGCATCCGTGTGGTTTCTCTTCACGGAACTAAGAAGCCTTGTTTAAAATGAATGGGACCATGCAAGATGTTGATGCCATCTCTAAAGTAAGAAACATATTATTCAGAGCTGCAATGTGCTATAAAGAAGAGATGCTCGATCATGGCAAGAACTACTTGGATTGTTATTGATGTCAAAAATTGTCAATCAAGATTACTCATTGATTTTACCTCAGCGGCATCATGAGGTGCTGAACACTCGCAGCACAGTGATGCACAAGTAATAAGCAAAAGGAAAAATATCTAAAATACGTTATAAATAATTTTAGACCATTGACAAAAATAAATTAAATCAATGAATCAAACTTTATTTATAAAGCACTTTTCATACATAAGATGTATCACAAAGTGCTTTACATTAAAATAAACAAGCAGATCAGAGTAAGGGGATACAGATTAAAATAGAAGATCCCACCCACCCTCCAAGCCCATATTTAACACTGACAGCCACTTACATGCAAAATCATGTACCCAAACACACACACACAAGGACACTAAGCCAGGACTCTTCAGGCATCTACAGAGGACTGAGGGAACGCTATGTTGAATTGAAAATGGGGAAACACAGGAGCCAAAACTAAACTGACTGAATAAATAAGTAAATAAATAAAACCGTGATAGGATATGACAAAGGTAATAAAATGCTTAAAGTTGATTAATATAGAACTCTTTTAAAACCAAACAATTAATAAATAAAAAGTGGTAAAACATGAAATAGTAACTCTGAAACTAAAATGGAGTAAAGCCCATATGATGCAGATTAAAAGAGTAAAACAAAATTCAGCTAACAGCCAGATTACAAAGGTAGGTCTTGAGTTTGCTTTTAAAAGTATGAACGGTAGGTGCTGCATTTAATAAATTGAATGCCTGTTTGAGGTGGGAGCGATGAACTCCTTAAGCAAGACTAAACAACTAGCACTAAAAAATGTATCCCTCATGAAAAAACACATGGACCAAAGCACAGCATGGTTTGTGGCACATTGATTGTTTAATTTCAGTTATCTTGTTTTCATCGTTCTAAGAAGCATGAATTGTTTTAAATTGAAAGTCAATCAATTGCTTAACTCTACTTTAAAGCAGTGTTAAAAGATTTGGTTAAGACCCAGCTCAAACCAAAACCTCAAGGCACTCTTTGATTATAGGACTACAGGATAGACTTAACCGATCTCTCAGCATGTAAGGATGTGTTTGCTTTTAATTATTAATACCAAGTAAAATGTAATTAATGACTGTTTAACTTTTAAAATCTATTCACAAATTGATCTAGACTTTGTTAAATTTCAAACATTGTGGAACCTTCCAAGTTGTAAAATTGGATTGTTCTCTATTTTCAAAACAATGAAAGAGATGTTTAGTGTTTCCCATTCTGGTTTGTGAAAACCACAAACATATTTGCTAAGTCTGCACTTCATTATTTTTGCAATGTCCAAACCACCTTAACTCTGCTGATGTCTTGTAATCCTCTTTATCGTTGGTTGCCACTGCTTGAGCAAGTTCTCCTTTCGCTCTGCTCTGCCCCACTTGCTCTCTTTATTTTCCTTTTTTCCAGCTTTTACGTCTGCACATGGCAACCTGAACAAACTCTTGTTGTAGCATGGAGGCACAACCTACTTATATTGCTCAGCTCTAATACAGCCTAAAGCTCTACACCTACATTTGTTCATGTCAAAGAAATGTAACTATTTTATTGATCAGAAATATAAGCATATTGATTCAGGGTGTATAGGCTCATTTCAGTGGAGAAGGAAATCTGGAAAAAAAAACAGACAGGGAGCAAAAGAGTTTTAAAACACTTTGTGCCTTTATTGATAGGAGAGAGTCCCAGTGTATAGGCTTGTGAAAGTGGGCAAGACACAGGCTGGATTCAAACCCGAGATGGCGGCATGTATATGGGTTCGTGTTTCCACCAAAGTAGCCCCCCTCGACGCAAAGTTTCCAGCCTGCCATGCTGTTGTTTCTGCATCGCTCTGAGGCCTGTGAAGCAGCTAAAAAAATCCAAATAAGCAGTCAAAAGAGCAAATTCTAAACATATTCCTTTGTAAATTCCCTTATTTAGGAATGAAAACAGACCGTATGTTATTGATTGATTGGGTTTTTCAAAACTTTCATCACTATCACCTTTGCGAGTTTTAGCTTAAATGTAAAATTTGTTTTCTTAAATGTTTGTTTCTGTATTTTAGTTTTTCCCGGGGAGGTTCAACAGTTTTCAGTGAGTAGAGGAGAGGTGTTATCCCTTGGGCAACAGAAGAGGAGCTCCAGTCTGAACCAGGAGATCAATGAGCTTCTCTATGTTGAGGAGGAAGAGGAGGAACTCTGGAGCAGTCAGGAGACAGAGCAGCTTCAGGGGCCAGATGAGACTGATATCATCCAGATTTCTTTTGGTCCTGTGGATGGTGAAGATGGTGAAGGGAGGTCTTTACAGCTCCATCAAATAGAGACTGTGCAGATGGAGATAAGAGTGGATGAAGAGGACTGTGGTGGACCAGAGACAGCCGAGTGCTTCGATACAGAGAGAGATGTACAACCAGAGATAGAGGTCACCAATGAAGACTCCTCTGATGTGGAGACTGATGACAGCGCTGACTGGAAAGAGACAACAGAAGACCAAAAACCAAAGCCTGAAAAGAAACCCCATATCTGCTCTGACTGTGGAAAAGTATTTACCAGAAGACACTGCCTTGCCAGCCATATAAGAATTCACACAGGAGAGAAACCCTTTGGTTGCTCTAAATGTGGGAAAAGATTTCACCTCAATAATAGTCTGACCAGACATATGAAGATCCACTGGGCAGAAAATCCCCTCTGCTGCTCTTTTTGTGGTAAAATATTCAGCGGAATAAATCATTTAAAACAGCATATGATTATACACACAGGGGAGAAACCCTTCAGCTGCCCTGAGTGTGACAAAAGGTTTAACCAAAAAGTAAACCTGACCACACACATGAGAATCCATACAGGAGAGAAACCCTTCTGCTGCTTCGAGTGTGGCAAAAGATTTAACCAAAAAATCAATTTGACCACGCATATAAGAGTTCATACAGGAGAGAAACCATACAGCTGCTCTGAATGCGACAAACGGTTTACCAAAAAGGGCCAGCTTACCAGTCACATGAGGAAGCATTCTGGAGAGATGCCCTGCTGATGCTTCGAGTGGTTTACTCGCTAAGATGGGCATTCAAGAACACATGGGGTTGGATCCTCTCTCCTGCTCTGAGTTTGGAAAATATTTACTCATTATGGTAATCTGACAGTTCAATGACTGTGGTGGATCTTGTATTTTGCCATCAGCTGTAACTGTTGAGCTCTGTGGTGACAAAAACTGATTACACATGCATCATTACAGCAAGATCAGCTAATAACAAAAACTATTGCAGTAGCCAGATTTTAAGCCATGACGTGTAATCTCTGTGTGTACTTGTGAGACAGTGTGTGGGGTTGAAATACTTTGTGAAAATGCATTTGTTCACCTGATCAGCAGTATAATGTCATTCTTAATGTCCGCAGGCATGAGCAGGTGAATTAAGGGTTCATTTTATGTAGTTAAGAGCACCTTCCTAAAGTGAAGTCACTTTGAAAATGTAACATCCTGTGTCAAGTTGCACTAAATAAATATTTATTGATTGATTTCTTGGTCACAGTGTGTTAGGATGATGTATATTCTGTTCATCTTTGCTAAATAAATTTTAAGAGGTATTCAACTAATCAGGAGAGTACTTTGCACATCTAATTTAGGAGACAGGTGCATCGGAGAAAAAAGTCGATTTAAACGTGAATATGGACTCCCGCACATTGTCTAAATTGCGAGAAAATAATTTGTTTGCAGCGTTTCGGTCTCAGACCTTCATCAGGCAAACTACATGAAGGTTTGAGACCAAAATGTTGCAAATTAATTATTTTCTTGCAAATTAGACAGTGTGTGGGAGTCCATCTTCATGTTTAAGAAGTATTTAACTGAAAGGAGAGTGTGACATTCCTGCAGATGTTTTGGCTCCACCTCAATCGTGTTGTGTCTGAGATCAAATGTCTTTAAGTCTCCTCACCTCTCCATGAGTTAAGAAATTGAAAGGTCTTTCATTTTGATGTTGAAGGAAACAATTTCTGGGTCAGTTTAGGAGGGATGTGGCATGTTTTGTTGAATTTTATTAATTTAACTATCCATCAAACAATCTAAAGTTGTTTTTAGCTTCAGGGCTGGAAAGAGAAAATATGGACTGTGTAAAACAAAGAAGAGGACATATTAAATAAATAATCAGTTTGAGTTGAAATGAGAGATTTTGACATACTATTCTCAATTTGGAATATACAATTTATAAAACATAATTTTACATAAATGTAAATCTGTAGTTTTCTCTTGACTCTGCTTCTCATTAGTAGAACAGGAAACTTAGATTATAGGTTACTATGGATTTTATTGGTCAAAGATGTTATTTTTAATATTACTAGATCAGGAATGAGCACCTTTAGCCACCTTGAGGAAATGTCATTCACACAGTTGCATGCACAGTGTCACCTACAGTGGATAGATATTAATTTTATGTTTTGGACCATTTAGACTAACCATGTCCCAACTATAAGGTGGTAAACACAAAAACTACATTCTCAAGTTTCATAAAAATATGATCTTTGTGTCTTTTTGTTCATTTTGAGATATTACATCATAAATCCAAAATGTCCAACAAAGAGTGATAAGCACCAAATCCTTCAACATTAAGTGTCAAATCTTCTATTCTCAAAGAATTAGTCAGGTAAAAACATATACTCTAATTCAATGAGATGTGAGGAACCCTTTTATGCAGATTTTAAAAATATTTTCCTTGTTTATTTTCATCTGTGACTAAAAATTAATCTGTTCACCCCAGAGGGCATTATGAAGTAAAAAGTAGATTCTGCGTATTATGTCTGTATTCAGATTTCACATCATTTTGTATTTTTCATTATTTTTTTCATTGAAAGTCACATGTTAATAGATTCATTAAACTGCAATATTAAATATACTTTATATGTTGCATTTTATTTTTTACTTTTAGGAAATGTGTGTAGCAAATATGTGTTTGCAGATCTGATTGAATTATTATTTATTAACTCACTCAAAATATATTAAAAAACTGTACATTATTTTTAGCTTGTTTAAAAGCAAAAGCAAAAATTCTGAAAATCATTCCCATGTGATTTGATATATTCATGCATGAAAGGGTTAAACAACATAAACTGGTATAATGTCATATAACAATGACAGTACCAACATTCAAGTTCAATTACAAAAAGCATAGAATCCAATCCCATAAAACTAGTTTTCATTTAACAATTGCAACATTTATGTTTTCTCCCATTTTTTTTTTAACTTACAGGTCTTTTTATTTATACAGCAGCAGTTAGTAATGCATTTACAACATTTTAAATAAAAGTGGACATCAATGTTACAGCTAATGTCTTGCCAAAAATGAAATATTTTACAATAAGCAAAGATTAAAATGGAAATACTTCTAATATTTCCAAAATGGAGAATTCATGATAGTTACCATTTTTGATGCCCAGACCATAAATTTGTCCCCATCATATTTGCCTCTGTTGGAAATACACTGACTTAAAGAAACCCTTTGAGATGTGGCATCATCACCTTCATTTTATTTGGTTGTAAAGTATGTTATGATGTAGGTAACATCAATTAAAAAAAACATGGGCAGGGAGATCGTGTGAATCTTTACTTTTCTTCTGAAGGCCACAGGAGTGTGAAGGAAGTGAGCTTTCTGTTTCCGGGTCTCAATGCTTCTTCCTTTTAGCTCAGTTAGCATGTGAGCTGTAGTCTCAGAGTAATCCTTGAGAAGTCTTGAGAGTTTTCTTCTCCTTCTTTGACTCTTGGATGAGTGTCAAATGTCCGGGTTTCAGGATCTTAAAGAGAGAGCAGGTTTGTTTTCTTTCTTCTTCTGTGAACTTGTAGATGTAGCAGCTTAGCCTTTAGCTAACGTTCAGCTAGCTCAGATTGTTTGCCTTATTCTCTATGATAGATGTGTAAAGATCATTGATTTGTGTCTGTGTGAGAGTTGTAGATATTTGATGGAGTCAGAGTGGACCAGAGCAGAAGCTGTTTACAGAGACAGAGATGTGAAATAGCTCCATATGAGACAGGAGAGAGGAGCGTGGAGATAAAGAACAACACCTCTGATATCCAGGATACTTTAAGATTCAGGAAGGATGAACGGTGTAAAACTTAACGAACAGTTTCGATCATTTCTATTCTACTTTAATATAACACAGTTCTATCACCACCTGTAAGACTACTGTGAACAACATCAGCAAAACAAAAATGTTATTATTACGACCTCCATCAAGGAGGTTATGTTTTTGCTGACATTTGATATTTTGTGAACAGGAAAATTAAAAATGTTAGGACTGGTGGTTTTGATGTAAAAGAAATTAAGGAATGTTGGCCATTGCACAAGGGAGAAATCACAAACAAAATGAATAATTCTCCCTTGTGCAGAGGAAAATATTCATTAAAGGAGACATATCATGCTGATGCATGATTTAATACTTACATATAATAAATTTGAAAACAAGACCTTACACCCCCTTAATTTTCAAAAAATTAGATATTGTATTTTTTCTGATATCCTAGAACGAGATTTGATGCCTCTGAAAATAGGTCATTGCGAGATGACCACGAGATTTAAATCATCGCGACACGAGGTACATTTCTTTTTATTGCAGTAATCTGATAAAACACTTCCTCCTCTGTGATGTCCGTTAGCCACAAAACCGTCACCGAGGAACACATCCACCAACCAGCAGTATATAGCTCCCTAGCTCACACTCACTCATTACCAGCTCTGGCCTGTAGGGGGACTCAATACGCGGTCGCTGCTTTGAGCCTGCCAGAAAATACAGTAGAAGAAGAAGGACAGGCTGGCTCTACCCCCAATAGAACTGACCAATCAGATCACAAAGGGCTGTGACGTTGAGAGGTAACTTTAGGTCAGCCTGGAAACCGAGTGTTTCAACGAGAGCTTGATAATGGCCTAAAATGAGGATATTGAGAACGCTATTGTGGGGCAATGAAGGAACTAAATGACTTGTACTGAGGGCAGAAATGCTTTACAGGCATCCTAGTCTGGCATAGTGAAAAGGAGAAACAAGCATGATATGTCTCCTTTAATATTTACTGTCTATATTTGTTTTGGTCGAGGGGATGCATGATTGAGTAAATGTGTTTGTTGATATACATTCATATGCAGATTGTTACTGTGATGGGTGTGGAGGAGGGAGGCACTTGGTTGCAGAACAGTAAGTCCTGCTGACAAGTGGAAGATGCAAATTCTGTTTTAACCTCTACAGCCCCAAAGTACCCGATTTCTAGAATGCTTGCAGGCTCTCTAATTTTGCTCTGCATCACTTTATAAGAATAGTCCTTTGTAGGGATGGTGTAGAAATATTTTAATCTTCATTCTTAGAGTTTTACAGCCACTCCAGCAAGATTTCCAAGATATATTCACATTAAAATGTTTTTTTTCATGGTGAGGATGAAATTTTAAAATTATTCTGACTTCTATCTTCGTTTATTCTGCCTCAGTAACACATTTACTGATAATTACACATCTGGATGAATCTCTCAAGTCTTACCTTTACTATGACACCAGTAGACCTTGTAGTTGCAGAGATACAGTCTTTTCTGTATGAGTGTGTAATTTTCGAGCAGAAGGCTTCAAAAGGCTTGGGCAGTAGAGTTTTTTAAAGAGGTTCTACACACTTTCACTAAAGCGCTAAATAGGGGTGTGCGATATGACGATATTAAATCGTTAAGGATTATAACGTGGGGATGATCTCATAAAGCAGAAAGAATGTCAGATCATCTGTGTGGGCGCAGAGGCTTTGACGCGCACCCGACTAGCCAATTGTAGCACATTACGCACAGTACATGGTAAGATCTCCTGTTTGGTTATGTAGCGTGAAGCCATGGCAGAAAGAGAAAAGGAGATAAAAGCTTGAAGATGTCTGAACAAAAATTTGTTCTAAAGCAGCTGTATTAGTCACTCAAATTATAGACATTGCAGTTACATAACATTTGTTCTAAAGTGTTGCACTTTAAGAGATAATGTTGATATTGTTGTTCATTACCTTTTGTTTACACTTATTGCACATTTTTATGAAAACTGCACTATTTAAATTAAAACCTGTTCAGAAAATTTCTTTGGCTTTAATTGTCTTTTTTTATTCTTTTAGGGTTTTACATGTTTTATATGTTAAACATAGGGAAAAAAATGGTCAAACCTGCAAATTAGTCCTGAAAAATCAACGTAAAAAAGAATTGTGATTTTATTTTTAAAAAATCGTGATGTGATATTTTTGTCATATCGCCCACCCCTAGAGTTAAACCAAAGAAAACATCACTGATGGTCATGGTTGTGCATCATGTTATGTCTGCAGTAGGATGCTTCTGAGTCTGTCAGCCTCTCCTCTTCCACCAGGAGTTAATATGATCATGCTGAAATTATTCAATCTGCCAGTGTTAATAGTTTATATAATATGATGTTGTGGTATGATATAAACAATTTGTCCTCTTTCTATGCTTGAATTTATCAGTTTTCCCAGAGAAGCTTTTACAGAGTAAAGCAGGGGATCTCGCTGAGCAGCAGGATAGGAGCTCCAGTCTGAAGCAGGAGGTCACTGAGCCTCTCTTTATCAAGGAGGAACCAGAGGAGCTCTGGAACAGTCGGGATGGAAAGCAGCTTCAAGAACCAGAGGAGGCTGATATCATCAAGTTCACTTTTGTTCCTCACTATGTGAAGGATGAAGATGATGAAGAGAAGCCTCACTCTTCACAGCTTTTTCAAAAAGAAACTGAACAGCTGGAAAAAGGAGCAGATGGAGAGGAATGTAGAGCACCAGAGTCTGACAGATACTTTGACCAAAAGAGAAATGTACAACCACAGGCTGAAATCAGGACTGAAGACTCTTCTGGGGCAGAGACTGATGACAGTACTGATTGGAAGGAGACAACAGAACAAAGCTCAGCCTTAAATTTAGAAAGACACAAGAGAAAAAAGAATGCTAAGAAATTACATAGCTGCTCGAATTGTGGTAAAATATTTAAGAAAAAGTATTATCTGACACAACATTCAAGAATTCACACGGGAGAAAAACCCTTCTGCTGCTCTGAATGTGGCAAAAGCTTTAAACAAAAATGCCATCTCACAGATCATATGAGAATTCACTTAGAAGAAAAACCATTTGGCTGCCCTGAGTGCAATAAGAGGTTTAACACAAAGGTTCGTCTTAGTAAACATATGAGAACTCACTCAGGAGAAAAACCCTTCAGCTGTTTGGATTGTGGAAAAAGATTTAATCTTAAAAGTAGTCTCTCCAAACATATGAACATACACCTGGAAGAGAATCCCTTCAGCTGTAATTACTGTGGTAAAATATTTAGTGGAATAAGTTATTTAACAGAACATGTAAGAATCCACACTGGAGAGAAGCCCTTCAGCTGCTCCAAGTGTGGTAAAAGATTTAACCAAAAAAGGGTTTTGATCATTCATATGAAAAATCACAGCGGAGAGAAACCCTTCACTTGCACTGAGTGTAATAAAAAGTTTATTTATCAAGGTGAGCTGACCATACACATGAGGATCCACACGGGAGAGAAACCTTTCAGCTGCCCTGAGTGTGGAAAGTTATTTAACAAACAAGGTAATCTAACGAAGCATATGAGAATTCACAGAGCAGAGAAACAGTTCAGCTGCCCTAAATGTGGTAAAATATTTAATGACAAAGGTCGACTGACAGTACACATGAGAAGTCACACAGGAGAGAAACCTTTCAGTTGCTCTGATTGTGGTAAAGTGTTTAGCCAGAAAGGTAATCTTGACATCCATATGAGACTTCACACAGGAATGAAACCCCTCAGCTGCTCTGAGTGCGATAAAAGATTTAACCAAAAAATACATCTGACCAAACACATGAGGATCCACACGGGAGAAAAACCCTACAGCTGCTCTGGCTGTGATAAAAGATTTAACCAAAAGATTCATCTGACAAAACACATGAGAAACCACACAAAGGAGAAACCCTTAAGCTGCTCCAAGTAAAGTTAACATTTAAACAAATGTACTCAGCTCATGACAGAGAGGAGAAACCCTTCAGCAGTAATACCTGTGGTACATAGATTTATTTTCCTAAAATTACAAACAATAAACTGCTTTGTCAACAAACTCTGCCTCTCTGTTAAATATTCTCTTAAGAAAGAATGTGAGACTGTTATTAGTCATTTTCTGCTGTGCCTGGTAAAAAGTTGAGGAGAAGAACGTAACTAACTGTATTTAACCAAGTTATTGTCCCTGAGTACTACACCAGCAGTTTTACTTTTACTGAATTATTTTCTTACGGATGTATTGCTAATATACTTTTGGTGGAGTGTCTAAGTCCTCAATTAAAAATAAAACATGAAAATCTAAACTGATCGTGTGTCACTGTTTAAACATTTTAACTCTTATGACGCTTGATAATAAAGCATAGAAAGAGAAAATAGTTCTACACTATATACCTAATGATCCGAGAGAGGATATCCACAAGAATTTGATAGCTTTTTAAAACCATTAAATGTTTAAAAATATTCAAATATTAGTGATTTAATGTCTAGTATGATATAATAATTGTTTTGCATTTTGCTGTGTTCTGTGGTCATTTGTTGAAACAATGCATTCATTCAAAACTACGGTTCTGAGTTCAAAAATATACATCTTAGTGTTTTATAGGATCTATATCTTGGATGGGACTGCAAGCTGACTTCGTGTTTATGCTCCTGGCATTGCCCCGTCCCTTATGTGTAACCAATCTGATGAATATCTGTGTGACTTGAGCCACCAGTGTTATGCAAAAGAGCCAAAAACTACACATCCTTTCATTCTAAAATTAACATAACCGGTAAAAAAAACAACAACCAATGCTTATATAACAAGCCTTAGAAGAGCATCCTATAGGAACACCATTCCTGAACTTTTTGTTAGAAAAGTCTGTGTCCCTTGCAAGATTTTCAAGATGCTTAATTCAGAACCAGGTAGAGTTGTCCAGTGGTCTCTCAGGAGGCTTCTTGAGCTTTTATTGCACACAGTAACATATTCACTTCCTTTCATATCTTTTTACACACCACTGACACAGCTTTGGAGCAACTTTGGAGGTTAAGTGTCTTGCTCAAGGACACATTATTGTGTGACAGCTGGGGCTGGGCTCGAACCTGCATCCATCCGATTACTAACCAAATGTCACATCAGACTGTACCACAGCATGTATTAAGAACTTGACAGATGGTCATATTTTGGTAGCCAGTGGCACAAAAATTAAACTGCATACTACAGCTAAAATATCTAATTTGAAATGTCCTTCCGTCCAGTATCAGTAGTGCAAATTTCTTTCAGGGTTTCAGAAGCTACAGCATATCCCAACTTACATTGGAGAAGAGTTAAGGTGCAAAGTCGACCTACTACCAGCATTCACAGGGTCACACAGAGAATGTCAACCATCACGCTCACAATCGCACCAATTTGTACTCACCGAAAAGCCTGGTAAGCATGACCCACTGTACCACCATGCTGCCCTATAATCACATATTCTGGTGCAAATAGTTACTCAGAGGTTTAATTTTATTCGGCTAAATGTTTATTCTTTTTACTGCCATACTGAAATAGTTGGCTAGTATACTCATTAGTCTCCAGCTGTTGTCCTTGTTTGCACATCACACAAAAAGCATCCAAAATATTCAGTACTTAGTGTTCATCTTAAATGTGGAACTTTCTATTGAACTGAAAGAATGATAGGTTTCCATTTTTATTTGCACTTGGGTACAATAATCAGACTATTTTCCACACCTAATAAAGCATATTCAATCTAAAATGGTTGACGTTTTGATTTTATTTTGAAGGCCGAAACATGTGCAGGAAGCAGAGTTTTCTATCCGGGTCAAAGGGCTTTTTCCCGCCGAGCACGGTTAGCTGCTCCCTCGTCCTGTAGTCTCAGAGTAATCCTGTCAAAGTCTTCATAGTTTTCTTCTCCTTCTTTGACTCTTGGATGAGTGTCAAATGTCCGGTTTTCAAGATCTTAAAGAGGAAGCAGGTTTGTCTTCTTCTTCTCTGAACTTATTTACTGTAGATGTAGCAGCTTAGCCTTTAGCTACCCAGCACAGGGTTAGCCGCAGCTAGCTTAGACAAGCCACCGACAAAGTTATCTTTGGTCCCGTTTCGCCTCCATTTCTCTAAAGTTTCATATTGTAACCCTCAAACATCGAAACATGAACTTTGAAGAGTCTCTCTTATCTGTAGTTTGGTCGCTACAGAAGTGAAAACACATCCAAAGTGTTTGTTTGTGTTTCCCCTCAGAGGAAACTGTGCAGAGCTAACAATGCTCTAAAACAATGAGGTGAAACTTCCTGCACAGCTCAGTGACTCTGGACAGTTCAGGGTGGATAGTAACAGACTGTAGCCTCATACCTGAGCGATCAGTCTATGAAAATAGTTAGAAGTTCCTGACAATGTCACACACTGGTCCTACACATATATTACTGCTGATATACTGTAGCTTCATGAATACAAACATTAGGCTTCTCCACTTCATTATCAATAAAGCTGTTAGTTATGATGTGAGGAGGATATTTCTATCTGTGACTGTTGATGATTATTTGGTTAGTATGCCTGTATCTTATTGATTATATCTCCATAGTAACTAGGGCTGGGTATAAAACATAAATTTTATTGATTTTAATAGATTTCCCTTTAACTGGCTCATAATCGATCCATAAAATCCAAAGATCGATCTTTTAACATGGATAGTTTTTTCTTCACTGGACGTGCAGAGAAGCAGCCTGTGGTATCAACCCTGCTAGTCTTGCATGATCAGCTTTTAACGCCGCTTTCCACTGAACAATATCTCGTGAGATGTTACTGCAACCAGTCAAACAAACGTGGTGCAAACGAGTAGCACAATATGGGCACCACTGGAGAGTTTTAAAGCTGATGTTTGGACGTATTTCGGATTTAACAAGCACAAAGGAAAAGACGAGTTGGACCAAAAAAACAAGAATATACAGTACAAGCCAAAAGTTTGGACACACTTTCTCATTCAATGTGTTTTATTTATTTTCATCACTATTTACACTGTATATTTTCACTGAAGGTATCGAAACTATGAATGAACACGTGTGAAATTATGTTCTTAACAAAAAAAATGTGAAATAAATGAAAGCATGTCTTTTATTCTAGTTTCTTCAAAGTATCCACCCTTTGCTCTGATTACTGCTTTGCACACTCTTGTCATTCTCTTTTACCCCGTTTCCACCAAGCTGGTTCCAGGGCTGGTGCTCGTGCTGATGCTAGAGCCGGTTCACAATTGGTTCAAGTGCGAACCGGTTAAGAACCGTTTGCTTTTCCACAAACGGGTGCCGGCCAGAGAGCTACGTCAGCACGTCAATGTATACGTCTGTATACGTCACGCCAGTTTCCCATAACAACTGGCGAACAACAAATAAACAGAACAATAAACTTACCAGGCTCTGTGGAGGTTTGCTCCAGGGTTTCGTCCTCCTGCATAGACTCCAGCATGGCTGTGGCTGAATTCAATGCCCCGGTAGCGCTACACGCCGGTCGGTCCCCGAGAGCAGCATCGAGCATTTTGTAATGCAGGCTGTTAAAACGTGGCTGACCATTGCCACTACGGCCCAGCTCGGTCTTCTGGTCCCTATATTCTTTCTTTATATATTCTTCATATATATTCTTTTCAATCTGTTTTTCGCTTACTCCAACCTCGTCTTTTTAAAAATGGCTCTCTTCCGTGTTTTTACTCTGCTAATCCCGCCCCCACCCCCTGACGTAAGCGCGTAGCCCCCGACGTAACCTGGTTCTTTCTGCTGGCCCAGCAAAGAGTTGGTGCTTGCTAAGCACCGGTTTTGAGAGCCAGCAACCGGTGCTTAGTCTGTGGAAAACCAAAGAACGGGTGCTTAGTCTGGCTCTAGCTCCGAACCAGCCCTGGAACCAGCTTGGTGGAAAAGGGGTATTTATGAGCTTCAAGAGGTAGTCACCTGAAATGGTTTTCATTTCTCAGGTGTGCCTTTCCAGGGTTAGTTAATTGAATTTCTTGCCTTATTAATGGGGTTGGACCATCATTTGTGTTGTTCAGAAGTCAGGCTGATGCACAGCCGACAGCCCTATTAGACAACTGTTTGAATTAATATTATGGCAAGAACCAGTCAGCTAAGTTAAGAGAAACGGGTGGCCATCATTACTTCAGTGAGGATCTACAATATAATTAGTGATAAAAATAAAGAAAACATGTTGAATGAGAAGGTGTGTCCAAACTTTTGGCCTGTACTGTACATTAATGTGTATCATTAATATATGGTTAATGTAAGAAGAAGAACAACAATATACTCACCCCAGAATTATTTCCTCTTTTATGTGTCAAAAGAGGTAGTAGAAATTGAAAAGAGAGCAGCTTACACGATATAATGTAGCCTGTAGGGCATAGATCGCCGCTTCCTAAAACTGCATTAATCGTCCAAAAACTCATGTTTTTCACCAATATTCCATCATGATTCGAATGGACGCCATTGCAGCCTGTGTCTCCACACAGCGCTGTGTGGCTGAACTAACCTCTGAACTGACGAAGAAGACCGGTACCTCTGCGCATGCGCAGTACTCTCCGGAGCGCTATGATCACTTCTTCATTTCTATCAGCTCCTTATCTGTATACTGTGGCTCCAACCTGTAAGGACGACCATCATATTCAAAGTCCTCCTCCACAACATCTTCATCCCATAGATGTTCGTCCATTTTGCACAAAACTGGAAGAAGAAAGACGATTTGTAGCTGCCCTGAAACAATGAGCCGCACTGCGCATGCGCCAAGAGCATGTAAACAAACTTTGGTTCAGCCACACAGCGCTGTGTGGAGAGACACAGGCTGCAATGGGTCATCATTCGGCGCGAATCATGATGGAATATTGGTGAAAAACATGAGTTTTTGGACGATTAATGCAGTTTTTAGGAGCGGCGATCTATGCCCTACAGGCTACCATTATATCGGTGTCCGCTGCTCGATTTTGGATCTAAATATCTCCCGAAGCACCGTTTGCATCAGGAAAGCCTTCTGGGTGAGTATATTGTTGTTCTTCATTCTAGAAACAATGTAAAAGCTGCAGGAACCGAAGTTATCCTTTAAGACAAAAGGTGCGGTTACCTTGACCTGTTTCGAGGTTACTCTGCCGTCTTCTACAGAAACTGTCTGGAAACAACAGCTGATAAAGACACGTCACAGCTGTCAGGAGGACATTTTCCGGAGAAGACGGCAGAGTAACCTCGAAACATGACAAGGTAACCACACCTTTTCTCTTAATAGAAGAACAATAAAACATTTGTATTCCTAAGAAGACAAGATGAATCTAATCAATAATTTACAGCATTATTTTAACTGAGAAGTTCTAACCTGAACAAATCACCTCTTTTTTCATCTTTAGGTCAAATTTATTTTCACACTTTCAAGCAGGGTGTACATGTTTTTGATTTTGATGATTTATTTTATTTGATTTACTCATTTATTTATTTTTTTATTTTTTCTCTTCAAGTTGCCATGAAATCCTGCTGCTTCTGTTGATTGTATTATATTGTATTGCACTGGGACTGTGCATAAGCGTGAGCACAATTTTTCTATTTATTTATTTATTTTTTGTGAAGTGGTGATGGAGTGGGAGGAGTGAAGGGCGTGGGTGTGGGGGCTGTGGAAGTTGTAGAGCAGTGTGTTTTGTGTATTACTGTAATGTACATTTTGTGTTTGTGTATTATTATGTATGTTTATGTGTTATTTCTGTATTTGTGTGTATTTTTTTTGGGACCCCCTCGAAAATGAGATGCTGCATCTCAAGGGGCTATCCTAGATAAATTCAAATTCAAATTCAAATATCAAATTGAACTGTGAATTGAATCAATTTAAGACCTTTTAATATCAAATCAATCCAGAAAATCTGAATCCATACCCAGCCCTAATAGTAACTACCTTTTAAACCACGTAGCGATGAGGACCCTTTTGATAATGAGATGCCACATCTTTAAGGATCTATCAAATAAATATCAACAGAGGGATATGATAAAGGACAGATTTGTAGACTTGGCATCCATAAATTTATTGCTACGATGAATTCTCATTATATACGTATAAGTAACATAATAAAAAGGTAGAAGGCTTTGACATTGCCCTGCTCTTTTGTTAAGTGTCTTGAGATAACACATGAATTGTATACAAAGAAAACTGATTGGTTGGTATCATAATCACTTTGGATTTGATTGTACCAGGGATGCCACAGTGAGGTCACTCTCCCAAACACATTGCCCATTTATTGTATAAATTACTAATTTTGCATCAATTACGGATGGCATAGTGAGTGTCAGCATTTTAAATCATATTTGGTTACAGTGAGACGAAGGCAGTTAGTTAAAAAGGTTGAGCTTATGAGGACAATTAGTATGGTATCTGTGTTGGTAGACATTGGCCTAAAGAGTTAAGTATTGGATGAATTGTTGTTGTGATGTCTTCAGTTCACTGGTTTCTGCAAATACATCTGAAACTGATTATCTTAAAAGCTCAGCAAAAAAAGGCTTAAATTTGTGGTGAAATTGAACAAAACAGTGACTAAATATTTTTGTTCAATTAGTGAGGTGTGTGGGGAGCCCTGTATGTTCTGTGCATGTGTGTCTGAATGGCACAAAAGATTTTGTGGAGGCAGAGAGGATGTCCAAGATGATGAACACTCTGGGCATCGATACTCATCAACAACTAAAACAAAATAAACCAGTTGAACAAATCATTTGAAATGATTGACTCGCTCAGTTTAAGTCTGAGAGCAGAAATGGTCTCCTTTGATAAAGTTTGGTAATTTTACATCAAAATTTGAACTAGACAAAAGTCTGTGCCACAGTCTACCTGATAAAAAGGAAAGCACAGGCACATTTTTGGAGACAAACTGAAGCAAACTCCCATTTTCCAGAGGGAGTCAAATGTGTCTCAGGATAGCTTTGAAACACATCATTACAGGTTTTATTTACAAGGATCAAACATTGTTTGTTGTCCTTATCTTCCATCATCTCTTATTTTGATGTTTTATAGCACAACTGATTTTGTGGAAATTTTTCATTTTCCTTGAAGGCCTGAGAAAAGTAAAAGAAGTAGAGTTAATTTTCATCATTACCTGAATGCATGCACTCTCAATGATGTGATACCTATAACAGTCACACTACGGCTTCCTCTTCGTTATAATCCTGGCATTTAGGCGTTCAATGTTTCTAGAGTATTCACTATACAGCCCACAGTTAACATCACTAAATAGAAGAGAATAGAATAGGTTAGAAAAGATATTAGACAGAATAAAAGAAGAGGTATGATAAAAGGAATAAAAGTAGGGGTAAAACATGATCTAATAAAATACATAAAACATAGGAGTGGAGAAGTTTGGGTCATTTGTGTGAGTTTGTCACTTTTTTGAATTTTGATGGCATTTGCTATAAAAGACTTTTTGAAAAGACCTTTGGCCAGAGGAACTAATCATGATTAAAGAAAACTTAAACTTTTCATCTGAATCAAAGTTTGTCTGCTTTTTTCTTGCTGTTTGCTGCAGTCAGACTGTACACTACCCATGACAAAATGTGTGTTGTATGTATTTATCTTTTTGATTTTGTCTCAGTGCAGGGTTTTCATACTGCTGCTTTTACTTTGCTCGATGGAAACCAAAACTGTCAAGTCCTTTGACTTGCTGTAATTGGAGCCCATCTAGAATCACCTTCAATGGGTTAAGCCAGAGAAGAGACCATGGTGCATGCAAAGTTTTTATTCTGATAAATAGAGATATTTGTGGATTTAGTGACAACTTGAGGAAATTGTGGGACCCTTTTAATCTTACAAAATGGTCTTAAAGGTGTA
This sequence comes from Scarus forsteni, assembly GCA_036419115.1. Taxonomy (NCBI): domain Eukaryota; kingdom Metazoa; phylum Chordata; class Actinopteri; order Labriformes; family Labridae; genus Scarus; species Scarus forsteni. The sequence continues at coordinate 3,242,448 of JAZDUH010000500.1, forward strand.
GTCAGCGATCTGGGAGAAAACGAGTGGAGAGGTTGTTGATAAACAAATTTAGACCAACCTCTCCCTTCATACCTCACCACTGGCTCCACCCCCGAAAGTTGATAAACATGCATCATCATGGAAACGGCCGTAGAAACTGCATAGCTGACCAACGTAGCTAAGGTAACCCTGACTCGTCAGACAACTCGACTGCCATTATTGATAACATCACAACAACAGTACATTCTGGCAGATTAGACAATAAGATGAATGTCCGACGGCTGTTACTGTTATGCGAAGCACCACAAAGCTAATGTTGCTTACCTATCCAGCAGAAAGACGGTGACATCCGCGTCCGTTTTCAGGTATTTCAATTCGCGGAGTTCCCTCCACCGTCGGAAAGCAACACCAATGTTGACCTGGGTCTTCGCTCTTTCATGGTCATAGCCCTTCTTTTTCACTTTTAACTCCTCTGACCTTTTTCTTTTGGGCTGTTTTTCAGCCATTGCTACTGCACCTATTGTATCTCTCTCTTACGCTAACTACGCACGCTATGCAACCTTCGACTCCCCCTCCCGCCTCTGTTTGATCTGCGCATGAGTATGATCGCCCCCTTGGATGTGGGGGGTGTACCCTGTTTTGATGGCTCGGCCCGAGCCACAGTATTTACCTGCTGAAATTCAGAGCCAAGGCTGTGTATTGAAAGCGGACTTTTTTTTCCAACATGCTGTCAGTGGTGATATCTTGTGGATGGAGAGGAGAAATATGGTGATTTTGACAAATAGTGCATTAGATGAGAAGATTAGAAGATCGCTGACTACACCTTTAACTGTGACAACCATCCTGAGCAGCAGAACTTGGCGAACTTTAAAAAGTTAAAAACATGTGTTGAAAAATCACAACAGATATTTCAAGAGGAAAATCTATTGCTGTAGTATTGTTAAGCCCCAGAACCAACCTGGCCTCTTACTTCTTGTGCTTTATGTTTTTTTAACTGTTTTGTTTTGGATAAAGTGTCAGCACCAAGCCAAATTATTACATATCTAATGAGGAGTTTGACGAATTTTCATTTTATTCTATCTGAGATTTAGTATGAAAAATATATTATTGTTTCACCAGAAATGTAACTTTACGGTACACTGAAATATGCAATGTCATGGTTTGTTGTATTGAAAGTAAGTGTCCTTAATGCGTGCTCTTGTGTTGTAGTTGTTCCTGAGGAGGTTCAGCACCCATCAATGAGTAAAGAAGCAGTTCCCTCTGAGCAGCAGGCGCAGGGCTCCAGTCTGAACAACAAGCCTCTGCAAATTAAAGAGGAACCAGAGGAGCTGTGGAGCAGTCAGGAGGGAGAGCAGCTCCAAGGGCTGGAGGATCCTGATATCATCAAAGTCATTGTCGATCCTGACCTCGTGAAGAGTGAAGATGATGAAGAGACACCTCAGCCCCTACAGCATCATCAAAAACAAGTTAAGCCAGCGGGAACAGGAGCTGATGAAGAGAGCTGTGGAGCACCAGGCACGGCCAAGGACTGTGAAACAGAAGGAGATGAACAACCACAGATCGAGGTCAAACTTGAAGACTTATCTGAAGCGGAAACTGATGACAGCACTGATTGGGTGGAGACAGGAGGTCAGAAGTCACGATTAAACTCAGAGGAAAAAACGAAGACTCTTGATAAACCACATAGCTGCGCTGAGTGTGGAAAAAGGTTTTGGAGAAGAGGTTGTCTCACCAACCACATGAAAATCCATGCAGGAAAGAAAACCTACAGCTGCACAGAGTGTGGAAAAACATTTAAAATCAAAAGCTCTCTTACTGATCACATGACAATTCACACCGGAGAGAAGCCCTTCGGCTGCTCCAAGTGTGGGAAAAGATTTTACCTCAACAAAAGTATGATCAAACACATGAAAGTTCACTCCGAGGAAAATCCCTTCAGCTGCTCTTTTTGTGGTAAAATGTTTAGTGGAATTACTTATTTGACTCAGCATATGAGAATTCATACTGGAGAGAAACCATTTAGCTGCTCTGAGTGTGGCAAAAGCTTTAGCCAAAAAATAAATCTGACCACACACATGACAACTCACGCTGTAGAGAAACCCTTCAGCTGCTCCGTTTGCAGAAAAAGGTTTCTCCTGAACAAAAGCCTGACCAGACACATGAAAGTCCACTCGGAAGAAAATCCATACATCTGCAATTTATGCGGGAAAAAATTTGCCGGGTCTATTACGTTGGCACAACATGTAAGAGTTCACACGGGAGAGAAACCCTTTGGCTGCTCCGAGTGTGGTCAAAGGTTTATCCAAAAAATCAATCTGACCACACACATGAGGGTTCACACAGGGGAGAAACCGTTCAGCTGCTCCGAGTGTGGTAGAAGCTTCAAGAAAAAAAGTCAACTTACTGCCCATAAGAAAATGCATTCAGAAGAGGTGCCACTCTGACACTTAGAGCACTAAAATACTCAACACGATGATCTGACTATGCATGAAAGAATCAACCCTTCAGTAGAACCTTTGCTGCTTTGACTGAAGTAAAAGTTTTGACGAGTGGACTTGACACATCAGAAGGCAGCTCACTGAGAGGTAAAAGTCTTTGGGAATTTTATTTGTAACTAGTAATCTCCAGTTAACTATATTTTAAAAGATGTGTTAAAACCAAGCTATGAGAAAAAAGAGAGAAACAGGGGCTTATGGAGATGATCTGAACAGGAGAGACATTGAGGACTTTTCTGAACATCAGTAACATTTAAACTCTTGGAAATTTGCAATCTGTGTGAAGATGTGTGATGAAAACACAACTGATTCACCCTTCAAGCCCCTCTCTTTTGACAAATAGAGCCCTCAGTTCAAATACTGTCTTTACTTTACAGTTTATTTTAAAGATGCTATGAGGAGTTTCTAAGTTATTACAAAAAAGTCTCACTTTAAGATATATGCCTGTTTGAAATACACACTTTAAAGGTGCTATGAGGAGAATCTATTACCGACGACATAAAGACTCTGCTACCCATGAGCACGCGCTGCGACTGTCGTAATGCTGCATTCCAGTAACCTCGGAACTGGGAGTGACATCATTTCCGACTTATCTGCGTTCCAGTTGAAGTCGGAAGAAAACATGCCGATCTACCAGGCTATTGTTAGCTGTTGTTAGCTCGCCCTGCTTTGCTGTTCACAAATATCACATGAAGAATGTGATTATCACTATGGCAGCATTTTTGTAAATATAAGTCTAACAATACTATGTATACAGCTGATCTAGAGCGACACACCCCAGTCAGAAGTGCAAATAAATTGATTATTACAGGAGCTAAATAACTGTTCACACTGGGGGCATCCATCTTCAACTGTCAACTCGGGGATGGCGAGGTTTCACCGAGTTCCCAGAAGGAATTTCAGGCTTTGGGGAACGTTCCAGTTGCAGTTTCCTACTCGGAACCTGGAAATTCCTAATTCTGACTACAACTGGAACGCACCATAAGATGTGACCCAAGCCAAAGCGTGTGTTTGTTGTGATGCCAATGAATGCAGCTCAGACCTTCCTCAGAACTCTGCATTGCTTTACAACTTCTTTTTTCAACAACTTACAGGATGCAAAGCAACGAGGTAATGTATCTCTTTCTAGTTACGTAGCGTTAGTTTTTGATGTGTGACAACAAGCAATTTTTGGAAAACTTATTATCGTAGTTTTGTAGCTGGCTATATATCACTACTTACAGCCCGGTGCTCTAAGACGTATCCAAATAATACAAATTTGCTCTAGTTTTAATCGTCTAGTTCCCGAAGTTGAGTATCCAGGCCAGTCCAGCCCTGTCTGACCCGACCTCAAAGCTAAGGAATAGCATTTATAGATAACCTGTTTTGATGCTATAAAACTCATCTTAAAGTGTGTATTTCGATCAGGCATATATCTAAAAGTGAGACTTTTTTGTAATTACTTAAAAACTCCTCACACTCCCTTTAAGATGAGTTTTATAGCATCACTATAGGTTATATATAAATGCTATTCCTTAGCCTTCTGGTCAGGTCGGACAGGGCTGGACTGGCCTGGATACTCAACTTTGGGAACAAGACGATTAAAACTAGAGCAAATTTATATTATTCAGACACGTCTTAGAGCACCGGGCTGTAAGTAGTGATGCATAGCCGGCTACAAAACTACGATACTAAGTTTTCCAAAAACTGCTTGTTGTCACACATCAAAAACTACCGCAACGTAACTAGAAAGAGATACATTACCTCGTCGCTTTGTATCCTGTAAGTTGTTGAAAAAAGAAGTTGTAAAGCAATGCAGAGTTCTGAGGAAGGTCCGAGCTGCATTCATTAGCATCACAACAAACACACGCTTTGGCTTGGGTCACGTCTTTACGACAGTCGCCGCGCGTGCTCATGGGTAGCAGAGTCTTTACGTCGCCGGAAATAGATTCTTCTCATAGCACTTTTAAACACCAAGTGAATGTTTGATGCCTCTGCCATTTTTTTCTTACTTTTTTCCAATGATAAGGGGATACAATGACCTGTAGCTTCACTTGACATGTTATGTTTTTTTTCTCTGAAACTACCATTTACAATAACAATAAAAGGCTAATTTAGATGCAGCGTTTTATTTAGTTACTTTGACTTCTATCAAATAGTTTTTTTTTTCACAACAGCCCCAAAAAGAAGAAAATACATCAACATATAGAATAATGTGAAGGACTTTGAATATGGTGTTATGTAGAAAAGAGTTTGGATAGTGTCTCATTTTCTGTGTGAAAGGTGATTAAATAAAGCAAAATCTGAAATCTTATGTCTCATCTTGTTTATGCAGTAAAAGGATGGAGAATGAAGATGTTCTTGTTAATTACTCCTGACATTAACACACATTGGAGGTTTTTGACGTTAACTGTGTATCATCAGTTTGTAGGAAAACTTTATATTGATGTTATTCTCAGAAGGATCATGATACACAGATTCCTAAGTGACAGTTTCAATTAGATATTTCACAGAGAATTCTCTTCAGCCATCTGCTAAATTTAAATATACTTATTGTTACTTGTTGGCTCTCTGATTGGCTCATTGACCAACCAATCACAAGCAAAGAACCTCCTCTTCAGCATTTTCATGAGGTGACTCTTGTCTCAAGTCATTTTAATGCATTTGGTGAAAACAGTTTCTTAAATTAGTTTCTTCTACTAAAAGAAACACAAAACACTCATAGATTAGATTAGATTGTACTTTATTAATCCCTTAGGGAGAACTCCCTCAGGGAAATTATGATTCCAGTTGCATTATATTATAAATAAAAGATAATACTTGTAGACTACTGCTGCTGCTCCTTCACATCCCCTGTCTTCCTGTTACTCCTCATCCCCCCAATTGAGGAGTTATACAGTCTGATGGCCTGAGGGACAAAGGAGTTTCTCAGTCTGTTGGTCCTGCACTTGGGGAGGAACAGTCTTGCGCTGAACAGGCTCATCTGGTTGTTGATGGCCATGTGTAGAGGGTGATTGGCATCTTCTTGGATGAAAAAAATCTTGAATATCTGATGAAACTGGCTCTTGGTAGCTGATGATAATGAAGCTGGCAGTTGGTGGCCTCTTTCAAAAAAAACCACTCTGCTGGTATCCTCAGAAAAGCCTCCTGGCAGCAATGATGGTTGAAAAAGATCCATAGGATATATAAGAAAAAATGAGTCTTAATAAGAAGTGCAGGAAGGTCAGGAAAAGATCAAAAAAGGAAAACTTTTGGAAATTGCAAAAAAATTAAGGAAAAAAAAACACAAAAAACAGCTAAAAATATGGAGAGCAAACTGGACGGGCTGCTGCTGTTTACAGCGCCATGGCAACTGCACCATCTGCAGCTGCATCATCAGTGGTATTTTGATTTTGCTGATCAGGTTTTTAAACCTACGATAGATTTGCCAAGCTAAAGCCAAACTTGTCTTAGAATCACACTCATCAGACATGAATAAAAGCTTTTAGAATTTGTGTTTTTTCAATTGTATCAAATAGGAGAGAGGCCAGCAACAACAGATCTTGTTTAACATAATAACAGTTGCACCCCAGATAGCGAAATTCTTCTGGCCCATATCTGGGCCACAATTCACATGCCATATCGCCTTATCTGGCCCGTATTTGGTTTGGAAAACCAGAAGCACCCAGCAAACCGGACATGGGCCACTTTAGGCTTACATCCGGATGACCTGGTGTCAAGTTTGCCATATTTCAGCCAAAGGTGGGCTGTAATTGTTTTGTGATATGGGCCGGCTTAGGTTCATATCTGTTTCATACGGGCCAGAAGAATGCCTAAAGTGACAGACTGTTGCCGGAAGTGGCCCACATCCGCATGCTATCTGGGACAGGTGAGTGGGACTTGCTTAAGATTAATCCCTTTAAAGGGCGGGACTTGACAAAAGGTCAAGAACATAAATGTTATTTTATTTTGTTTCACCTTTAAGCTCAACAGCTTAAACTGAGCTCTTGGCCAAACTCTGGGATCAGCACTGCTGTACTGAATGCATGTACTATTGATAAATAACTTCATAAGACTTTGGTCATGAAAACTCAACGATACCTTGAAAGCAAAAGTTGGTCATTTTGATTGGTTCATTGATTCCCTTCTTTTAGAGGGTGTGCCAATGAACCCAATTTTTGTTAAGAGGTCATGATGATAAACTATTTTCCCTTGAAAAAAATCGAGCTTCTCGATTAATTATAATGCCCTTTAACATTCATATATTTCACTGCCCTTTTTATATTATTTGAATTGAAAATGAATGTTATAAAATTAAGGGTAAATTTCACTTTTTATGTGTATTAACTGATTCTCTCTGTTGATATTGTTATAAATATGTGGAACTGAAACCAAAAATGCTAATTCTGACTCATTCATGTTGTTCAGTGTAAGAAAGATTAAAATAATCAAAGCGTTACTTTTATTTTGAAGGCCGGATGAGCGGACAGGATGTGCCAATGTTTATATCCGGGCCTTTCCCACCGAGCACAGTTAGCATGTTAGCTGCTCCCTCGTCCTGTAGTCTCAGAGTAATCCTGTAAAAGTCTTCAGAGTTTTCTTCTCCTTCTTTGACTCTTGGATGAGTGTCAAATGTCCGGGTTTCAGGATCTTAAAGAGAGAGCAGGTTTGTTTTCTTTCTTCTTCTTTGGTCTTTTTTATTGTTGATGTAGCAGCTTAGCCTTTAGCTTCACTCATGGGCCTGTGACTGAGGGGCCAGCAAAGATTAGCGAGGGGGGATTATGGTTATAATTTAATATAGGATGCTGAAATCTTTCTGTGCTTCATCTCTATCCCTCATCCTTAAATATATTTTAAAATACGAAGTCATAGTCTTCTCCATGATTATTTAGTCACAACCGTGTTCCCTACAGATAAACCTGTTTTATGTCAAACAGAATTATTGATAAAAAGTAATCAGGATGGGGAGTTTCCAGATATTAATAACAGCTTCACTTATCATCAAAGCTACTCCATGGTAAAGAAAGAAGCAACCTAATCTACTCATCTCTGTTTATAGAGCACTTTCCAAACATGAAAAAGTGCTTTAGAGGGGGAAGACGGATAGAAAATAAACAGAATTACACCACCATTGACTGAAACGGGCAGAGAATGACATAAAACAATTAAACCCTGAATACAAGTACAATAAAACAAATAAACTGAAAGGAAAAACAGAAAAAAATGAGGAAATGCAATAAAAAGAACTTGAAACTCAAATAAAATAAAGTTATGATAAATTATTGTAAAATTATAAGAACAATCTTGAATTAAAGCATAAATGAAACTTGCACCATAGTGCTGTTGAATCACAACAATTTAAAAGCCGGCTAAAAATGGTGGGTCTTAAGTTTACATTTAAAAATACTCAACCAGAGTTTGCCGTTTTAATATCCAGGAACAATGAATTACAAAGTTATGAGGCTGAAAAGCAGAAAGTTATCTCCTGTCTGCTAGTGTGGGAATCAAATCAAATCAGACTTTATTTATAAGGCACTTTTCATACTTAAAAGCAACACAAAGTGTCTCACAGAGGATAAAAACAACATAAAAACAGAAAACCTATCCCCCCCACAAATACAGAGACATAGCCAGACACATACTTGCAGACATCAGCATACGCACACACACACACACCTGCACCCACACACATTCATACGAGCTGTCGTAAAAGAGAAGGAGAGAGAGACATGGCTGGGTACCAGGGACTGAGGCAAGGAATAAGCTACCTTTAGGGGGAAGCCCCTGCTTCCTGGGGGAGCCGTCCCCCGGCAGCGGCCCCACAAGTGGACCAGGAGCAGTTCTTCCCCCATGAGGAAGAACTGGAGCTAAAAAACATCAGACTAAAACAATAATAAAAATATAAGAAAAGGGGGACATAAAGAAGAGAGATAAAATAACATAAAATGGATAATGAAATAATGTAAAAAAAATTAAGAATTAAATATGATAAGTTTGACTACAAGAATAAGTAAGTTATAAAGTAATAGAAGAATAAATAATAAAGGAATAAATAACTCAATTAAATCAATTAAAAGCTTGAATAAAAAGGTATGTTTTAAGCCTCTTTTTAAAAGTACTTTACAGCCTTTACAGACTTACAGTCCTGAGATTCTCCGGCAGGCTGTTCCACAATCGGGGGCCATAATAACTAAAAGCCGCCTCCCCGTGTGTCTTAGCTCGAACTTTTGGTATGGTTAAAAGCCCAGTGCCAGAGGACCTCAGGGTCCACGAGGGCTGATATGGTAAAACCAGATCAGATAAATAAGAAGGCCAGAGGTCGTTAAGACCTTTATATACCAGTAAAAGAACCTTAAAATTGATCTTGAAACACACGGGGAGCCAATGCAGCGACTTTAAAACTGGAGTAATATGTTCCCGCCCTCTGGTCCTCTTCAGCACTCGCAATTTTGTTTAGCACTTTTGTTTTCATTATTGTGCTTTAGCCAACTTTAACTACTGTGGGTTTTTGTCATATTCTTGGTTGTTTATTTTTCTAACTTTTCCGCTTTTGTGAAACTGTGCAGCACTTAATAATGTCTGCTCTTGACACCATAACCATTTGAATGGACTCTGCTTACTTATTTAGTCACTAAGCTGCATACATTTTCACAAAATAGCTGCGATCAGATACTGAAATGACACATCTATATTAAAGGACTCTGGAATCTCTGACATTTTGCACACTGTAAAGAGCTCTGATGATGCCTTTCAAACATTGTCATGAGAGTTATTGTCAAAAATGTGGAAAGTGCCCTGTCTTGTACTGTTCAGAAAATATCTGGGTTCTCATCCGCATTTGAATCACCACTAAAATCGAATTATCTCTTGTGCCATGACCAGCATTTACTGGTAATTTCCTGAACATCTGTTCATGAATTTTTGATTTATCCTGTGCTAGTGATTAATCAGCGTGTGTACTGTGTAACCGGGATGTTGGATAATGGTACTGCAGGACAAGCGCATGAATGCAGCCATAGCGCGATGTGACTTTTTATTTCTATATACCAACATCCTTCTTCTCTAGCAATCAATCAATCAATATATGTGGAGATTAAGCATTTTTTATTCATTAAAACTTGATTTTTGTATCTCTGTATTTGTATAAGATTTATACAGAGGTAGTGCATGAAGGTTTGTGTGCGTATGGTTTTATAAACACAAATTGTTTTTTTGCACACCAGTTTCAGGTTCTTAGTGCTTGTATACATTTACTTGAGTAAAATCCACTTTTTACTAAAATGAGACCCCAGGCCAGTTTTAGATTTGGCCAAAAGAAAGTCATCAGTCTGCCATGCTCTTGCTTCTGCTGATTACAAACTGAACTAGAAAAGCACACGGAGAGCGCAGACCTCCACCAGCGCCACAGTCTTCACCCATATTGTGATTTTCACCATAAATATTACTCCTACCTTTATTTCATCTAAATATTTAGATTCCTTGACCATGAAAACATACCATTAACAACTGGATTCATAATGATATCTATTTTAATTCAGTAGTTATTCACCAAAATCACATTTTTTGTCATGGCGGCCAGACGCTGATCCGGATCAACACCAAAATTGAATCAGTTCTTCCTTTTCCCATGCTGAACATTTCCTGAAAAATTCATCAAAATCCATCCATAACTTTTTGAGTTATTTTGTTCACAGACAGACAAACTCTCCCGAAAACATTACCTCCTTGGCGGAGGTAACTAAGAAGATTTGATGGTGAAAAAGTAAAGTCTCGACTTGTTCTTTTCTGTTAACTTGTTAAAATGGTTTGTAAACTTTTTTTTTAACCCTTTAACTTCCAGCTCATATGTTTGGCAGAGGTGTAAAAAAAATCAGGAATATTTAATGTGTAAAAAAAAACACAACTCATCATTGTTTCTGTCAAGGTTTTGAACCTGCAAACACACCAAAAGAACGGATATTTGGAAAATTGAACTTATTTATTTTAAGTTATTTTTGCTGTTTTACTCTCAATATTTTCTTCTTTTACTCATTGATTTTGTCCCTAATGTTTGTGCATTTTTATATCATCGAGTAGTCAACTGTTAGCTTTTAAAACCTTTTAATCCCTACCAAGAAAATATCTATTTTTTTTGGTTTTGTTTGTAGTTTTCTCTGTTCCCTGAAATGTTACCAGAATCAAACACTGATTTGATTTGATGTTTTTAAAAAAATTAAATATCCCTAAATTTATTGAAGACCTCTGCCAAACAGTTGAGCTGGTAGTTAAAGGGTTAAGATGTGAGTTTTAAAAAACTTTATTTAGATGAAATGCAGCTTTATTGGGGAAACTTTTAAACCAACACAAAATATTTTATTTCTTTTTTTAAACTAAATATGTGTGTTAATGTATTTTAGTTGTTCCTGAGGAGGTCCAGCAGCTTTTGCAAGAGAAGAGCTCCAGTCTGAACCAAAAGATTTATGAGCACATTAAAGAAGAACCAGAGGAGGTCTGGAGCAGTCAGGAAGGAGAGCTGCTTCAAGGTCCAGAGGAGACTGAGGTCATCAAGTTCACTTTTGATCCTGTCACTATAAAGAGTGAAGATGATGCAGAGCAGCCTCAGTTGTCAGAACTTTATCAGAGTGAATCTGGACAGATGGAAATGGGAGCTGATGAAGGAAACTTGGAAGGACCAGAGGCAGATGAACTTTTGGAAACACAGACTGAAGCCAAAAGTGGAGACACTTCTGAAGCTGAGACTGACGACAGTGCTGATTGGCAGGAGACAACAGAAGAAAAGTCTGACTCAAAATCAGTGGGAAACATACAAAATAAAAAAACAAGGGTCTATAAGTATACACTTGTCTGCCCTGAGTGTGGTAAACGATTTTACAAAAAAGATCATCTAATACGACATGTGAGAGTTCACACGGGGGAGAAACCCTACAGCTGCCCTAACTGTGGTAAAAGTTTTAAACAAAAAGGTCACCTTACAGATCATATGAGAATTTACACAAAAGAGAAACTCTTCACCTGCTCTGAGTGTGGTAAAAGCTTTAACAGGAAAAACCGTCTGAGGCAGCACATGAGAATTCACTTTGGAGAGAAGCCCTTCGAGTGCTCTGAGTGTGGAAAAAGATTTATCTTTAATGACAGTCTGACCAGACACATGAAGATTCACTCAGGAGAAAATCCTTTTAGCTGCTCTTACTGTGGTAAACTATTTAGCGGAATGAGTTATTTAACAGAGCATATAAGAATTCACACCGGGGAAAAACCCTTCAGCTGCCCTGAGTGTGGTAAAAGATTCAACCAGAAGCGAGGACTGGTCATACATATGGGAACTCATACAGGAGAAAAAGCCTATATTTGCACAGAGTGTGGTAAAAAGTTTAACCACAGAGGACATCTGACCATTCACATGAGAATTCACACAGGGGAGAAACCCTTTGGCTGCTCCGAGTGTGGAAAAATATTTAACGAGAAAGGTCGCCTGACAGTGCATATGAGAATCCATACAAGAGAGAAACCCTTCAGCTGCTCTGAATGTGGTAAAAGATTCAACCAAAAAATTCACTTAAAGACTCATATGAAAAATCACACTGAAGACAAATCTGTGGGATGCTCCAAGTGACCCAAAATCTTTAAATGTTTTTACTTTACACATCTAATGGTACGTCACTGAGGGGAGAAAACCATGTGCAGCAGTATTTGTTACAAGAAAATCTCCTCTTCTGCTCGTTTAAAAGGAAATGTGTTGTGTTACTTAGCTTTGTGATGACAAAACTGACACCAAATCCACGAAAGAAACATTGATTGCAGTAGCCTTATTTTGAAAGTAAATGTAAATTTGAATACTGTGTCCCCACATGTTTAGATTTGGACTCTGATTAGTACTATATTATTCTTGTGTTACAAACATAAACTGCTGCTTTATGTAATGTAGCACTATTGAAAATAAGTTGTCATGTAATGAGGTGTACAAACATCTATCTGTTAATTTGACCTTTGTGTGTTGAACTGTCATATTTATGTAGATCTGTGTTGTAAAAATAAACATTAAAATATTGGGCTGCACATCTTCACTGGTTTCACGGCTTAATTATATCATTCAGCCAATGCTTCAGTTTCATTTTATATCATGATGCAGTGTGTTACATCTTTTGTTGAACTTTTTTTCACATTACTGCATATGGCTATGTTTTTTTTTTTTTTTTTTTTTTTTTTTATCAGTGAATACAAACAGATAGATATAAACTGATTTAATTCTGTAATTTAAAAAGTGCTTTTGAAATCAGTTTCAACAAAAAGTATATTTCCCTTTTTTTAAAATCCAGCCTTCATGACTTTTGACATGGAAAAAAAATGTCCCTTGCACAAATGTAGTTCAATCAATCAATCAAACTTTGTATGTAAAAATATTTTTTTACAAAAATTTGTAGCACAAAGTGCATCACATACAAAATAAAATAAAATAAAAAATAAATGACATACACAGAAGTAAACTGGTACAAATGAAATTAAAAGACCCCATCCACCCTGACATTCACATACAACACACACAGTACATTAATCAAATGCACAAAGAAAGTAAAAGGAAATTCTGAGCAGAAAACAGAATTAAAGACTGAGGAAAAACTATCTTTAATTAAAAAAGAGGAAACACAAGAGCAAATAATGTAGTGGCCGTTTGTCCAAAAAAAAAAAAAAAAAAAGTTTCAAACAATCTCTTTCATAAAAAGCTCAAAAGGCCACTCTTGCACCGTGGGTTGTGGTGTACATGGATGGGGAAAAACTTAGGGTCCAAACAAATGTCAAATTTAAACAAAAACGTGGTTTATTTAACCAGAAATCAAGCAAAGACAGAACAAAGGAAAATCCCTGTGCCTCTCCCGCTCCGATTAAAAACCATTTGCCCACCCAGGTGCATGCTGGTTCCTACCGTGCACCTACCTTTATAATCTGTAGTGCCACCGTGCCCAAATTAAACAAATAATAAACAAAACACCCAAACTAAAGGAATGATAAACTACTGGAATACTAACAAAAATGTAATCATTATCGAATCAAAATTAATTGATTTAGAATAGTAAAAATCTAAACACTAAATTCTAAACCAAAAAAACCCCCACTAAATAGCTCCTACACTTAAATTATAATTAAAAATCAAAATAAATTACATTCAAAAAATACCAAAGGGAAAGGAAGGTGAATAAATAAATGAATTAAGATAATAAAATATGAATAAATCATATGGTGCAATGAGATAACCTAAAACCAGATGTGTAAAAGATGGTAAAAAGAAAAGCAGTTAGCAGAGAATAAAATTTCATATAATAAATCTGTTCTGAAGTATAGACATAAAACAGTTAAGAGGATTAAAATTATATAAAAAGTTATAAGAAAAAAGTTAAATTAAGATTCCAGCAGCATATCAAGCACACAGGGTGAAAAACACACAGGTACCAGGAAGGTAAACGAGTTCTTTTAATCAGATCTCCAATAAACCGAATGATTAATGAAATGTGAAACGGCTTGGAATAGCTGAATTTGGTACATTTTATTTATTGGTGTTAAAAAAGGAAATGTGGACAAATAAGGGTTGAGCTGTACTTTATTTTGAAGGCCGGGTGAGTGGACAGGAAGCAGCGTGTTTGTTTCCGGGTGTCAAAAGTTCTCCACCGAGCACAACAGCATCCCTCGTCCTGTAGTCTCAGAGTAATCCTGTAAAAAGTCTTCAGAGTTTTCTTCTCCTTCTTTGACTCTTGGATGAGTGTCAAATGTCCGGGTTTGAGGATCTTAAAGAGAGAGCAGGTTTGTTTTCTTTCTTCTTCTTTGGTCTTTTTACTGTAGATGTAGCAGCTTAGCCTTTAGCTAACGATCACGTCCACACGCAGATCAGTGTTGGCAACAACTAGCTGAGACTGTCCTGCAAAATCATTGATCTGTGGGAGCTAGCATGATGGATGAGACAAGAGAGAGAAGGATGGAGAGACAGAACAACAAATGTGATATTTGGGATTATTTTAGATCAAGAGAGACAAACAGAGCTGCTGAGTAAATGCCAGATGATCAGTTTAGGCTTCCATTAAAACAAACATGACAAACTTCTGTCGCCACCTGACACAACTGTTACCAACTACAAGAAAACTGCGACTACTTATACTTCAATTTAGACTATAGGGATGTTGAGTTTGATATGATTAATTGCTCTTGGCGTCAGTGAAGTGTGTTTTGGACCAGTTTTATATTCACCCTTCCCTTTAAAAAAACAAGCTCTGATTTTAAGCACAAAAACAATCTCAATGAAAACAAAAACTAAAAGTGACACTAAAGTTACAGAAAGCGAATTCCACCTTAGTTTTAGAATCCCCATGCAGGCTGTAATTTTGTTAATAAAGGTACATTAAGTAGATTTTTACTTTGGCACTATCGACTCTGCTGCACTGATACTCACATGAGACTCTCTGATCATTATTCAACTTAATTCATCAAATAAATGAAGTCTACATACTTGACAAAAAGCTCTGTGCTAAAATGACTGACAGGATAAGGAAATGAATTACCCTGCCAGTTACCCTGAGGAATAATCAATTAAATGAATATATTTCCCAGCCCTACTGCAGCATTTTTAATAAGCAGAGACAACCTGTTGGTTGTCAGTAAATTAATAATCATAGTTACCCAACATAGTGGAAATAAATTTCTCTACATTAATCTGGGTAATAAATAATCTTACTTTTAGTGTATTTTTAATTTGTGAACATCTGTTTTGGGGATGTAAAATACTGTAATACTGATTTCAAGATTGAGTTGCTGTCTTTGGTTTTTGGGTCTGAATTAAGTTTTTCAGAAAGTGCTGGAATTATTAAAATTTTATGTTTTTCTAAACTGACTGATTTTATGATGTAACATATAAAATACTATTTAAGTGAACACTAATATTACCTTGAATATTTCCCTCCATTTTCATAGACAGAGATATTAGTAAATTTTATATTTGTTTCAGGCCTTTTTCACAATGATTGCTAGGGCTGGGTATTTCCAGCAACCCCACAATACAATACGATACGTACCCGATACACATAAATTGTGAACACTGACTGTGCTTTAAACAGAATTCCCAGCAACTTTTGTTTTTATTACAAGAAGAAAAAGAACAAGCATGAGTTTGAAATGATTCTTCAACTTAAGAACTTTAATCCAGGTCCCTAAAGATCGTAGACCTAAGTTTAGATTTGGAACATGTTTTATCATGTAGCTTGGCTTCTACTTTGAACTGTGTCATTGTTAATATTACTGGAAGTGTATTTACAACAACTGTCCAAACATTGAGGCCGTATCGATTCTGTAGAATCTATATTGATACACGTATCCCAAAGAAGTGCATGACGGTATTATGCAGTATCGATATTTTGAGGACAGGTCTAATGACAGCTGCCGTTACGGACGTGGTTTATTTAATTCTTGCCATGAGAACAAGAAGCAAAGACAAGAAAAGCTGCTGCTTTTGTACTGTGAATAATCCTGCTATGAATCTGTATTTGTTGGCCTCAATTTTCCAAAACAGGACTGAAACTGTGTCCACAAACTGTTGTCTGAGTACAGTGAAATACTGCACTGGGGATTTGAGTAATGCTCAGAGTTCATGTCACTTCTGGAAAAAAAAAATAGCTTAAAGTTTTGCCTGCCATCTTTTTGCTTCCAAATTTCTCTGTGACTTATAACACAGCTTACAAACTGCAGAAAGATAATTACAGTCAAAGGTTCTGCTTTGGTGTTTTTAAATATTCCTGACTAATCTTCTGACAAGAGTTTAATCAATCAAACCTTATTATATAGCAATTTCATACAAAACCTTTCTTTACAGAGACAGGGTCTATTTTTATTATTTTTGATTAGTATAATGATTTTTAGTTACATACAATTTTTCCCAAAAGAGACTAAATTTTAATTGTGTCTTTTTTTTCTTTTTTTGTTTGTTTAATTTATTTTATTTAAAAGCTCTTGACCTTCCAATTAAAGTTTAATACTTTTAAGAAATTAAAGTTTATTGCTTTTAATACATTGTACTCACTTTATTATGATATATATTATAATTACATTAATGAAAAAATGGTGTTTTATTGACAATAATAAAGTTTATCGGCAATAATTTTAAGACAATTATTATCCCGAAAAATTTGTTATGGACACAGGCCTAATCTCAATGAAATATTGACCATAATGATGTGAAATGCTTTTATAAAACTAATGATGTCGTTTCTTAATACACCACCAAATGTAATCTTTTGTTTGATGTTAAGTTGTTCCTAAGGAGCTCCAGTTGCTGTCAGTGTGTAAAGAAGAGAATCCGGATGCGCAGCAGGAGAGAAGCTCGAAGATCATGGAGTCTCTGCGTATCAAAGAAGAACCAGAGGAGCTCTGGGGCAGTCAGGAGGGAGAGCAGCTTCAGACTGATATAATCAAGTTCACTTTTATTCCAGTCACTGTTAAGAGTGAAGATGATGAGAGGAAGCCCCAGTCCTTGCAGATTCATCAAACAGGAAGTGAACAGATGGAAACAGAAGCTGACGGGAAGGTCTGTAGAGAACCAGAGGCAGAAAAACACTTGGATGCAGAGAAGGATGCACAACCAGAGATTGAGGTCAAAATTGAGGACTCGTCTGAAGCTGAAACTGATGACAGCACTGATTGGAAGGAAACATCAGGACATAAGTCAAGTTCAGAGTTAGTGGAACAAGTGAAATGTAAAAGATTAACAGCAGAGACAAAAACACACAGCTGCTCTAGGTGTGGTAGAAGATTCTATCAAAAATGTCATCTGAAACGACATTTGAAAATTCACAGCGGAGAGAAACCCTTCAGCTGCTCCAGGTGCGGTAAAAGATTTAACCAGAAAATTAACTTGACTATCCATGTGAGAATTCATACAGGAGAAAAACCCTTCAGCTGCACTGAGTGTGGACACAGATTTCGCAGAGTTGGTGATTTAACACAACATAAGAAAATTCACTCTGGGGTGAAACCGTTTGGCTGCTCCAAGTGTGCTAAAAGCTTCAGAATGAAAAGTTGTCTGACACAACACATGAGAAGTCACACAGGAGTAAAACCTTTTGGCTGCCCAGACTGTGGAAAAAGATTTAACATTAAGGGCAGCCTGACCAGACATAAGAGAGTTCACTCTGGAGAAAATCCCTTTGGCTGTCCTGTGTGTGGCAAAATATTCAATGGAGCGAATTCTTTAACACAACATATGAGAGTTCACTCAGGTGAGAAACCATTCAGCTGCTCAGAGTGTGGTAAGCAGTTTAGCCAGAAATCTAACTTGAACACACATATGAAGATTCACACAGGAGATAAACCTTTTAGCTGCTCTGAATGTGACAAACGATTTTACCAGAAATGTGAACTGACCATGCATATGAGAATTCATGTTGGAGAGAAACCATTCAGCTGCTCTGAGTGTGGTAAATTATTTAACCACAAAGGTAGTCTAACCGTGCATATGAGAATTCATACAGGAGAGAAACCCTTCAGCTGCTCTGAGTGCAAAAAGCAGTTCAGCCTTAAAGGCAATTTGACAACTCATATGAGAATTCACTCGGGCGAGAAACTCTTCGGCTGCCCTGTGTGTGGTAATAACTTCACTCAACAAGGTAGTTTGACCAGACATATGAAATTACACACTTGAGAAACACTCTTCTACTCCTCAATGTACAATAAAAGATGTATAAAAGTCTCAGAGGGTCATGTGGCTCATTACACAAAAGGGAAATCCCTTGTCAATAGGGAGACACCCTTCAGCTGCTGTTATTGTGTAGAAGGGTTGGCCAAAGCGTCTTGTTTGCCACTGTGTACTAGGGATGGGACGATACACTTAAACTCAGGATACGCTGCACCTCGATATGCCCGGATCACGATACGATACGTCACGATACAATATCAAAAAAGTAAAGAAGAAAAAATATTACTGTGTAATTACAACTTTTTTGTTTTTGTTTGAGTTGCACACAGGAAAACACAAGGCCTAACAGGCCAAACACAAACAATAACACTCTCTAACCCTAGCGGTCTTCATCTTTTTTAATTGGAAAGCCAAAATACTGCCAGACAGATGACTTGTATCCAGGCGGAGCGTCCTCAATTTCGACTTCCTTCGACTCCATCATTAGGCTTTTTGGAGGCAAGGTAGTTGGTGCTAATGTTTGTCGTCGTCACTTCTGGTCACACGCGCTATTACCGGACGTGACGTCTTCGATCCATTTTTTTCAAACTCGATGCATTTCGTCACGTACTGTATCGCCAAACGATATTTCATCCCATCCCTGCTGTGTACAGCAAATCACAGAGCCGGGAGACAATGTGGTTGCTATGTTTTTGACCGAAAGTTGGCTTCACGCTGTTAGTTTGTGCACAGTTGTGTTGTTGGTCAGACTTCAAAATGTCTCAACCGAAGAAGAAAGAAAAAAAGAGGAAAAACTGGAGTGGAACAGGAAGACTAAATAAGTGCATGACTAAGTGGCCTGAGCCATGCTGAACTGAGACTTAAAGGGGCAGGAGCTTTCAATGAGCATCTCAGATGGACTAAGAATACATCACATCACAAGTTTTTTTTTCTTTGACATTAATGATTTTGAATGTACCCTCGCAGTCAGCGAAAATAAACACATGAACTTGATTTAATGGGCCTTTAAATTAAAACCACAAATAAGATTTTAAACTGAAAAAGTAAGTTAATTTATTTCTGATGTGTGCTGGTAAATGATATGTGGTAAATTGACTTTAGCTCTTTTAGTGCTTTCTTGTCCATTGACTTGACTTGTGGTGTTTGCAAAATCTAAATAAAAAGACAAAGACGGTGTGGTGTCTCAATTATAAAGTTTCTATTAGAGGCTCTCGCAGGACAGGAAGGATGATGTACG
The DNA here is from genome assembly GCA_036419115.1 of Scarus forsteni. NCBI lineage: Eukaryota > Metazoa > Chordata > Actinopteri > Labriformes > Labridae > Scarus > Scarus forsteni. Next base: position 3,261,784 of record JAZDUH010000500.1, read on the forward strand.
ATGCGACCATACCTGTATGACAGGAGAAAAAAAATCCTTTAGCAATAACAGTGTTAAGTATTGCTGGAATGATGTGAATTATAATTTCTTTTAAAGAGATGGAGCGCATAAAATCTACAGCTTAGTGTCCTAGCTTCTCCTATGACCAATATGACACAAAACTTGACCACATTAAAAAAAAGGAAATTTAGCAATCATCACAAAGGATCCTGTTACAACAGAATTAAAACTGATTTATTGAACTCTGGATTAAATCGAATCCAATTATTGTTCATGTGATGTACGATGGAGTATTTAATATTAGCTGACTAAGCACAATGGAGGGTTTCTCTTTCTGTCTGCACTGTGTTAAAGGAGACATATCATGCTGATGCATGATTTAATACTTACATATAATATAATAAATTTGAAAACAAGACCTTACACCCCCTTAATTTTCAAAAAATTAGATATTGTATTTTTTCTGATATCCTAGAACGAGATTTGATGCCTCTGAAAATAGGTCATTGCGAGATGTCCGCGAGATTTAAACCGTCGTGACGACACGAGGTACCTTTCTTTTTATTGGAGTAATCTGATAAAACACTTCCTCCCGTGTGATGTCCGTTAGCCACAAAACCGTCAAGGAGGAACATTCGTCCAGCGGCAGTATATAGATCCCTAGCTCACACTCACTCATTACCAGCTCTGGCCTGTAGGGGGACTCAATACGCGGTTGCTGCTTTGAGCGTGCCAGAAAATACAGTAGAAGAAGAAGGACAGGCTGGCTCTACCCCCGATAGAACTGACCAATCAGAGCACAAAGGGCTGAGACGTTGTGAGGTAACTTTAGGTCATCCTGAGATCTGAGCATTTCAACAACAGCTTGTTAATGGCCTAAAATGAGGATTTTGAGAACGCTATTGTGGGGCAATGAAGGAACTGAATGACTTGTACTGAGGGCAGAAATGCTTTACAGGCATCCTAGTCTGGCATAGTGAAAAGGAGAAACAAGCATGATATGTCTCCTTTAAAGTTAAGACACCTTTGACTGTCATTTAGGGCTTTTCATATAAATATGTTATTACCGTTAGCAGTCTAACTGTTTAGTCAGTATTATTGTCATTTATTTGTGATGAGACCCAAGAGAGTGCTGTCTTTGCAGATTTAGAAAATGTTAATTACAAAAGTAAAATACTCTGAGATTCAGTTACGAAACGCAGATGCGTGCTTACAAACATACTTTTTTATGTTCATACTAAACGGGGCTTTAACATGTTTTTAATAACATGTATATACGTATTGTTAAATTTGCTTTTTTAAAAGTCTGTGCTATTTCGCTCTGCTTGTAGCTTACTGGCATTTTTATATTATTTAAATTTGTATTATATTGATAACACAGCATATATATTATATATATAATTTGTATTACTGCAGTCCTATGTTTCTGTTTTATTTATTTTCGTGTTTTATGCATTTTTGTTAATATCTAATAGTGCAGTTTGGATTAACCCTGTAATGGTTTTTACACTGGGCAAACGTTGTATTCTCTTTTTTTATTTGACTTTATTATGTTTCAGAAATGTGTGAATAAATCAAACTCAACTAAGAGTTATAGTTATCCTTTTTATGGAGAAGTCACACTCACTTTGGCTAATCGTGGTTAATCATGAATGATCTTTTTTCCCATGTCTTCTGTAAACATCTGTGATAAACAACATTTCTTAAATCATGAATTGCTTCTTTATTCAGAACACTACATTCTGAATTTATTATTAAAACTACAGTTTAAAATAAATGCTGCTCAATACTCTATTATCTTTATTAAATATTCTTTTAAAAGATACATGTGATGACAGAACATGCCACCACCAGCTCATAACTTCAAGAAAACAGAGCCATATCTGTCAGTGATTAGTTTTGTATCGCATGAGTAGAAACAAAGATGGAAATGTAACTAAACTTCCATGTTGAAATAGTAGAAACTTGCTTGGATTATGTGCTTAGCTTTTAAAACAAGTATGGCCTCTGGAATCCGATTTTTTGTGTATGCGTACGTGATTGTCAAGCACCTTTTAATGGCTGCTACATATTTGGCTCGTTTTACAGAAACATGCATTTTTCTGTCCCCAGCCTTAAGAGATATATTACTCCTGAAGAAAACAGTTTGTGTTAGTTTTTTTTAAAAAGTATTTTATTTCAAAAACACATTATTTCAGCTATCACACTATTTGGAGCCATCAGCTTGGTAATATTTGATTTTTAATCAATTATTTAGAACCCCAACCACAACAAAAGTGCTGGTCCCCACAGTCATTGATGTAGAGAAAGTGCTGTATTTAAAAATATGTTTTTCCCCCCCAAAAAAAGAAGTACAAAAATGTATAAATAGCTATCAAATATATGATATAAATTACATTTTAAAACAAAATGCCAAATAAGTATTATAAAATATATTTAAAAGTAGTCGTCCCCTGCAGTCATGACACTGGTGTTACCATATGACAAAAATGCTTTTATTTTGGAAAAAGAAATCACTCTGATGACATCACTTGACTTCCTTTGACCTCTTTCTTGAAGATCTATGAAGAGGGACCCTGGTAAGAACATTGTCCTTTTTCAGTTTTCAGAAATATTAACATTTATCTCATGATTTCATATGAAGCTTTTAGTTGACATCACTGGTGTAACCAACTTTATTGGCAGGAAATTGCAAACAAATAAGTAAAAATGTATTTAGAAGACATAATTTAGTGAATAGATCAAGATTAGTAACATGCTGTGTCATGCTCTGCAGCAGTAATTTTGTTAAAGGGCATTTTCGTGAAGCTGTCACTGGTGTTACCTTTCTTTTGAATAACAATAAGGAACACCAGTGACAATCAAATGTGTGGATATACTTTATTAAATGGTGTTTTGTTATAAATGTACCCCAAAAAAAAATCATTAAGCTTTCATTTATGTGTATTCATAAAGTCAATGACATATGTAACAATGTAGCTGAAGTTTAATTGTTAAAAACAGAAATAAAAAAAAGACAGTTGGCCATCCCAAAAATCCACATTTCTGTAGAATGACCCAGTTGTACTTTTTTCACCCCTCTATTGAAAGTCTTTGTGCCCATCATTAGAAGCACACTTAAAAACAGAAGCAGTTATTTACTTCCTTTACTCTTAAAGATTTTTAATTCAACGAGAGATTTTGCTAACTCGAAACCCATGTGGTCAGTGAATGGTAAGTGGTATAGATGATGGATGGATAATTAATTTTTCTACGTCCTATTAAAGGTAGTTAATCACCAAGACCATGTTGTCAAGCTGCCGGAATTTATTCAGAAGAAGAAGAAGTTGTGTTTTGTTTCCGGGTCGCGACGGCTTTGTCTCGCCGAGCACAGTTGGCTCGATTATTGTCCTGTAGTCTCAGAATAATCCTCTGAGAGATTTCAGAGTTTAGTTTCTCTTCTCCTTTTGACTCCTGGATGAGTGTCAAATGTCCGGGTTTCGGGATCTTAAAGAGAGAGCAGGTTTGTTTTCTTCTTCTGTGGTCTTGTTTGGTGTAGCTGTAGCAGGTTAGCCTTTAGCTGGCGTTCACATGTGTGAAAGATAGCAGCTGTGTTTTGTGTTCTTTTCTGGTTAAAGCTGGTCATTTTTTATCATCAAACATCGAAGTGTAGCTTTACAGACTTTGTGGGTCGGTAGTTTTTAACAGTTTTTGTGTAGGCTTCATTCTGATTGGTTGTTGTTCGTCAGATTATTCTAAATTGGCAGAATCACCAGTGCACTGAAGACAGTGGGTGTGTTTAAGGTAGTTGTAGATTTTGATGTCAGAGAAATCCTCCCTATCTCACAATTAAATCATTCATGAGCTCGATTTAAAGGATTTCCATGCAGCCTGCCTGTTAATTTTGGGCAATTTTGATGTATATATGCATGTACCTAATTAATTATAGTCATTTTCATGCTTAATATTACTACTCTCCTAACCTCAACTACAGAGCTACTCTTTAGTCATCCAGATATATATTCAGGTTAAAGATGAAGATTAAAAAAGTTTCCTCATCTAAAAATGTGTTTAAAACCAAAGCACAACAAAAATATATAAAGCAGATAAGAAGAAGAATATTTTTACTGAACATGTGATTGGATTATTATAACAGAACTTAAGTTGTTTATTTGCATTTTGTTGTTGAAGTGATGCTCTTTTTTTCTTTGTATTCTAGGGGTGAGTGTCTTAAAAATAAATCAGTTAATCAAAATAACAGTGATAGAATTATATTGTGGGAAAAAATAGGTTACGGTGAGTATTTTTTGCACCATTATTCATTATAATTGATGCTAAAGTTGACTTAATAGACCCACTGAGTCACATACTTATACTGTGATGAGTAAAAGTAGATACAATTATATAAGGATGCGCAATATGATATCAATATTGGCAGATATTGACCCAAAAATATGATACTTTATCAGCTGATATTACATTTTTGGCAATATTTTATATCAACCAAACATTAAAAAAATACACAAATGTATTATAATGCTTCACCTCATCATGGGTACATTTAAAAATCAAGAGTTTTATTTTTAAATGTCTTTTAAATGTCAATTTGCTTTCAATCTGGTCATTACAGATTTAATATAAGCTTCTCCTATTTCAGCTCTGATCATTTTAATCAGGCACACTATGAGCTATGAATGCAAAATGGTGGTTAGAAGTGTACAGTCTAGTCCTGGTGTTTTGTAAATTTTCATTTCCAAGCTTTTGTTTGGATTTGGATTTTAAAATCGGCATTTTCTGAAAGGAAATTCGATCTTATGGTAAACCAACACTATTTCAGGTTTGTTTGTTTTTTTAAATATCGAATATTACCGTTGAATGTTTGTTTCTTTGTATTAGTTTCTCCTGAGGAGGCTCAAGTTAAAGAAGAAGATTCCCCTTGGCAGCAGGAGTGGAGCTCCAGTCTGGACCAGGACACAACAGGGCTCATGCACATTAAAGAAGAACCAGAGGAGTACTGGAGCAGTCAGGAGGAAGAGGAAGGGGATATCATCAAGTTCACTTTTGTTCCTGTGAAGAGTGAAGATGATGAAGAGCGACCTCAACCCTCACAGCTTTATCAAACTGAGCAGACAGAAACAAAAACTTATGAAGAAGACTATGAAGGACCAGGATCAGCCCGATACTTTGATCCAGATACCGATGTACTAAAGACTGAGGTAAAGTTTGAAGACTTGTCTGAAGCAGAGACTGATGATGATACTTTTTGGAATGAGACAACAGAACACCAGACAGTTTCAAACTCAGCAGATCAATTAAAACAGAAGAGACAAAGGACTGTTAAGAAATCACATCCCTGCGTTGAGTGTGGAAGAGTATATAACCGAAAATGTGATCTTATCAATCATATGAGAATTCACACAGGAGAGAGACCCTTCGACTGCTCAGTGTGCGGTAAAAGATTCACCAGAAAAAGTTATCTAGCGGGGCACATGAAAATCCATTCGAGGGAGAAACCCTTCAGCTGCTCTGAGTGTGGGGAAAAATTTAACGAAAAATCGACTCTAGCGAAGCATATAAGAGATCACTTTGGAGAAAAACCCTTCAAGTGCTCTGTGTGTGGTAAAAACTTTAATCGGAACAGCCATCTCATAGTTCATATGAGAATTCACACAAGAGAGAAACCCTACAGCTGCTCAGAGTGTGGTAAAATATTCAACCAAAAAAGTAATCTGACCACACATATGAAAATTCACACGAGAGAGAAACCCTTTAGCTGTTCTGTGTGTGGTAAAATATTCAACCAAAGAAGTCATCTGAACACACATATGGGAATTCACTCAGAGAGAAACCCTTCAGATGCTCTGAGTGTGGTGAAATATTTAATGAAAAGGGTGATCTAATCAAACATCTAAGGGTACAAAGAGAAGAGAAACACTTCAGCTGATCAGAGCGTAGCAAGCAGTTTAACCCAAAAGAAGTGTTCTCCTCACATGAGGATTCACACAGGTGAGGTATGCTTAGCTGATCCCTTTAACTGCTCTGTATGTGGTAAGAGATTTGGCTGCAAAATCAATCATGCATGTCACAGAGAAACCTTCTTGCTGCTCTGAGTGTGTTGGAAGATTAAATGAAGAATCTACTTTGTCATACTACCTGTTAGTGGGGACAAAGGACCTTTATGTAGATGAGGGTGTAATGGCCTCCATTCCATTGAAAAAACTTGGCTCAGTGTTGACCAAAGGGGACCAAAAACATAAAAAGAGGACACCACACAAAGGACAAAGTTGATTTTTTTATTTATTACAAAAATCCAAATGAGAAAAAAATAGAATAAACCAAAATGGGTTGGAGTCGTTGGCAAAAATGGACAAAACTGGAAGAAATGATCAGGCCAACCCTGTTAGGGGCCATTGTACCTGACATTCCTCCGTAAGCTGCCTGACCAAAACTAATAAAACCAAGGAATAATCAGAAACAAGACAAAGGATCACGGACAATCTCCAGCTCAAACTAAAATAACAAAACCCAACAGCCTGGTGCTGCCAGGAAACAAAAAAGGAAATAAAAATACCTGTTGAACCAGGGAAAACCAGAAAACGAAGGAAGAATGAGCAGAAACCTCCTGGTTATCAGGTTTGTGTGTGCCCACCATTTCTCCTCTTTCAGCTCCTCTAAATATCCCTCCTCCTCCTCCTCCTTGTCCACAGATGCACAGCAGAGTAGAGGGAGAAGGGATACCAGAGAAGGACAGAGAGAGTATCAGGGCCGCACATAACAGGGAGCCTGTGACACAGTGGTGGGAAAAGAATTGCCTTATCATATCCAGTATGCTTCCTTCCCTTTATTATATGTTGCTTCAACGCATACTGACATTGTATTCCACGTAGTTAAGCCACCCTCTCTGCTGCTGCAGCCTTTATTCACTTATCCAAGACTTTTCAGAGTCAGACTATCTATGAGGTATCTTTGTGTTAAACAATGATACATGATCTGCAAATCAATCAATCAATCAATTTTTATTTGTATCGCGTCAATTCATCCAAGTGTTATCTCAAGACACTTTACAATAGAGTTTAAAACAACAGAAGACAATGCAAAATGCTGTGTCTTCATCAAATGTTGGTGAAGCAAGACTGCCAAAAAAAAATTAAAAATTGTCTCTGACTGGTGGATGAAGACGACTTCTGTCACTTACAGACTAACTTGGTCAGCTGCTTTAACTGAAACTGTACAGATCTGATCAAAATCTAAAGACCAGTTGAAAAATTGCTAGAATATGCATTTTGCACATTTGGACCTTAATGAGGTTTTAAATAGAGCTACAATATGCAAAAGCAAGAAGGAGGAGTGTGACAAAAACACTTTGAAAAAGTAATTTATTGAAAACAACAAGTAAACTGAAATAGGCTGTTTATCAACTGATCAAAAGTTTAAGACCATCGCTCAGAAAATTACAAAAAACTTTCCAAACCAGAACAAAAATGTTTCTCAGTAGGACTCAGTAATGAGTAGCTCCACCGTTCTTGTTAATCACTTCAAAAATTCGTTTGGGCATGCTTGATGCGAGTGTTTCCAGGAAGCTTTTGGGAACATTGCTCCAAGTGGTGAAGATGGCTTCATGAAGGGCATCAACTGTCTGGAACTGATGGCCATTTTTATAAACTTCCCTTGCCATCCATCCCCAAATGTTCTCTATGGGATTTAAATCAGGGGAACATGCAGGATGGTCCAAAAGAGTGATGTTATTCTCCCTGAAGAAGTCCTTGGTCAAGCGAGCATTGTGAACTGCAGCGTTGTCCTGTTGAAAAACCCAGCTGTTACCACACAGACGAGGGCCCTCAGTCATGAGGGATGCCCGCTGCAACATCTGCACGTAACCAGCCGCCGTTTGACGACCCTGCACCACCTGAAGCTCCAGTGTTCCACAGAATGAAAAAGCACCCAGATCATGATGGACCTCCCTCCACAGTGCCAGGTAGAAAACATCTCAGGTGGGATCTCCTTGTCATGCCAGTAATGTTGAAGCCATCTGGACCATCAAGCTTACATTTTTCTCATCAGAGAATAAAACTTTTTTCCCACCTTTCTATGTCCCATGTTTGATGCTCTTGGCAAAGTCGAAACGGGCAGTTTTGTGGCGTTGAAGGAGATGAGGTCTTTGAATTTGTTTTTTGTTTTTGAAACCCTTTTCCCGCAGATGCCTTCTGATGGTTATTGCGCTGCAGTCGACACCAGTAAGGGCCTTAATTTAGGTCAAGACCGCCCTGTTTCTTGACTGACAGCCAATCAGATCCTCCGGCCCAGCCCAGGTGTAATTTTTTTGGGTCTACCACTTGATTTTTTTGTTCCATAATGTTCAGGATCTTTCAAAAATTTAGAATGACTGTCTTACTGCGACCAACCTCAGCAGCAATGGCACGCTGTGAGAGTCCTTGCTTATGCAGCTCGACGATCCGACCACGTTCAAGAAGAGAAAGCTTATTAGCTTTAGCCATCAGGAGGGCATGACCGTGTGAAAATTTTGAGCAGATTTTGTCTTTAATAGCCTGTGGTCTTAAACTTTTGATCAGCTGATAAACAGCCTATTTCAGTTTACTTTTTGTTTTCAATAAATTACTTTTTCAAAGTGCTTTTTGTCACACACCCCCTTCTTACTTTTGCATATTGTACCTCTATTTAAAACCTAATTAAGGTCCAAACGTGCAAAATGCATATTTTAGCAATTTTTCAACTGGTCTTAAGATTTTGATCAGGTCTGTACCTAATTTTATTCCTACATTTTCTGCTCAGAGTGATGTTCCAGTGTCTTGTTTTTTATTATTAAGCTGTTCCATTGACATAACTGCCAATTATCTTTTAAATTAATGAAAGTAAATTGTGACATTTTGCTTTTGTTCTTGACTCTTTTTGCACTAAGAAATTGTAAAGAATAAACCTTTGTTAATAACTGGTGACGCTGTGTGTTGCATTATTACTGTTCTCTCCTAAACACATTACATATTTGTTTGTGAATTTTGACAAGGCCACAGGCCTGAGCCAGGTGGTTTGTGTTTGAGTTACCTTCATTTTCACTAAGGGAGACATTTCTTAAATAGATCTTTATTCAGTTTTCCATTTTTATTTACCAACCTGAGTAAATGTAACAGTTTAAATCAGAACATTGTCAAGCTCAGCTTGAAAATGAAAATATGACAGAAGCATGAACATGCAGCAGACATTTTAGAGTCTCTTGAGACATCCAGCACATTATTGTGGTCCATGCCATTGTTGAGTCTTACATTAAACATAATTCACAGAAAAATCCAAGTGAAAATGATACACATTCTGATGTTTCAAGATGAAGTGTGCTGTTTTGAAATGTATTTAACAAGTTCCTGAGGGCATACTGGAGGAGTTGGGGAGGCGCAAGATGAGAAGACAACAAAGCAAAAAAAAAAATCTACCCAGCCAAACTCTGCTATCCATGGAGTAAAGTGAATATATTTTTGAGAAAAATGGTTAATTGAGTATCCAGAGAAAACAGGAAATGGACTAACAATTCAAAATTGGGGTCAATGTAAACTGGTCTTGAAAAAATTCTCATGGTCTGTGCTTTGACAAGAGTTGCTGACTTCCTTGGTAGTTCATTGTAAATAGAATAAAAACGTATCCATGATGATTTAAGGTTTTAGGTGCTATTTTTTGCACGTTCTCTTGTACATTTGTTTGTTTTGCTTGTTTAAAATGATGCCATCAAAAATGTATAAGAAAATTTTTCCAACATGTGAGACACGACAAAAATGTTTTGACTGAAATCTTGACAAATATTTTTAAAAATATATATTTAAAGGTGCAACATAGAATTTCTTCGAGAGTGTAATATTTAATATTAGTTATGATTAAATAATTGAAGTCATTAATAGATTCTTAATTTACAGACATTCAATTTTAAAACCTTATCAGTTATATGACATGTGTGGGGATGTGTGTAATGGACGTGCAACAGGATTCCTGTTCTTCCATGGGAGGCTCAGTCTCCCACACTTTGAAACCTCCTGATCCAGAGGATTATGGTCTGTTAGGATTTTGTAAAAACAAGAAAGTGTTGAGCTGCAACACTGTTTATATAGTCTGAAGATTTTTGGAGTGGGCCCTTTGGTTTATTCCAAAAGTGTAGTAATATGCCCGACTTGCAAATGCCTTATTTGTGGACCGGAAGTGATGTTCTTATTTCCGGGTCAGAAGGCTCTTCTTTGTCGTCCACAGTTAGCATGTTAGCTGCTCCCTCGTCCTGTAGTCTCAGAGTAATCCTGTAAAAGTCTTCAGAGTTTTCTTCTCCTTGTTTGACTCTTGGATGAGTGTCAAATGTCCGGGTTTCAGGGTCTTAAAGGGAGAGCAGGTTTGTTTTCTTTCTTCTTCTGTGGTCTCCTTCTGGTGTAGCTGTAGCAGGTTAGCATTTAGCTAGCGTTCACATCTGTAAAAGACAGCATCTGTGTTTCGTGTTCTTTTCTGGTTAAAGCTGATCATTTTTGATCATCAAACATCGAAGTGTAGCTTTACAGACTTTGAGGGTCGACAGTTTTTTTTTAAGAGTTTTTGTGTAGGCCTCAGGCTAATTGGTTGTTCGTCACATTATTCTAAATTGACTGAATCAGCAGAGCACTGATGACAGTGATGAAGATCAGAGATGGAGGGTTGTTTAGGATTGTTGCAGATTTTTTTGTCACGACCATTGTCAGAGAAATCCTCCCTATCTCACAGTTAAACCGTTTATGGGCTCGATTATAATGACTTTCATGTAGCCTGTCTGTAAAAACTGATTTTATTTAGTTAATTTGGGGGAATTATTGATGTATGTATGCAATTACTTATTTACTTTGATGCTTAATATTACTACTCTTCTAACCATTGTTTATTCAGATTTAAAGAAAACTAAGATAAGAGCAAATATAAAGCAGATATGTGTTTCTGTTAGAGGTATAATCCCTCATCTAAAACATGTTTAAAACTAAAGCACTACAAAAATATGTAAAATAGGTAAGAAGAAGAAGAAGAATGCTTTTACTGAAACTCTGATTTCATTATTGTTACAGTACTTATGTTCTTTATTTGCATTTTGTGGTTAAAGTGATGTTCTTTTTTCTTCGTATTCATGGGGGGAAGGGGGAAATGCAATCAAATAATAAACAATCAATCAAAATAACAGTCATAGAATTGTACTGCGGAAAACAATAGGTTAAGGCAAGTTTCTTTTGCACCATTATTCATTATAATAGATGCTAAAGTTGACTTAATAGGCCCACTGAGTCAGCTGATATTACATTTTTTGCCATTATTTTATATCAGCCAAACAAATGTACCATATGTTGGGATAATTTGTTTGGTCTTTATTTGCAATGACTTTGGAATTTAATTATTGATTCACTCAAATAACACTCGAACGGGGCACCATCCTATTTATACAAAATAGGAAAAATTTTATTGATTGACTGATTTATTAATCGGCTAGTTTGATTTTGATGAACTAGAACAAGCAATTCACACTTCACCATTATCAATCTTAAACCTGAAGGGAAGAGCTTTCTTTACAGGGATGTCAGATTTTCAAAACAAACTCCAAAAGGCAGGACTTTTGGAGAAGCTCTAGGGAAAGTTTATTTAAAACCAGATAAAATGATAAACAGAACAATACAATGCGGAGTGAATAAATGACATTTAAATGAATATACAGGATACTAAACTAGGTGAATAATTAATAGTTATTTAGTAGTAAGGGCATAATATATAACTGTATTTAACCTGGTTATATTGAGTGATAAGGAGAGGTAGGAATTTGTGGGACAGTTTCATAAGCGTTTGATAAAAAGGGATTTTGACTGATTGAATGATCGAGATAGATTACACCACCCGACTGACTGGGAACGTCCAGGAGCGCTCTTACTTTGACGCAGTGCAGGTCTCTCGCGAGTCCGAAGTCACCAGGGGATGATGTGGCTCGATGCAGCGGCCTCTTGTCGAAGGCAGGCTGTGGATGGGCTACTTCTGGTGCTCTTGTGGATCTCAGGAGAGGGCTCCACACTGGGATAGAGCAGCAGCTTCCTTGGGTGGGCTCTCTGGTTCTTCTCAGATGTAGACGCAGTGGCGCAGGAATCTCGGCTCGTTCAGAGGATTACTTTAATTAACTCAAAAAGGGACTTTCATTGGCCGGACGAATTTACTTCTTAAGTTAAACAAGGTGAAGGGAATAGAGTGTTCATTAAAGAAAGAACACTCTTTGAAAAACTTGCGGCAAAACTCAAAAACGGCGAGCAGTGCTGACTTTGCACAAAAACAACAGAAGAGCAGCGGGGCAGGCGAAGAAGCGTCACACAGGAAAGGACGTGGAAAGGATAATGTAGTGGAGAGAGCGCGTCGAAAAGAGAAGGTAAAAAGATAGATGATAGAAGAAGAAAGGACAGTTAAAAGAAGTGCCGGATTGAGACTGCGCCTCCAGCTTTAAACCCTGGTGGTGGGCGTGTATTACCGCGCTGGGGGTTGGTCCATGTAAGCTTCCACAACTTTTATAAACTTAAGTTTTTGCTAATAGGGAGTTATTATTTGGGAATCACCCAATATAACCAACATAAAGAGCAAGATCATCTTATTCTGAATGTTCTGATACCCAACACCTATTATCCAAAATATAAGGGAACGATTCAGTGGTTATATCCATATAAATATAGATGTAACACGCCTAATCATCACTAGATTATACAAAGCTATATTCCATAGACTGATACCGATTACTTAGCTGGAAAGCCTAGAGCATGCAAACTTTACACAAGAGATTACCAAAACAGGTCATTACATATAAGTAACGTGCCGTTACTTGCAAATGTCCGACGTGATTGTCCGTTGCCAGTGCTTCCACAAGGTGGCACTGTTGATCCATGGAAGTTTTCATGCTGAGGCAAGGACCTGAGACTCCTTGTGAAGGAACTCCCATTTTGGCAGTGTTAATGGCATGAACACAGGAGTTGAGCGTAAATAATACACATTTCACAACACTGCAGAATATCACATTGCTATACATGTACCATGAGTTTTGAGGGTTTGTAGAGAGTATGGTAGTAGACTGAGTTAAAAGAATGTCTTTCTACTGTAAATGCAAATGTCCCAGGGCTGATAAGAGGGTTGAAAGGTCAACCTGGCAGGCTTGGTTAAAGGAATTACAGAAGAGGGGGGGTTCCTCCTTTCGGTTTAGTGGGCGATGACAGGTGGTCATCACAGTTCCAGACAAAAGAGAACAGTCTTTGACGACCGTCCTTACGACTGTGTGGGTCTGATGGTCCTCCAGGGGAATGGTTTCTATCGCCATTTGGTTGACAGTTCCATCCTGTGTCTGGCCCAAGTGGCTGAGTGACGAGGAAGTCGGTAAACAGTTCATGCAGGGGTGAGGGCACATGGTAACCCTGAAAAGTTGTATTTCCTGGGAGATCTCTGTCTTAGAGAGTTTCACAGAAAGAACGTGTCGCAACACATAACACTTCACTTCGTCATGGGTAAATTTAGAAATCAAGAGTTTGATTTTTAAATCTCTTTAAAATGTCAATTTGCTTTAGATCTGGTCATTACAGATTTAATGTACACTTCTCCTCTTTCAGCTCCAATCATTTTAATCAGGCACACTATGAACTATGAATGCAAAATGGTGGTTAAAAGTGTACAGTCTAGGGGTGGTGGTTTGGCGGAGTGGTTAGCAACCAGGCCCCCCATGTATTTGCTTCCCGCCTGTGACCAGTTTGCAGAGTGTCTTCCCCTGCTCTCTCACCCCCTTTCACAAGCCTATCCACTGTCTCTCTCCTATCAATTAAGGCACAAAATGCATAAAAAATACATTAAAAAAAAAAAGTGTACAGTCTAGTCCTGGTATTTTGTACATTGTCATTACCAAGCTTTTGTTTGGATTTGGATTTGAAAATCAGCATTTTCTGACAGGAAAGTTGATTTTATGAAAAACAAACAACATTTCAGGGTTTTTTTTTAATATTGAATATATTACCGTTAAATGTTTGCTTCTTTGTGTTAGTTTCTCTTGAGGAGGCTCAAGTTAAAGAAGAAGATTCCCCTTGGCAGCAGGAGTGGAGCTCCAGTCTGGACCAGGAGACAACAGGGCTCCTGTACATTAAAGAAGAGCCAGAGGAGTACTGGAGCAGTCAGGAGGGAGAGGAAGGGGATATCATCAAGTTCACTTTTGTTCCTGTGAAGAGCGAAGATGATGAAGAGCGACCTCAACCCTCACAGCTTTATCAAACTGAGCAGACAGAAACAAAAACTTATGAAGAAGACTATGAAGGACCAGGATCAGCCCGATACTTTGAGCCAGAGACAGATGTACTAAAGACTGAGGTTAAGTTTGAAGACTTGTCTGAAGCAGAGACTGATGATGACACTTTTTGGAATGAGACAACAGAACACCAGACAGTTTCAAACTCAGCAGAACCATTAAAACAAAAGAGACAAAGGACTGTTAAGAAATCACATCCCTGCGTTGAGTGTGGAAGAGTATATAACAGAAAATGTGATCTTATCAATCATATGAGAGTTCACACAGGAGAGAGACCCTTTGACTGCTCAGTGTGCGGTAAAAGATTCACCAGAAAAAGTTATCTAGCGGGGCACATGAAGATCCATTCGAGGGAGAAACCCTTCAGCTGCTCTGAGTGTGGGGAAAAATTTAACGAAAAATCGACTCTAACAAAGCATATACGAGATCACTTTGGAGAAAAACCCTTCAAGTGCTCTGTGTGTGGTAAAAACTTTAATTGTAACAGTCATCTCATACTTCATATGCGAATTCACACAGGAGAGAAACCGTACAGCTGCTCAGAGTGTGGTAAAATATTCAACCAAAAAAGTAATCTGACCACACATATGAAAATTCACACGAGAGAGAAACCCTTTAGCTGTTCTGTGTGTGGTAAAATATTCAACCAAAGAAGTCATCTGAACACACATATGGGAATTCACTCAGAGAGAAACCCTTCAGATGCTCTGAGTGTGGTGAAATATTTAATGAAAAGGGTGATCTAATCAAACATCTGAGGGTACAAAGAGAAGAGAAACACTTCAGCTGCTCAGAGCGTAGCAAGCAGTTTAACCCAAAAAAGGTGATCTGACAATGCACACTTATCCCTCTAACTGCTCTGTATAGGGACAGGAACCTTTCACATTTGAACCGATATGGTACCGATGCCTGGTACCTGGCTGGTGAATGGAGACAACTTCTGTCACTTGCAGACTAACTTACTTTAACTTTTTTACTGAAACTGTATCTTATTTTATTACTACTTATGTAAGGTCAGATTGATATTCCAGTGTCTTGTTTTTTATCATTTATCTGTTCCATTCCATTAATTGACATAACTTTCTATTATCTTGAGAATTAATGTAAGTAAATTGTGACATTTTGCTTTTGTTCTTGACTCTTTTTTTGCACTAAGAAGTTGTAAACAATAAACGTTTGTTAATAACTGGTGACGCTGTGTGCTGCATTATTACTGTTTTCTCCTAAACACATTAAATATTTGTTTGTGAACTTTGAGAAGGCATCAAGCCTGAGCCAGGTGATGTGTGTTTGAGTTACCTTCATTTTCACTAAGGGAGACATTTCTTTAACAGATCTTTATTCAGTTTCCATTTTCATTTGACAATCTTGAGTAAATGTAACAGTTTAAATCAGAACATTGTCAAGCTCAGCTTGAAAAAGAAAATATGACAGAAGCATGAACATGCAGCAGACATTTTAGAGTCTCTTGAGACATTGTGCACATTATTGTGGTCCATGCCATTGTTGAGTCTTACATTAAACATAATTCACAGAAAACTCCAAGTGAAAATAGTAGACATACTGATGTTTCAAGATGAAGTGTGCTGTTTTGAAATGTCTTTAACAAGTCCCTGAGGGCATACTAGAGGAGTTGGGGAGGCGCAAGATGAGAAGACAACAAAGCAAAAAAAAAAAAAAAAACTGTCTCAGCCAAACTCTGCTATCCATGGAGTAAAGTGAATATATTTTTGAGAAAAATGGTTAATTGAGTATTCAGAGAAAACAGGAAACGGACTAACAATTCAAAATTTGGGTCAATGTAAACTGATCTTGAAAAAATTCTCCATGGTCTGTGCTTTGACAAGAGTTGATGACTTCCTTGGTAGTTCATTGTAAGAAGAATAAAAACGTTTTCATGATGATTTAAGATTTTAGAGGCTATTTTTTGCATGTTCTCTTGTACATTTGTTTGTTTGTTTAGCTTGTTTAAAATGATGCCATCAAAAATGTATAAGAAAAATCTTGCCAACATGTGAGATAAGACAAAATGTTTTGACTGAAATCTTGGAAGATATTAAAAACAGAGTTTAAAAAAAACAAAACAAAAAAAACTTAAAGGTGCAACATAGAATTTCATCAAGACTGTAATATTAAATATTACTTTTGATTAAATAATTGAAGTCATTAATAGATTCTTTAATTATTGATATTAAATTTGAAAATTTAATGTTATGATGTTATATGAAGGGATGTGTTACAAACGTGCATCAGGGTTCCTGTTCTTCCATGGGAGGCTCAGTCTCCCACATGTGGAAACCTCCTGCTCCAGAGGATTATGGTCTGTTAGGATTTTGTAAAAACAAGAAAGTTTTGAGCTGCAACACTTTGGATATAGTCTAAAGATTTTTGGAGTGGGTCCTTTTATTTATTTCAAAAGTGTTGTTATACCAGAAAATCTAAAGCTCGACTTGCAAAGGCCTCATTTGTGGACCGGAAGTGATGTTTTTATTTCCGCGTCAGAGAACACTTCCTTGTTGTGCACAGTTAGCATGTTAGCTGCTCCCTCGTCCTGTAGTCTCAGAGTAATCCTGTAAAAGTCTTGAGAGTTTTCTTCTCCTTCTTTGACTCTTGGATGAGTGTCAGATGTCCGGGTTTCAGGATCTTAAAGAGAGAGCAGGTTTGTTTTCTTTCTTCTTCTGTGATCTTGTTTACTGTAGATGTAGCAGCTTAGCCTTTAGCTCAGTGTTAGCAGCAGCTAGCCCAGACTGTTGGTATCAGTCCTAAAATGACCCCAGTCTGTTCAGTCTAAACGTGTCTCTGCAGGGCAGCAGACAGGATTAATTAAACATCGACAAAAGTGCTTTTGCAATATTTGAGGGAATGCTGTTCGTAGAATTAGCTGCTGTGGCATTAGTAAGCTTAAAGCAAACTGTAAAAATAATAGGGCACAAATAAAAAAAAGTGTCAACAAGGTACTAATAATCTACAGGAGAGAGAGACTTTTCATTAATGTGCAGCAACACTTGTGACATCCAACAATATTTCATTGTTTCTATGCAAAAGCTCTTACATTTTCAACTTTATTCCAACCATGGTATCACTGTTTTGTCAGTTCAACTTGTAGTCATGCAAATATGAGATATTTTTGAGGAGTTTGTTCGGATCCCTTAATAAAAGACACTGTTGTTGATTTCTGCATCCATTATAGCCATAGTAACTAATTACAAAACACCTTTGGAAGCTAGTCAACATGTGCACTTGTGAAACACTGATAACAAGTCTTACAAACTGAAATTATAATGATGATAACATAATCATAAAATAATGACAATAATAGTTGGTGTGATGTCAAACTGAGGAGTATTCTGCAGGGCATCATGAGCCCAAAGCACTGCTTTCCTCATCCACATGAGGACACCCTAAAGAGAGTTTCTGAAAGTCTTCAACCATGCATACATTTTCTAAAATGTTAACTTGAAGTTACTAAAAAATCAGCTTGCGGTTGGACCAAAGCTCAAAATGCACATAGTAATCAGAATCTAGTCTGGGCAAGCTGTGTTAGACATACAAGGAGTTTGATGTGAGTGAGCTTTGCTCTCTATGTACATAAACTGTAGGATATGCAAAGCAAAAAGAGGAGAATTTCACAATGTGAATTAAGTTTTTAATTATAAAATACAGCTAAAAGTAAATTGTGGTCAAGCTAACATTGAGAAGATAGACCCAGCAAATACAAGCCTGAATAGACATGCGTTACTCTTTAATAATAAATTGTATTCAATCAACTGCCTGTGATCGATGACCCACCTAAATATCCACCTGCTTGCTGTTTTCTGAAACCACTTAGCACCAAAGAGCCCCAAATTCTGCAGGCTTGGTAAAGCTGAGAACCAATCACATTTGAAGGTAGCAGAGGGGGATTAAACATATTTTGATCTGACATAATTCTGATTTAACTTTGCGTCATTGTCGACCAAAATTTAATTTCTTGGTTGTTTTATCAGTGTCCCCTGTTTTCACCAGCTTCTCCTCTTACTCAGATAGTTTGGTCATTGTGAGATTTGGCCAAAATGTTTTCTGTTTGCCAATCTGTTGCGTCTGGATTGCCATGTGACCAATAAGGCTCCTTAAAAATACTGTTTAAAATTGCATTTAAGGACTATATGACTAGATTGTTGTAAAACCTAATGTCAAATGTCACTGTCTGAATTTTAAAATCCGTGTTCTTAAATGTTTTTCCTGTTCTTTAGATGTTCCTTTGGCAGTTCAAGATATTTCGGTGAGTAAAGAAGAGGTCCCCCATGAGCAGCAGGAGAGGAGCTCTAATGTGAAGCAGGAGGTCACTGAGCCTCTGTCCATAAAAGAGGAACCACAAGAACACTGGAGCAGTCAGGAGGGAGAGCAGCTCCAAGGACCAGCAGATGTCCAGTTCAGATTTGAGACTGACTTTGTGAAGAGTGAAGATGATGAGGAGAAACCTCAGTCCTTACAGCTCCATCAAATTAAAACTGAGCAGATGGAAGTGGACACTGGTGGCAAAGAACAGTGCTTCAACGCAGAGACCGATGTACAACCAGCTGATGAGGTGAAGACTGAGGACGTGTCTGAGGCAGAGACTGATGACAGCACTGATTGGGGGGAGACAACAGAACACCAGTCAGATTTAAACACACCTGAAAAAATAAAACACCAAAGACCAAAGACTGAGAAGAAATCCCACCGCTGCTCTGAATGTGGTAGAGGATTTAACCGTAAAGGTGATCTTCTGAATCATATGAGAACTCACACAGGAGAAAAGCCCTTTGATTGCTCTGTTTGTGGTAAAAGATTTGGACGCAAAAGTAATCTTACAGGTCATGTGAAAATTCACCTAAGGGAGAAACCTTTTAGCTGCTCTGAGTGTGGAGAAAGATTTAACGAAAAGTCGACTCTAGCAAAGCATATAAGGGATCACAAAGGGGATAAACCTTTTAGGTGCTCTGTGTGTGGTAACAGATTCAATCGAAACAGTCATCTCATTGTTCATACGAGAATTCACTCCAGGGAAAAACCCTTCAGCTGCTCAGACTGTGGTAAAATATTCAACCAAAAAAGTAATCTGACTACACATATGAAAATTCATACTAGAGAGAAACCCTTCAGCTGTTCTGTGTGTGGCAAAATATTCAATCAGAGAAGTAATTTGAAGACCCATATGAGGATACACTCAAGAGAGAAACCCTTCAGATGCTCTAAGTGTGGGGAAATATTTATTGTAAAGGCTGATCTAATTACTCATCTGAGAAAACACAGAGAGGAGAAACGCTTCAGCTGCTCAGAGTGTGATAAACAATTTCACCAAAAAGGTGACCTGACCATGCACATGAGGATTCACACAGGAGAAAAGTACTTCAGCTGCTCCAAGTGTGAGAAAATATTTAACCGTAAAAGTAATCTCGCCACACACATGAGAATTCACACAGGAGAGAAACCCTTCAGCTGCTCTGAGTGTGGCAAAAGTTTTAACCAAAAAGTGAACCTTACAAAACACATGAGGAGTCACACAGGAGTGGGGATGGCTAATGTTTTGATTTTAGCTCCTGATCAGATTCCTGTTCTTCTCATCAATTCAGGTTCTTGATGGTGTTTTTTTTTTCCCCAATGCCATGTTTTTGGAGAGCAAAATGTTAGACTATTACAAAATAAAGACTCTATCTGACATCACTATTGGCTAATATGTGAATTCTTTCATTTTAAATTTTGAAGAGGTCTCATTCTACAGCTTGCATTTAAGTGTGTCATTAGTTAAATGAAAATCAGCAGCAGTAACTCTGGAGGTTAGTGACCGTCTAATGTCATATCTCTCTGTCTGTGAGCATTAAACACCGAACCCAGAGCTCCTATTTTAAATGTATATTTTTGGGCATCTTGTGCCTTTATTGATAGGAGAGAGACAGTGGATAGACTTGTGAAAGGGGGAGAGAGAGCAGGGGAAGACACTCTGCAAACTGGTCAAAGGCGGAATTCGAAACTGGAACGGCAGAAGCGTGTACATGGGGTGCTAACCACTCCGCCAGACCAGCACCCCAGAGAGCTCTTATTTTAACATTGAGGGGAGAAGATGGAAATCTGGGACAGACCTGCCCACTTGGACATCACTTTATGACCGGACACTGCAGCAGAGCTGACATGAATGAAAAATCTGAATTTATTGCACACCATAAAGAGTTGTGATGTGATGAAAACTGATCAAATAAATGTGTTTGGTGAGATATTCAATGAAATGATTATAATCAGTTTAATATTAGTACATTGGTTCAAAGTTTTGTATATTAAATGTTTCCTAAATAACAGGTTGTGTCAAAATACTGATAATAATACACAAATTTATTTATATAGCACTTTTCAAAACAGGGTTACAAAGTACAGACACAAGTTAAAAGTTAACATGAGAATAAAAGAGAAATGTGAGGAATAGTATGAGAGAAAGTGTAAGAGTTAAAACAGAACAGTGGAGGAGCATGTAAGAGCCACAACAGAGGAAAATAAATAAAAGATTAATATCACTGAAGATAAGAAGGAAGAAGGGAATTAAAAGGCTAAAACTAACAAAAGATAATGGGGAATTGGAGATAAAATGACAGTAAATAAAAACAAGAGAAAAAAGGTTAAAATGATGAAAAGATTAAAAAAATGTATGAATAAAAGATACTGCCTGTGAAACTACTTTAAACTGGAAATAAAAGCAGGGTCAGACGATTAAAGCAAACTTAGGTGATATCTGTTGTAGAAGCACATCAGTAAAAAATGTGTTTTTAAAAGATTTAAAAGAGGACAAAGAGGCTAATCTGATCTCCTCCAGAACTTAATAATCATGTATAAACATTGTACACAATTGTTTGTTAACTGTTTGTTTTGTGAAAATAAACTGTGAAAAAATAAATGAACTTGTGGGAGTGCGAGGGGCACTCCTCCACACCAGCCATGTGTTTGAAAGGATAAAATGTAATGTCCTCAAGACTCTTCGCTCCTTAAGAAGCCTGCTTCATCATTATCATCTCTTCAAGATGCATTCAGGAAACTAACAGACTCCTGAGCAAAAACTGGGTAAACTGGGGGGCTACATGGTTGATCCTGCCAGTAGCATATGCTTGTCTCAAAGATTAAGCCATGGAAGTCTAAGTACACACAGCCGGTACAGTGAAACTATGAATGGCTCATGTCTAGGAATGAAGACAGTAAAAAAGCAAAGGGGAAACTAAAAGATTCAGTTCATTACATGTAACATTTTTGGTCCAATCATTCTTCAGATATGCTTTGACTCTTTTTTATTTAACAGATAAGAACATAAACAAAACCACTTTGTTCCAGTTGGACTAGCGTGAATTTAACTGTAAGAAATAGAACTCAATGGGAAACATGTTTTTCTCATACTTATGGGAGCAAAGAGTCCGGATGTATCCACAATCATAGTTCAAAGAAAGTCACGTGAGACTTGGGTCATCAGAAGTCAATGCCTTCAAATTGAGTAAAAATCTCTGATTAAGCAGAAATAAAAATATAATTACAATATGAATTTAATTTATCAACATAGTCACACATTAATGCAGCCTGGCGAGACATTTGAGTTTCTACTTTATTTTGAAGGTCAGTCTCACGAGGCAGTAAGTAAAGTCTCTATTTCCGGGTCATGTCACACTCGTCGAGCTCAGTTAGCATGTTAGCTGCTCCCTCGTCCTGTAGTCTCAGAGTAATCCTCTAAAAGTCTTGAGAGTTTTCTTCTCCTTCTTTGACTCTTGGATGAGTGTCAAATGTCCGGGTTTCAGGATCTTAAAGAGAGAGCAGGTTTGTTTTCTTTCTTCTTCTGTGATCGTGTTTACTGTAGATGTAGCAGCTTAGCCTTTAGCTTATAATCACATCCATACACGACACAGTGTTAGCAGCAGCTAAGCGTGAGCACCACTCACACTCCCTTTGCGCAACACCGCTCCAACCATGCTCCGCTGTTTTTACACATCGAAACATGTCAGTCCACGCGCATTAGCTCAGTGAGGCCGAATCTGTGCTGGACAGGGCGCGTGCCTCCACACAAAGGCAGAGATGCCATCTCGCAGCGCTCCTGTCTCCCATTCAGCCCTCTTGCCACCCCCCCTCCAACATCACACCTCTGTTACCACCTCTGGAGATGGAACAAAAGGGGGTCAGCTCGCCCCCCAAATTTCAGGGGCCGTTTACACGAGGCTGAATACGGCCAAATCTGAAGAGTTTTCATTGCGTTTATGGCCTCCTGCTACGTGGGAACAGGACCTGTAGTGTGAGGCTACGTTTACATGGAAACTCCTGACTGAGGGGCCGTTTACATGGCGCCGAAAACGGTCAAATCCGATTCGTTTTCATTGCGTTTTGGCCTTGCATTTAGATGAGAACCCATTGCGTTTCCATCTAAAATGCAAACTTTTGTAAACAGACTGCAGAGTGGAAAGATTTGAATCTGCTCTCCATTCAGCTCCATGTTAACCCGTATCAGAGCGTTTCAGGGTGAAACGCTGACGTCCCCGCATGTGCAGTACTCTTTCACATGAAGGCTGCGCGCGCATACCAGGAACAACAACAGCTTCGGCCGTCTGTTGAGTAACGTGTGAGCTTCTTACCGTGCTCGGTTTGTTATCCAGACAAAACCTATCCTGACAGATTTGTTGTCCGAACTGATTTGTTGTCCAGAAATGAAACTCCTGCTTCTCTATGCGTCTATTCGCAATTTGTTGTTTGTGAAAGTTTTCCTTCTTCGTTTGTGTGTTGTAGCAGCGCTGCCTCTCTGCAGACCTACACTGCCATCTACTGAACCGGCATGCACACTACAGCGGATTTACAGGGGATTAAGTCGTCTCCAGCGTTGTCATCTGAATGCAGAAGAATTTGGAAACGCAAAGGAAGAATCTTTGCGTCTTTAGTCAGGAGTTTCCATGTTAACGGCCCCTTAAAGACGCAAAGATTTGTCCTTTGCGTTTTAGAATTCTTCTGCGTTCAGACGACAACGCTCAGAGTCGAGTTAATCAGCTGTAGTGAGCATGCAGGTTCAGTAGATGGCAGTGTAGGTCTGCAGAGAGGCAGCGCTGCTACAACAAACAAACAAAGAAGAAAATCTTTCACAAACAACAATTGCGAATAGACGCACAGAGACGCAGGAGTTTCTTTTCTGGACAGCAAATCAGTTCGGACAACAAATCTGTGTGGATGGTTTTGTCTAGATAACAAACCAAGCACGGTAAGAGGCTCACACGTTACTCGGCGGATGGCCGAAGCTGTTGTTGTTCCTGGTACTTGTGCGCAGCCTTCATCTGAAAGAGTATTGCGCATGCGGGGACGTCAGAGTTTCACCCTGAAACGCTCTGATACGGGTTTACACGGAGTTGCATGGAGAGTGGAATCAAATCTTTCCACTCTGGAGCCGTTTTCAAAAGTTTCCGTTTTCATAGGAAACGCAACGTGATCTCATCTAAACGCAACGAAAACTTACCGGATTTGACCGTTTTCGGTGTCATGTAAACGCAGCTTAAAAACCACAAACTTTTGAAACCAGGATCCAGGGTGGAGAGTTTTTTCTCTTCCATGTAGTTTTGTGTAAACCAGAGTCAGCAGCAAGGGCAAGCACGATTTGTGGCAGTTTGTAGTGGCATTTGCGGTGGCAGCCTCAGATGCCTCAGCAGCTGCACGGACCTGCTGTGGCACTTACGGTGGCAGCCTGAGCTGCCAGTGTAGCTGCCACTGATTGTTGCAGCGAGGGCTGATTTCTAGAGGCAGCTGCCTCATTATGGTGTGCCGCCGTGGCTGCCACTCCGACCTGCCGGTGATTCCTTCGGTATTCTATGCTATGTTTTAATGTATCTATACCCTGTAGTAGATTTAGTTTTAACAGCTTTTTTGGACTTTTGGAGATTTTAACTCCTAAGTAACTTATATTGTCCTGAACTATCTTGAAGGGACATTTTTTACAACCCTACTTTCAATAGTGAACATAAGTTCACTTTTATCCCAATTTATTGTGTAGCCAGAAATTTTGCCAAACATTGTTATATATATATATATATCCGCGTAAAGTGTCACAAGACACTCTGATCCACCAGCTGCTATACCCTTTATGTGCGGGTGATCTCTTATCCCAATTGCAAGAGGCTCCAATGCCATATTAAACTAGAAAAGCACTCGGGGAGCACAGACCTCCGCCAAGCAGCACAGGTCCCAGACGATGATCTGGATCAACACCAAAATTGAATCAGTTCTTCCTTTTCCCATGCTGAACATTTCCCGAAAATTTCATCAAAATCCATCCATAACTTTTTGAGTTATTTTGTTCACAGACAAACAGACAGACAGACAAACTCTCCCGAAAACATAACCTCCTTGGCGGAGGTAATAACAAGAGGGACAGACAATCCCCCGTCTCACACCCCGATACAAGCTGAACGGCTCTGATAAGACATTATTAGTTAAAACAGAGGATTCAGGAGAACAGTAAATCATTTTAATCCAATCAGCAAAAGTCTTTCCAAAACCAAACCTCTGCAAAGTTTCAAATAAATACGGCCATTCAATGGGATCAAATTCTTTCTCGGCACCCAGTGTTATAACAGCACCTTCGGTATTCACACGTGTCAGAGTACAGAATATTCATCACCCGACGCACATTAAAAAAAGAGAGCCTACCTGGGATAAAGCCTACTTGATCTGGATGAATAATAGTTCAATTACTTTATTTAATCTCGTAGCAAACACTTAAGTTAGAATTTTATGGTCTAAATTAAGCAGAGAGATAGGCCTGTAATTAGCAGGATCTATGGGATCTTTTCCACTTTTTGATAACAAGCATATGTTTGCTTTGTACAGAGATTGTGGAAGTTTATTTTTGTTTACTGAGTCATTTATCATCCTGAGTAAGGGGTTAGAATGTCCTTAAATGCTTGGTAAAACTCAGCTCCAAACCCATCTCGACCGGGACATTTACCAGTGGGGAATGCCTCAATTGCCTGATTAAGCTCAGCAACAGAAAAATCCCTTTCCGGATTTTTGTTATTTCTATCATTTAACTGTGACACATTTAGTGAATAAAAAATTGAAAGCAGTCTCTGTTTGTTGCTGTGGAAGAAGAAGTATAAAGATCAGAATAATATTCTCTAAAACGATGATTAATATCGTTTTGGTCTGTAAGTATTTGCCCATTTTTTGACTGTATTTTGTATATAGCTGATTTTGCCTGTTCACCTATAAGTTGTCTTGAAAGTAATTTTTGAGGTTTATCATTTAATTCAAAATGTTTCTGATGGGTTTTGATTAGAAGGTTATGGGTTTCACTTCCCATTAGAGGGTTATATTCAGATTTTAATCCCAGAATCTTATTATAATCAGTCTGTAGTAAAGAAGTTTTATGTATTTGTTTAATTTGAGTAATTTCTTGTTCTATTTCTTTATATCTTTTAATTTTCTCCCTTTTTCTATTGGTTTCAAAAGAAATAATAGATCCCTTCATAGTAGCTTTAAGTGCTTCCGAAAGCATAGAGTCTGACACTTCTTCAATATCATTAATCTCAAGAAAATCAGTTAGCTTTTTAGGCATGTACTCCTTAAACCCAGGTTCTGTCAAAAGCAGAGGATTAAATTTCTAGCTGTATCATTAAAATTAAAAAAAAAAAAAGAAAGATTTCCATTAAGGATCAATCCAAAACCAAACTGCCTATGTGCCTTCTCTTTTCATCTATTAAAACAATTTATGCAAAAGAGGTCCAAACTTGCAGGAAACAGATATCTAAAAAAATATATGTAGGAGAAAGCCAAGACATCATTTGAAGGCACTTGAGGAGATTCTAAAAACTTGATTTCTAAAATCTTCTGACTGATCTGGAGGCCATGGTTGATCAGAATGTGGAGGCTGCCATAGATGCTCCTCTGCTGTTCTAACTCTTATTATATTAGGTCTTTCTGAGATTATTTTAATTAACCTTTATTTAACCAGGAAAAAAACACTGAGATTAAAAATCTCCTTTCCATGAGTGTAAGCAGCACATTCAGCAGTTTTACACAAAAACACCCAGTCATCAAACACATTAAACAAGACTTCAATACATTAATAAATATATCACTGACAGTTTCATATATACCTAGTTTGCCTATGAAAAATGGCATGAGCAAAATAAAAAGTAAAAATGAACAAATAAAAAAAAACCTAAAAAGAAAACAGCACATAATGATTTAATTTACATGACAGAGAGGAAGTGAGAAGAACTTGTTGAACCCTACACCTTCTCCTTTAAGTCAATTATTTAGCTTCCTCATTGATATGTAAATATATAATCATTAAAATTAAAAAAAATATATCAAACAATTATCCTTGCCCTTTAAACCCTTTTCCAAAAATACCCATCTTCATAGGTATTGCATTCCTTTATACAAACATATATCCAAATATACAATTTAATACATAAATATGGATTTGTGTCGAACATCAGCATATTTGATCCTGGTGAAATCATTCAAAAAAAAAAAAAACACAAACAGTAAACACTAAACACCAGATGAGGGCCCAGACACATTATTCATCTCTATGTCTTGTGAAAATAATTTCTTTATTCCTTTTTTAACTGATTAATGTGTTGGCATTCCATTAAAAAGACATAACATTTGAAATAATACAGTCAAGATCCAATCTTTTGACTTATCGCCCTACCTAAGATTTAAATTGTTAAAAAATATTGTGGACAACAGGAAATGTGACCTTGTGGGACAAACTCTAAAAAAATTAACTGAAATATCTCTCTTTAAAGATTTGTTTCACAAATATTAGTGTCTTAAAGTGTTTCTTCTTTATGTTTCAGTTCCTGAGGAGGTCCAGTTCCTCCCAGAGCAGCTGGAGAGGAGCTTTACTCTGAAGCAGGAGGTCACTGAGCCTTTGAATATCAAAGAAGAACCAGAGGATCTCTGGAGCAGTCAGGATGGAGAGCAGCTCCAACGACCAGAGGAGTCTGATATCATCAAGTTCACGTTTGTTCCTGTCCCTGTGAAGAGTGAAGATGATGAAGAGAAACTTTATTCTTCAAGGCTTCAACAAATAAAAACTGAACCAGTGGAAACTGGAGCTGATGAAGAGGACTATGGAGGAACTGATGGATGCTTTGACCAAGAGATAGAGGCGCAGTCACACACTGACATGAAGACTGAAGAAGTATCTGATGCTGAGACTGATGATAGTGCTGACTGGACTGAGACCAGAGAAGAAAAGACATGTTTGATCTCTGAAGGAAGCCTTAAAAATAAGAGAAAAAGATGTCAGACAACAACATTTAGCTGCTCTGTGTGTTATAAGATATTTAAAAGAAAAGACAATCTGAATGAACACATGAAGGTACACAGTGGGGAAAAACCTTTCAGCTGCTCTGAGTGTGGCAACAGATTTTTAAAAAAAGAGACTCTGGCCAAACATGTAAGAAAACACAAAGGGGAGAAACTCTTGTGCTGTTCGTTATGTGGAAAACGATTTTTTTTTAAAGACAGCCTGAGCAGACACATGAAGACACACTTAACAGAAAATCTCTTCAGCTGCACTTACTGTGGTAAAGGGTTCAAACGTAGAGATCATTATTCAGATCACCTGAGGACTCACTCTGAAGACAGACCCTTTGACTGCCCGCTGTGCAAAAAAACTTTTGGCCAAAAAAGGAATCTAAAATATCACATGAAAATGCACACAGGAGAGAAACCCTTCAGCTGCTCTGAGTGCAACAAAGGCTTTATAAGAAGAGGTGATCTGCTTAGACACGTAATAATTCACACAGGAGAGAAACCATATGAGTGTCCTGATTGTGATATAAGGTTCAACTTTAAAGAAAGTCTGACCAGACATATGAAGAAACATGTAGAGGCACAAAATCCTGGTTGCTCTGACAAAAATGAAACATGTAACACAGCAGGTCACTTGACAGAACATACGAGGGTTCAAACTGTGGAGAAACCCTTTTGCTGCTCTGTGTGCAAGAAAAGTTTTAGCCAGAAAAGAAATCTAAATTTTCACATGAAAATTCACACAGGAGAGAAACCGTTCAGCTGCCCTGAGTGCAGCAAAAGCTTTTTCAGAAGAGGTGACCTCATTAGACATGTAAGAACACACACAGGGGAAAAACCATTCGAGTGCTCTGATTGTGGCAAAAGATTTAACTTTAAAGAAAGTCTGACAAGACACTTAAAGATACACTTAGCAGAACTCAATGGTTGCTCTGACAGCAATGAAATTTGTGACAAAACTAATTCGACTGAACATATGAAGGATCAGATAAGTGAGAGACCCTTTGACTGCACAGTGTGCAAGAAAACGTTTAATGAGAAAAGGAATCTGAAATTTCACATGAAAATTCACTCAGGAGAGAGACCCTTCAGCTGCTCCGAGTGCAACAAAGGCTTTATAAGAAGAGGCGATATGCTCAGACATGTCATAATTCACACAGGAGAGAAACCATTTGAGTGCTCTGATTGTGGCAAAAGATTCAACTTTAAAGATAGCCTGAACAGACACATGAAGATGCACTTAGCGGGAAAATTTCCTGGTCGAAAATGTAAGAGAACAAGCCATTTGGCAGGACAGAAGGGGCATCCCACAGGAGAGAAATCTTTTAGCTGCTCTGAGTGATGTGAAAGTTTTATCTGCAAAAAATGAATAAGCAAATCAGAATTCACTCAGGCAAGAAGCCCGTTGATTGCTCAGATTGTAGAAGAAGATTTGCCTTTATTGACAGTCTGACTGGACATTTAAAGAATCATTCCATAGAAAGACCCTTAGGCTGCTCTGAAGGTTGGAGAATTGTTAGTAACTATTTACAGCGCCATCTGTTATCACCTGCTCTCCCGCGCTCCAGATCGTGAGACGTTTCAATGGTGGATTCTTGATACCAGACTGTGATCATCATTGTTTATTGCATGGTTGTTACAAGTAGACACAGATACATTTGGATGCTGTGTTGGTGAATAAATGAGAGTATCAGTTGAGTTAGTGTCTCGGTCTCCATGCTGGCTCTCACGATCTGGAGGTCACTTGGCATTTGAGGGATACCTATATCGTGTTTGACATTCTCGACATGGTTGTGTCTGTGTGTCTGTTCTCTATACATGGTCAAGCTATTTCTGGTTACCAGACTTCTCTGGGGATTTCTTCTATACTCAGCATAGTTCATACACACATAACTCCATATATGGACAAAATAATCCAGTAATGATAAATGTTACATGAATTGGTCCGTGACTAAATTGATTGATACATGAGTAAAAATGATACATGACTTAAAATTCATGCTATCAAGAATATTTACGAGAAATGATTGTTTGACAAATCATATGACAAATCAAACAGGAGAGAAACCCTTCAGCTGCTCTGAGCGCAAACAGAATTCTATCAAATGAAGCGATCATGGAGAGAAGCCCTTTGAAAGCTGTGGGAAAAGATTTAACCAAAAAAATACACTGACCAAGCACATAAACATTCACTCAGTAGAGAAACTTTATGGCTGCTATGAAGTAAATGAAGAGTTTGTGCATCTCTGTTGAACATGTGGGATAAAACTTTTCAGAGTGTAACGGGCTGGGGTACTCATAACCTCTGTGGTTAATTTGTTTGTTGTGTTGTTATGAACATAACTAAAAACTACGTCACCTTCCTTTAAGTATTTAAGTATTAAACCAGTACTGTCTCTGTGTCATGAGCATGATAGGAGCTGTAAAGGTATCATGTTTGTAACGTTCTCTCGGCTGTGGTTACAGATTATGGCCTGCAGACATTCCTGTAGGGCAGGGGTGGGCAACTTTAATTACCAAAAGGGCCACATAAAACCATTTTTCCCGGCCTGTGGGCTACATTGTTACAATTTTCAGAAACTCTCGATCGTGAAAAAGGATGTTGGATAAAAAACAAATGAGAATATAAATTTGTCATAAAATTAGAATACCAATATTCATATATGACAACATCAATACAAGTTATTATGCATAATCAAATAAACTTGATACAGAATTCAAGCTAATTTAGCTCATATACATGGAATTAAAGCCAATGAAGCTTTTTTCAAATCAATAAAATGATGTTTTTCAAATTTTTAAAGCTCAAATATTTTGCTGCTGCCATTTTTTAAATATAGTATTGAGTAATACATGATATAATGTTAAAGGCTTCATGAAAGAGATTTAGACACTATAAGAGCAAAGTAAGGTTGTAAATAACTAACATAAGATTATATAGAATTGTTTCTATTGGATATCTGAGTTTTCTTCATATTTACAGCTGCTGGTTTTTGGGAATGAATGGCGGGCCACGTTTAGTGATATGGATGGCCGCATTTGGCCCCCGGGCTTCCACTTGCCCACCCCTGCTGTAGGGTGTCTACAGAGTCCGTCTAACGTGTCAGACAGTTTAGTGTGTAATGCAGTAGCTAAATGTATCACTGCTTAAAGTTACACCTCCCATCACTGATCACATGGCACATCACAGGCGTTCCAGGCAACCCGTAACTCGTGTTTTTCCCACCTGTAACTCGTAAAAGTGCACTGGACTCGTACCAGATCGATGTACTCTGAGTTATGACTTGTGACATCATATCACTGCCTAAACAATATGGCAGCCTCTTAATAATGACAAACACTGTAAAGTATAAGCTTCTGTTACCTTATGCACATTTTCCTGCTTCTGTTTCCCCTTAAATGAGCTAGTTGATAAAGCATAAATCTTATAACGCCTGTCATGTTGGTTAATTTACATAACCCAAAACCAGTGAAGTTGGCATGTTGTGTAAATCATAAATAAAAACAGAATACAGTGATTTGCAAATCCTTTTCAAGTTATATTCAATTGAATACACAGCAAAGACAAGATATTTAATGTTGGAACTGAGAAACTTTGTTTTTTTTTTGCAAATAATCATCAACTTAGAATTTAATGGCAGCAACACATTGCAAAAAAGTTGGCACAGGGGCATTTTTACCACTGTGTTACATCGCCTTTCCTTTTAACAACACTCAGTAAATGTTTGGGAACTGAGGAGACCAATTTTTGAAGCTTTTTGAGTGGAATTCTTTCCCATTCTTGCTTGATGTACAGCTTAAGTTGCTTAGAAGTCCGGGGTATCCGTAGTTGTATTTTACGCTTCATAATGTGTAAGTTACCCATGCCTTGGGCACTAATACACCCCCATAACATCACAGATGCTGGCTTTTGAACTTTGCGCCTATAACAGTCCGGCTGGTTCTTTTCCTCTTTGGTCTGGAGGACACAACGACCACAGTTTCCAAAAACAATTTGAAATGTGGACTGGTCAGACCACAGAACACTTTTCCACTTTGCATCAGTCCATCTTAGATGAGCTCGGGCCCAGCGAAGCCGGTGACGTTTCTGGGTGTTGTTGATAAATGGCTTTGGCTTTGCATAGTAGAGTTTTAACTTGCACTTACAGATGTAGACGAACTGTAGTTACTGATAGTGGTTTTCTGAAGTGTTCCTGAGCCCATGTGGTGATATCCTTTACACAGTGATGCCAGTTTTTGATGCAGTACCACCTGAGGGATTGAAGGTCATGGGCATTCAGTGTTGGTTTTCGGCCTTGTCACTTACGTGCAGTAATTTCTCCAGATTCTCTGAACCTTTTGATATTACGGACCGTAGATGATGAAATCCCTAAATTCCTTGCAATAGCTCGTTGAGAAATGTTGTTCTTAAACTGTTGGACAATTTGCTCACGCATTTGTTCACAAAGTGGTGACCCTCGCCCCATCCTTGTTTGTGAATGACTGAGCATTTCAGGGAAGCTGCTTTTATACCCAATCATGACACCCACCTGTTCCCAATTAGCCTGTTCACCTGTGGGATGTTCCAGATAAGTGTTTGATGAGCATTCCTCAACTTTCTCAGGCCCCATCCACACGAAGACAAACTGAGGTCTAAACGCATAAATTTTTTGCCGAATCTGCGTATCATCCATACGAAGACGGCGTTTTGGGGGTCTGTAAACGATCATTTTTGAAACCAGGTTCCAGAGTGGAAAGATTTTGAAACGCCGTACATGCAGCTCCGTGTTTACTGGCTCTCCGTAACTTTTCAGATACGCTTACGTCATAGTTACATATCGTCATTGACACGCATGCGCCACACGCGGCAACAACAACAACAACAATGGCGACGTACGGTGTAGCATATGTGCTAATGAAGCTAGTGACCCTACTATCCCTGTTGCAGCAAAATCTCCTCCTTCTCAATCACCACCGAGTTGAACAAACAATTATCAAGGACACATTACGGCTCTTTATGATCACTTTATCACAATCTCTGTTTACAACTTTTCCGCAAGTGCGCATGCCCACTGCTTTTTTGTCTGTTTCCGCTTGTTTCCGTCATATTGTTACAGCGCCCCTAGAGATCTGGCATGTGTTTTTACGGCGTTTTGATGTGTATCGAGTGCATTCATGTGGACGCACACATTTTCTGAAACGCCTTCGTCTTTATGACGATCGTTTTGGAAACTGTTTAGCGTTTTGTCTTCGTGTGGATGGGGCCTCAGGCTTTTTTGCCACTTTTGCCAGCTTTTTTGAAACATGTTGCAGGCATCAAATTCCAAATGAGCTAATATTTGCAAAAAATAACAAAGTTTACCAGTTCGATCGTTAAGTATCTTGTCTTTGCTGTGTATTCAATTGAATATAGGTTGACAGGAATTTGCAAATCATTGTATTCCATTTTTATTTACGATTTACACAACGTACCAACTTCACTGGTTTTGGGTTTCATACATACCAGAATTCCTTGCGCTCAGACCAAAGTCGTAATTTGCCTGGAGCGCTTCAGTCGGAACTTGGAGATTTGAACTGAGAAATTTTCGAGTTACTGTTCGCCTGGAACGCAGCATATGTAAGCTGTCATCAGATCAGCCAACAGACTAATTCAACGGCATGATTTCAACCTGTAGGGGTGTCTGTCATTTTTAACAGCATGTTAAATGTAAATACTTAATTCAAATGCTTAAACTGATCAATGAAGGTGCATTATTCTCACATACTAAGGCTTTTACCAGAACAAAGGTCAGTTCAAAATTACTTTACGTGATACCACAATATTATAGAACAAAAAAATCCTGTAAAAATGTAAATGTTTATAAAGCTGTACAAACTGTTTGATAAGCTGTCATATTTAATGTTGATCATCACTGTCAAAATGAACTGTGTGAAAAAACTGAATTATGTGGTTGTTATGTCCCGGGTCTAGGGGAACCATGAACACAACATGATATGCTCTTGACTCAGTCACTCTCAATGAAGTCAGCCGGGGAAACTTTTCAAAGGTTTACAACAAGATTTATTTTCTCTAACAAAGTTAACATAAAATTCCCAGTAACATAAATTGTAATTGAATAAACAAACTCTAAACTGGGGTTCTAGTATAACAAAAAGAAATGATTAACACAAAACTCTTAACAAACTAGGCTGCCCGCCCCTAACACAAAATCACTATAACAGTCTTTCACAAAGCACCAAGCACAAAACACAAAGGCAACTGGCTGCAGGCTGCTTCATTGAGGGTGGCTGGATCTGGAGAGAGTGAGTTGGTCTCAGCAGCTGCTTTTTGTAGCCTCCTCATTCAGGCTCTCAGGTGGTAGCAATCCTCCCAGCAGTCCAATCAGCCTCTGCACCAGGATCTAATCACTGCTGAGGATCCACAGAAAGACACTGACACTGCTGGACAGCCACACCCACTCACACGCACACACACTCACAGGAGGAGGAGGGGAGACAAAGCTTCAACAAAAAAAATACACAACAAAATATGACCCAGGGTCATCACAGTGGTATTTTGACCTTTCTGTAATCATGTCTGAGATCTAAAAACTGGTGTGGAAGGTACAGATGTGAGTCCTCTGGACATTTGTCTCCTTCATAAGCCTCCTTCCATCCTCATTTCCTTCAGGAACATTTAGGGAACTCGATTCTTGATCATGATTAGGGAATGAAGACTTTGAAATGTCTTGAAAGACTTATTCTGATCTGCACTGTCTCATTAAAGTATGAGAGCACAGAAGCTTTATTATATTCATTATTGTTATGATTATATTGGTATTGTTAATTTTGTTATGTCAAAGAGGGAATTAAAAATTCTGAGCTTGGTTTCAATGTATCTGATAAAGACCTGCAGATATGGGTCTGCTTCATCCTACAGGACACATTTTAGTTCACCTCCCTTAACTTTATTTATCTCTCTGTGCCGACAGCCCAGATTGACAGGGCTCCAGCTCCAACAGAAGTTTCATTTAAATTTGAGGGTTAATTTTAAGAATTTAGCGAACACATGGTACGTGGTCCCTTATCAAACAACTCTGAGCCTCTCGTTACTGTTTCTGTTGAATAACATCATGGAAATAAATGTACTGATTCATATTAGATAGTATATTTTTGATTTATTTTACAAAAGCATGCCAAACAAGGTGTTTGAAATTCTGCCTTATTCTGAAGGCTGGCGAAGTGAACAGAAATAATCATGTTAAATGCTTCCTCTTCCTGCAGTCTCAGAGTAATCCTGTAAAAGTCTTCAGAGTTTTCTTCTCCTTCTTTGACTTTTGGATGAGTGTCAAATGTCCGGGTTTGAGGATCTTAAAGAGAGAACAGGTTCTTTTCTTTCTTCTTCTGTGAACATTTTTACTTGTTTTGATATAATTATGAACAGTAGACAAGAATTCCTGAACCTTTGAGCAACCCCATAG
The DNA here is from genome assembly GCA_036419115.1 of Scarus forsteni. NCBI lineage: Eukaryota > Metazoa > Chordata > Actinopteri > Labriformes > Labridae > Scarus > Scarus forsteni. The sequence goes on from JAZDUH010000500.1 coordinate 3,296,797, forward strand.
CATATGTATCAAGTCTCCATTTTTTACAGAACACCTCCCGCAGCCCTGCCCTATGTAACCTGGAAGAGGTCCAAAAAACTTGGCGTAATATCTTAACTCTTTCATGAATTAATTATTAAATCACAAAGGAATAATATTTTCAATGTTTTTACTTTCAAACAAGTTAAAAATCATGTTCATTATGTCAGTTATATTTTCAGGGAGTTGTGCATCTGTCCACTTCACCATGCATTGTTAGTAAAAATAGTAAGTTAGTGGAACTAAATATAGATCCACAAACATCTTTTGACAAACTTTGAAAGTAATAAAAGTAAAAGGAGTCTGAAGTATGTGTATGTATTTGAATTTTAAATAAAAAAAACACAAAATTATATAAAATCTGAATACAGGCGTAATGCCAAATTTGCCCTTTGCCGGTTGTTTTGGATTTATGATGCAGTATCTGAATATGGTAAAAAAAAAAAAAAAAAAAAGTGAAGTTAATATTTTTATGAAACTTGAGACAAGTGTTTGGGAGTTCCCCACCTGATCGTTGGGCATTGCACTGCAACCTAAAGGGTATTAAATTTATTTCAAATATCTGTCTACTGTAGCGGACATCATGAATGAAAGGATTAAACTGAATTAATCTCGTTTTAAGTTCTCTAGACACTATTTAAAATTTTCTAATGATGAGGTTCCATTTCTCCTTGGAGATACCAGCATGAAGATCCACTTCCCACCTCGATCTGAGAGCTGACAAATCTCTCCCTGAGTCCTGGAGCAACATAGAATAATAAACTAGGAAAAACGAATTAAGTCAGTTGTTGCACAGTGTTCAGTCTCTTATCAACACACTCTCAGGTCCTTCCCTCATTCTGTTCTTTTCAACTGAAGTTAGAATGTATAATACGAATAAATTAATTTTACATATAAATCTATGACGATTTTTTTTTAATTGTGCCTTATTTTGAAGGCCAGCGGGCTGAACAGGAAGTAATATTCCTGTTTCCGGGTTCTTGGGGGGTCTTTCCCGCCGAGCGCTGTTAGCATGTTAGCTGCTCTTTCGTCCTGTTGTCTCAGAGTAATCCTGTTAAAGTCTTCAGAGTTTTCTTCTCCTTCTTTGACTCTTGGATGAGTGTCAAATGTCCGGGTTTGAGGATCTTAAAGAGAGAGCAGGTTTGTTTTCTTTCTTCTTCTGTAAACTTATTTACTGTAGATGTAGCAGCTTAGCCTTTAGCTAACGATCACATCCACACGGCTTAGCTTTAGCAGCGGATGATGGTATGTAGTGTGTTTACTTACATTTGTGGATATGTGCTGTAGCAAGTAATGTTCGTAGGTTAACAACATTATCATGGTCTGATGTGGAGTGTGGAGGTGAATCCAAACAATAATTTTCTTACAGGTCAAAGAAAAGTGTCATTGAGTGTGTTAACAAATCTTTTTCCAGAACGAAGATGAAGGAGGGAAGGTTCAGAATAGTTTCCCATCTTCAGGGCACAAATTGCAAAATGAGAAATCTTCTTCAAAATCTCTGTAGGGGTTTGGGATCAGGTGTTTCCTAGGCCAAGTTTTGGCCAGGTTGATAGATACTTTATTGATCCCGAGAGAAATTCAAAGCATCCAGTAGCAGGTTACAAGACGAACATGACATGAAACAATTTTACAAACTGACCCCCGAAAATAGTTATAATATCCCCCACCAAGCATAATATATTACCCCAAGAAGAATTAAAGGACACCCTAGGCAAATGAAAACTCGTGCAGTTAAGAGATATACAAGTATTGTGCATAAACCAATGCAGAGGTAGTTAATAAGTGTTGTCCAGGTTTACTGGCCAGTGTGTCGGTGTCCACTAAGGGTGTAACCATACACATAAATGACGGTTCGGTATGTACCTCGGTTTTGGGGTCACGGTTCAGTACATTTTCGGTACAGTATGGGAACAACCCAAAACCATTTGCTTGTTTATAAATTTGCAATTATACAAACTGAAAACCAAAGTATATTCATTGTGCTGCTTGGTAATACTAATAAGTTAAATAAAATAAATAAACAACAAATGTATGAAATTAAAAATAACGAGTTTCTGGATGACTGGGTACTTTATACCGGGGCTCAATCACCTTTGGCATGTGTTTAAAACCAGCATTTTCCACAACTGAATATGGTCTTAGATCCTATGCTATAAAAACGCTGATGGATGCTGTGATGGATCTCTTTGGCCTGATCTAAATTGTCAGGGAGAGGCTGCTTAAATGCAGACGGCAGTTGAATTTGCACTACAGTGTTTTTTTTCCTTACCCTGTGATCTGGCATGTTCGACGTGCTCCTCAGTGGACCTCAGTTAAACAGTATCGGCACACCACCGCCGTTTTATGCCACCTGTCTTTCTCCATTGCATTTCACCAGGAAGCCAAAGTGTTCCCAAACAGGAGATTTCAGCGACGGGGGGGTCTTCAAGTTCCGGTTGGTCGCTAGCAGTAGCCATGATGCACAATTCAGACACAAGCTTTTGTGGTTATGGAAGCTCTTTGATATTCGTCTTCTGATTGGCTTGCTGTGGGACGTCACGTCCACATGATATGTACATGATCGCAATAGCACGAATCACAGACCACTTTCCTCCTGAATATTTAAAAGCCTTCCCTAACCACGGCAATTGTAGACGAGTACCCCCCGTGAATATTAAAGAGCCATGTGCAGCGGCTAACGTAAACTTACTGAACTCGTGCGAATACAGCACTGTACTGAACCGAACGTCTGTTTCGAGCGGTTCGGCACGGATACATGTACCGTTACACCCCTAGTGTCCTCAATGGAGAGCATCCTGTCAAGGGTCCTTCTCTCTGCTCTTTGACTAGAGAGTCCAGCTCTGCGCCCACTACAGGGCCAGCTTTCCTCACCAGTGTGTCGAGCTGTACTACATCCCTCTACACTACAGCATTAATGTTCCAGTAATGAAACAGCACAGGGAGCAGAGATATTCTCTTTTTGTAATTATGCACGAGTTGAACGATTTCTTCCTACGGCAATCACACAACTATACAAGGCATGGGCAGTGATGTGATATGAAATATTACCCAACTGAAAGTGCATCTTAAGCAAAGGTAAGGTTTTATAATTAGATTATTATTTACTTACTTTCTCTGTGTGTTAGGCAATTTTATGTCTGGTAGGTCTGTTTAATCTTTCTGTATAGATGCAGAGCTGATCTCTGTCACTGTGGCTAATGCCATGTACCGCATTCAGTCCCACTTCAAAATCCCAAAATATCACTTTGATTATTTGTAAGTTTGTCTTAAGAGAATGTCTCTGTTGGAAATTTGAGCAGTGGAAATGGAAGTGAACTATGAAGCCAGTTTGAGCTTTATTTTTTTAAATGGGACAGTATGCATTAATGGACATTTACATGTAAATATGTGGGATTATAGCCAAGTAGCTAATTTCCATCCCCAGTCCCATTGGCAGGTTGGTGTCAACACAAAAATCAAACAAAAAAAATAATAGGAATAATACCCACAGAGCATATTAAAAGATTAGCAACACACATAAACCACAGACAACCAAAACAACATACAGTCCAAAATATAAGAGGCCAGGAGTTGAGGCCAGGGATCATGGGAATCATACATAGTGAATTATAAAGTGCTCTAGTGCTAATTAAATTGCCAAACCAAATGCTGAAGGGCACAGAACTGAGAGAGCTGAAGAACTTTGAGAAGTCTTCATTGGACATGACACATGATGGAGTTTAGTTTTGCCAGTTGCCTTTCAAATCTTTTTTAAGCTACCATTCTTGTAAGCAAATTTCACTTTGATCAGACAAAGAACTGCATGCAAATGTTTAGCCTGCCGGTGTAGTGATATCATACAGGATTCCCTTTGTTGCCACCTAGGTTTTGATTCTTCTGTGTTGCACACTATTACATTTCCTTAGGGTTTGTTTGCCTACCTTACCTGCCCTCTTTTTAAACAGCAAATAGGCCCAAGTTTTGGAAGCGGGAGACAGCTGAATAACATTTTGAAGGCAGCAGATAAGGTTCTAAAACACAGTGTCTGGACCTGACTGTAAGTCATGTTTGAACAGAATGTGGGAGCAGTCATTGGTGGTCTTTCCTGAGGGTCAATCTGTGTACTTCATCTGTTTTAACTTTATTTGTTATTTCCTGAGATTTGACCAAATCTTATCCGTCTGTCATCCTGCTGCATCTGCATTGCTCTGTGACCAGTGAAGCATAAAAATCACAGACAGAAGACTTAAATTAAATAAATAGTGTCTGGCCTTGGTCTTTACAAATAGTCCGCTCTAAAATTTTGATAGTCTTGAATATTAAATATAATGTTTAGAACAGGTAATGTGACCTTACGGTGCAAACTCTAGAAAACTAATGCTAAGTATCTCTCTGTCAGGTTTTGTTTTAACAGAAAGTCTCTGTCCTAAAATGTTTTTCTCCTGTTTTTGGTTGTTTCTAAAGAGGTCAAGCGGGTCTTGGTGAGCAAGGAGGAGTCTCTGCCTGAGCAGCTGAAGGGGATCTCCAGTCTGAAGCAGGAGATGGCCGAGCCTCTGCACATTAAAGAGGAACCAGAAGAGCTCTGGAGCTGTCAGGAGGGAGAGCAGCTTCAAGGAGCAGAGGGGGGTGATATCATCAAGTTCACTTTTGTTCCTGTCCCTGTGAAGAGCGAAGGTGAAGAAGAGCAGCATCTGTGGACAGCTGGAGATGAAGGGGAGGACTGTGGGGGAGCAGACGACTACTTTGACCAAGGGAGAAATGAACAACCAGAGACTGAGGTCAAAATTGAAGACATGTCTGACGCCGAGACTGATGACAGTGCTGACTGGAATGAGACCAGAGAACAAAAGCCAGGTTTAATCACTGAAGACAGCTTAACAAAAAAGGGAAAGTCATCTGAAGAGAAAACACACAGCTGCTCCGAGTGCGATAAAATATTCAGCAAGAAAAATAATCTGACCAAACATATGAGAGCACACACAAGAGGGAAACCTTTCAGCTGCTCAGTGTGTGGTAGAATATTCAAAAGAAAAGATCATATGACACAACATATGAGAATCCACTCCGGTGAGAAGCCATTTGAGTGCTCTGATTGTGGAAAGAGATTTGTCTTTAACTATAACCTGAACAGACATATGAAGATGCACTCAGCAGACAAACTCTCCGGCAGCCCTGAAGAGAGACCCTTCAACTGCCCTGAGTGTGGTAAAGGATTTAAGCAAAGAGGTCACTATATAGACCACTTGAGGATTCACTCAGGAGAGAAACCCTTTGACTGCTCCGTGTGCAAACGAAGTTTTAACCAAGAAAGGAATCTCAAAGATCACATGAAAAACCACACAGGTGACAGACCCTTCAGATGCCTTGAGTGTGGGAAAGGATTTAAACATGAACATCGTTACGTGAACCACTTAAGGGTTCACTCAGAAGGGAAACCATTTAACTGCTCTGTGTGCAAAAGAGGTTTTAACCAAAATAAGAATCTAACAGTCCACATGAAAATTCATACGGACGACAGACCCTTCAGCTGCTCTGAGTGCGATAAGAGGTTCATCAGAAAAGTCGACCTGCTTAGACACGTCATAAGTCACACAGGAGAGAAACCCTTTGAGTGCCTCACATGTGGAAAAAGATATATCTTTTTACACAGTCTGACGAGACATTTAAAGACTCACTCTGTAGATAACTGCTCTGAAGGTGATCGGAAATCTGCTGGATTAAGTCATTTGGCACCATATATGAATAGTCACTGAGGTGAGAAACCCTTTAGCTCCTTTACAGCAGCAACAGGTTTATCAAGTCTGCACAGATGATTCTCGCAGGAGAGCTCGTTGAGTTCTCTGACTGTGGAAAAAGATTCAATCAAAAGTTTTACTGACCAGAAGAGACGTACTTTGGTCGCTCTGAGAACTGCTTAAAAGGAAAATGTATTGACATGTTTCAGGATGATTTACAGTAAAAAGAAACCCTTTAATGTGGTCTGAATTAAAGGTGTAGTCAGTGATCTTCTAATCTGATGCACTATTTGTCAAAATCACTGTATTTCTCCTCTCCATCCACAATTTGTCACCACTGACAGCATGTTGAAAAAAAAGTCCGGTTTCAATACACAGCCTTGGCTCTGAATTTCAGCAGGTAAATACTGTGGCTTGGGCCGAGCCACCAAAACAGGGTACACCCCCCCACATCCAGGGGGCGATCATTCTCATGCGCAGATCAGACAGAAGGGGGAGGGGGAGTAGTAGGTTGCGAAGCTAGCACAGTTAGCGTAAGAGAGAGATACAATAGGTGCAGTAGCAATGGCTGAAAAACAGCCCAAAAGAAAAAGGTCAGAGGAGTGAAAAGTGAAAAAGAAGGGCTATGACCATGGATGACGGATGTCGCCGTCGTACTGCTGGATAGGTAAGCAACATTAGCTTTGTGGTGCTTCACATAACAGTAACAGCCGTCGGGCATTCATCTTATTGTCTAATCTGCCAGAATGTACTGTTGTTGTGATGTTATCAGGGGTGGAGCCAGGGGTGAGGTATGAAGGGAGAGGCGGGTCTAAATTTGTTTATCAACAACCTCTCCACTCGTTTTCTCTCACATCGCTGACTGCACCTTTAAGTCAAGAGTGAGTGTACGTCTGACACGCAGTTGATAAAATTACAAAGGAATGAAAACCCAGGCTACTTTTGTGATGAAATATGTGTCACAATCCATTACTTTAAGTGAAGTAACCATTTTATTGTAATTTTTTTAAAGAAAAGTAACTTGTTACTGGACAGAAAACATTTTTCTCACTCTCCTTTCAGTAGCCAGTGCAGGTTCTCCGTTTCTTCATCCTGTTGTCACATTGGCGCAGAACTGAAGTGCACAAAGCTGTGTGAGTGTGTGTGTAAAGATTCACACTGGAAGTTTCCCTGTTATGCTGGATTGAGGGATAAACAGATGAAATCATCATTGTGACATACAAGTTCAAAACTTTATTCCATCATCTCCTTGGATTGTTTGTTTTGTCAATAAAAACTCAGATTTATGCACAGGCTGTGTTTTCAACAGTGTGCCTCTGTGTGTTTATTGACAACAACACATGCATGATGGGAGCTGTATAGATTATCATGCTTGTTTCTCTTGTCTGGACAGTGTTTGAGTTCATGGGCTGTACTTCAGGAGATCAGGTAAACTCAAATAAATAAATATGTATGACAGGATCAGCTCCTTCGCCTTGCGTGGTGACTGTCTTCACCAGAAGAAAGCTTTCTAAATTTACATCATGGTGTGACTGAAACCTGGCAGAGCTGAGGCCTATAGCACGAAGCAGGATTAATGTGTTAGCGAGGTAACTTCAGGGTTAACCCTGATTTATCCATTGCACAAAGTCGGTTCATTTATTATCAGAGTAGATCACCATGGTGACTTAGTCTGAATGGCTAACCTGCTCCGGAGCAGGATAAGTTGGAGGTTGAATCTGATCCTGGATGATGTCCCTCGTACTAGCCAATCAGCTTCTCCAAATCAATGGCCTGCCCTCTTCTCCTGAACCCTGTAGGAGGCGCACAACTCTTGACATGAACATGAGGATGAGAAAGGCTGTCCTGATACCGATTTGACCCACTAGATCAACCTGACGACGCGCTATGAGACGTACTGTCCCGCTGTCATTGTGCATCATTCTGCTACATAAACTTCACTTCTATAGCCCCTTTCATACATTCAAATGCATCATAAAGTGCTTGACAAATAAAAGAGATGTAATTCCTATGTGAAACAGCATATTATTCCATCATGTTCATCATGTCCTTCCTGCTCTTTATTCATGTGTTTGAGGGATTTTTTTTCTTGCCGATTTTTAAATTGTTAATTTGGGTCAGACTTCAGATCGGTGTGTTTTTATAATTTAATTGAGGCGACGACTTAAAAATCTTAAATGTAGCTGATATCACATGAAACAGACCATCCTCCCAAACGCAGTTATGTTTTTGTATTTATTTTTTATCTGCTTTCACGACCTCCTCATGACAGAAGGATTACATCTGAGGGAATGGGGTGGTAATTGTCAGAAATACGACACACTTTCACAGTATAATGATTCATGAGATTCATGAGTGTCAGATTTAGCCAGTAATGAATAATTGGCGCATTTTCACAGTCCGCCACGCATTTTGTCTATGACTGACAGCTGCTACGGTGTTTCCTTTCTCCATTATTCTGGCTTTTTCATCCTCATATTTTAACATTATCAGCAATGCTCTTCATATGTTAAATATAAAGCTCTGATAGTGCATTCCCGGCGCTTCTCAGCGTGTTCTCCGCTCATGATCACGATTGGTCAGCTGCCTTTGGGCCCTCCCCTTATTCGTGCGCGTTCACGGCTCTTGATGAGACAAACCTGGGTTGAGTTACTGTGTTGATAACTTGCGTCCTGCTATAGATGATCCTCATCGCCATTGTTGCTTATTACTCAATCCTGCTTGGATGTGAGTTACCGGGAATACGTTGACCCTGCTTCGTGATTTAGGCCTCAGGGAGCGCTTTCCTCTTTAATCTTGACAATAATCCACATTTGAATCGCACCATATTTCGGCTTTTCAAAACTTCAACAAGAGGCTATCTCTCCACAACCTGCTCATCTGCTGTCAGCACTCAAAATCAGCAGATAATTTATCTACTGATGAATTACTTTAAAATATGACAATTAATTTAATGGTTACAAAGCAACTAAATCCGAGAACTGAAATGTTTCTTCTCTGGATGTTGTTTTTTTTTACGGGGTCTTACACCAACAGCCTGTTTAAAGCTGTACAAACAAAGCATCTATCCATATATTTGACTATGACTGTTTCCTAAACTGACTTATTCTTAGGTTAATCATTTATGTTATAACAAACTGAAAAAAGACAATGAAGAATGAACAGCTAAGCAACTTTTCTGCAAATGCCATTCAGCCACACCTCTGTTCTAATCTCCTACAAGAAGATTTAACAAATTAGAAGATTAGAAGATGTTGGGAGCAAGAATTCCAGATCAGCAGAGGAGAAAGTGTGAAGATAATCAAATACTGTGATGAGAAGCAGGTGGACAGTTGAATATATTTCAGCTCATAATGACAGTAGAGTAGAGACCAAGCTAATTTTGCATTTGTGTTTTGTTGTTGTTGAGTGTTTGTAACAAAATGCCTGTAAACCCAATTGAATTGTATCAAATTTGACTTGAAGAACATTAAATGAAATGTTAAATGGTAATAGTGTTAGATTTTCTGCATCATGAGTATGAGACTGAAGTATAATGGAATTTTAAAACAGTCTGTTTCCCCTTGAACTGTATTGTCCAATAAAAAAAGAAAGTCTTTTTATTGCATGTACCGTTTCTGCTTTTTCCCCTCCATTTTTAAATGTTGTTTTGTTTTAAATCTGAAAGAAGAGAAAAACTTGTATCATCAAACCCACTCCACTAAACATGAACATGAAAATTGTTTATGTGTTACCTGCCTAGGGACTACGGGATGTAAATTAGCATTGATGCTATAATCCGGCGTATTTACACCTATTGTTCTTTGAATAGATGTTCATTAATGTGCACTGTCCCTATTAAATAAATAAATATAATAAATAAAAAAGTACCAACTGGGAGGAGTTGGGCGTATCCAAATGATTACACATAAGGGGATGATTAAGACAAAAGCTACACTGAAAAGTTAAGGTCATAAGATTTTAAGAAAAGACCGTATGAATATTTTTACCTCCGCCAAGGAGGTTATGTTTTCGCTGGCATATGTTTTTTTGTTATCAGGATTAAAGGTGCTAAGAAGAGAATCTACTTCCGGCGACATAAAGACTGCTACCCATGAGCACGCGGCTGTCGTAAAGACGTGACCCAAGCCAAAGCGTGTGTTTGTTGTGATGCTAATGAATGCACCTCGGACCTTCCTCAGAACTCTGCATTGCTTTACAACTTCTTTTTTCAACAACTTACAGTATGCAAAGCGACGAGGTAATGTATCTCTTTCTAGTTACTTAGTGGTAGTTTTTGATGTGTGACAACAAGCAATTTTTGGAAAACTTAGTATCGTAGTTTTGTAGCCGGCTATATATCTCTACTTACAGCCCGATGGTCTAAGACGTGTCTGAATAATATATACTTGCTCTAGTTTTAATCGTCTTGTTTCTGAAGTTGAGTATCCAGGCCAGTCCAGCCCTGTCCGACCCGACCATGAAGCTAGGAATAGCATTTATAGATAACCTATTTAGATGCTAAAAAACTCATCTTCAAGTGTGTATTTCGATCGGGCATATATCTAAAAGTGAGACTTTTTGTAATTACTTAGAAACTCCTCATAGCATCTTTAAGCAAAACCTACTGAATTAATTTTGCTGAAGTTTTCAGGAGATGTTGGTCAATGCCCAACATAAAAATGATTAGATTTTGGTGGTGATCCAGATAATTGCAATTAGTAAAAGTCATTTTTGCTCAGTAACTGTCAAACTAATAATATCAACATGATTCTAAGTGTGAGGTCTGAGTTTTCAGGGTCATGAATCATATTAAGATGGTAACTTTATCATGGAACTATGGCTTATAGTATAATTATTTAATATGTATAACCATGATTGTTATGATTATTAACAATACTATACAAGCCAATTATTTTTGCAGATATTAAAATTATTTATATTATAATCCTGTAAAAGTCTTCAGAGTTTTCTTCTCCTTCTTTGACTCTTGGATGAGTGTCAAATGTCCGGGTTTCAGGATCTTAAAGAGAGAGCAGGTTTGTTTTCTTTCTTCTTCTGTAAACTTGTTTACTATAGATGTAGCAGGTTAGCCTTTAGCTAACAATCACATGTGAGTCATATAAAGAAAATGTCATGTTTCTCTGAAAAAAGCAGCAGGAATGTCAGTTTAAAACAGCATGGGTGGGTCGTTATGCGAAAGAGCATTTATGTAGTTGATATTATAAAATAAATTGTTGACAACAGGAAATGATCTGGTAGGGCAAACTCTAAAAAACAGACCTGACCTTATAAATCCCAATTTCATATTTTGTTTTAGTTGTTCCTGATGAACAGTCAGGGTGGAGAGCAGCATCAAGGACCAGAGGAGGCTGATATCAAGTTCACTTTTGTTCCTGTCCCTGTAAAGTGTGAAATTGATGAAGAGAAACAGAAAGACACTTTGATCAGGACAGAGATGGACAACCAGAGACCGAGACAGACTGATGACAGTTCTGACTGGAAGGAGGCCAACAATGAAAAGACAGGCTACCTTAAAAACAAGAGAAAACAGTATCAAAAGAAATCACAATGCTGCTCTGAGTGTAGTAAAATCTTCTGACTAAACATATACAAGCACACAGGAAAGAAAATTTAGCTGCTATGACTTTGGTAAAAGATTCAGAGTTCATTATAGAGACCACTGAAGGATTCACTCAGGAGATAAACCATTTAACTGCCATGTGTGCAAGAATGGTTTCAACTAAAAGAGAAATCTAAGAGTTCAAATGAAAATTCGGTAACACTTTACTTAAAGGTCTAGTTTATAATTCATTAGAAGCACATGCATAAGACGTTATAATGCCTGCATAATGCTTCATAAGTGTCATTATAATGGTGTATAACCATGTTTAAGAACTTGTACCAAGGTTTATAAAGTATTACAAGTGTGGACATAATGTATTATAATCAAGCCTCTATAATGTTTTATACCTGCATACTCTCTGCAGGTATAAAACATTAAAAAGCCTACAGCCTTATAAAGCCTACATTATAAAGCCTTTATAAAACATTATAAAGGCTTGATTATAATACGTTACGTCCACACTTGTAATACTTTATAAACCTTGGTACAAGTTCTTATACATGGTTATACACCATTATAATGACACTTATGAAGCATTATACATGCATTATAACTTCTTATTCATGTGCTTCTAATGCATTATAAACTAGACCTTTAAGTAAAGTGTTACCGAAAATTCATACCGGAGAGAGACCCTTCAGCTGCTCTGAGTGCTGATAAGAGGTTCATCAGAAAGTCGATATGCTTAGGCATGTCATGATTCACACCAGTGTGAAACCTTTTGACCGCTCTGATTGTAGAAAATGATTTGTCTTTAGAAACAGACATTTGAAGACTCATACCAAAGAAAAAACCCTTAGTTGCTCTAAAGGTGATGGAAAATCTGCTGGATTAAGTCTTTGACATCTCATATGAATAGTCACTCAGGAGAGACTCTCACGCTGCTCTGTGTGTGACAAAGTATTCCAAGCACGTGAAAATGCACTCAGTAGAAAGACCCTTTGGTGGATCAGAGAGTTTCGTTAAATGATGTGATGGGAAGCAGCTGAACTCTCAAAACTGTGGTCAGAAACCCATCAGCACCATCCTCTAAAAGACTGAGAGCAAAGAGGCAAACAGTAAACGACCTGCAGCTGTCATCAATCTATCATGGGTTTTCTTTATGAAAAATTAAAATACATCATCCCATAATAGCAATAAAGTAGAAAGCAGGCTAATTTTGCATTTGTATTTTCATGTTGTTGTTGCTGATGATAATGTTTTTGGACCATGCATAAGAGATGTTGGTATAAAACATCAATCTGCTGAGAATTGATGATAATAATTTAGATAATTGTTTAAGATAATGTAAGTAAAATGTAAAAGGTAATGCCTCCTTTTGCATTGTTTTGGCCAACCAAATCAAAATTTTCATCACATATTATGTCTTGATTATTTTTTAAATCCATGAAATATTTTTGTTGTTTTATTTTTAGAATTAAGTAGGAGATGAATAAAGTAAACATATTAAACCTTGAGTAAACCGCATCAAATCCACACCACCCCCAGGCTGGTGAACATAACTAAGAAATGTCAATCAAGGAAAAACAGATGTATCCACAAAGATAATACTCAAGTAATACAGGTCTAGATATAATAGTTACACTGTGAATTAGATTAATAATAAAACAACCAGAGAAGAGGTAGTATAACTATAACTATATAATTATATTTAGTGGTACTTTCTCCAAACAGCGCTGGCCTACAGCAGTTACTTAGAGTATGCTCTGAATATGGCAAGTTGATTGATATAATTTAACTCTAAAAAGAGTTTAAAATCTAAAAATGATTTCCAGAACTAAAGATGATCGAAGCTCACATTTCCCTCCTTCTTCTTGGCAGATGTTTTAAATATTGTTAATAAGTTTAGATACCTCGGTCATATAATAAGGAATGATCTGTGTGATGATGACGATGCACAGCGCCAGTGTCGTATGCTTTATGGGCAAGCCAACATGCTGGCACGTAAATTCCACATGTGCACTGACAATGTTAAATTTGCTGTCTTTAAAGCTTATTGCACACCCCTCTACACATCCCACCTGTGGTGTCGTTACAGTAAGGAAAATATGAGAAAGCTTCAGGTGGCTTATAATGATGCTTTTCACATTTTTCTCAAACTTCCTAGACGGACTAGTGTAAGTGTGATGTTTGTAACAAATAACGTGCCCACCTTTCATGCTGTGTTAAGGAATTTCATGTATAAGTTCATGTGTAGACTGATGAAGTCAGACAACGCGCTGATTATGGCCGGAACTGACACGCTTTATCTCCTGCTTTTGGACACACTGGAGAAAATGTCTATATGTTTTTTTTAAAATTGTTTTTACCTTGTGATATGCCTAGTTTGGATACCCAGGCTATCCCTGTATTGTTGTTTTCTGTCGGTCTGTTGTAAATCTCTGTGCCCAGTTTACAGAGACAGGTCTTAGCCGGGGGGGGAGCTATTCACATGAGGTATCAGTAATTTCCTCATGGTACCTCTAACTATTTCATACTTTAATGTGGCATAACTGCAGGCAGGATGACACATCCCAGGGGGAGAGGCAACCTGCATGTCAGATTGGCAATGGGAAATTATTCCAAGGACACCAAGAATGTGACATTTCCATCAAATTAAGTTGTCATTTCAATTCTAAAGGAATATTTCAAGGAATAATGTGCCTCTCCTTATATTCATTAGGTAGCCGTTATGTGTCCTCTCTCCTTTACCAATCATAAAAAGCTTCATACACCATAATAAAGAATCTTTTTATCCCTTCCATGTAGGTGGAGGAAAATCAGATCAAGGATGCACAACTGAATCCTCCACAAATCTTTTAACCTCACACACATTGTGACTGATGGGGAGAACCCGGGATGAAAAAGTCACACTTCCATGATGTTTTTTCCACACACAGTTTATTATCACAAGGATCAACGTAAAATATGAGAGTTTACATTGATACATTTTACATGCGAACAGTTTTAATCAGGATTATTCCACTTTAAAATGTTCTTGTATCACATCACCCTTGTTCTGCTAAAAACCTGGGTATAGAAGAAGTGTGTATAAAAACTGAATACAGTATCTTATATGTCGATCAGAAATACGGATTAAAAACTCTACAGGTTGAAATCTGGTTACTGTGGTTGAATTTATCTATTGGCTGATCTTGTGACAGATGATAAACATAATTTACCATCTTTTTTGCATCTTCTTGAAGTTTGATGTATCACAGTTCAAGTGTAGCCTTGTCTATTTTGTTAGAGCTCTGTGCCAGATTGAGAAGATTATATTAACATAGATGAAATTAAAGTTCATGATATAATTCAAAATAAAAACAGAAAAGTCAGAAAAAAGGCTTACATGATATTGTCAATAAGAAAGTAATCAGTGTGTAAAGATCCACCTCAAAATAACAGCAATCTAAAGAAGTCTTGATTAAGAAATGTATGAACTTAGACAACAAACTCTCCATCATCTGTTAACATCACAGTAATTGCCAAAAATAATTTTCTCAAAAATACATGACTTTCTCGCTCTCGTCAACTTTTGGAGGAGGCACGTCTTTTCAGGTCCGTGTGAACTCTCAGGTGGTTTTCAAGGTGATGTTTCCTGGCAAATCTTTTACTGCACTGAGAACAACTGAAAGGTTTCTCTCCAGTGTGGATTTTCATGTGCACATCCAGATTACCTTTCCGGTTAAATTTCGTACCACACACGGAGCAGCTGAAGGGTTTCTCCCCTGTGTGAACTCTCTTGTGCAAGGTCCAGTCTCCTATCTGTTTAAAGGTTTTACCGCACTCAGAGCAGCTGAAGGGTCTCTCTCTTGAGTGAATTCTCATATGTATCGCCAAACCACCTTTGTAGACAAAATGTTTGCCGCACTCAGGGCAGCCAAAGGGTTTCTCTCCTGAGTGGTTTTTCATGTGATCTGTAAGATTACTGTTTCGATTGAAAGTTTTACCACACACAAAGCACTCAAAGGGTTTTTCTCCTGAGTGCATTTTCATATGGGTGTTAAGATTACATTTGAGGTTAAAGGTTTTGTCACACTTGGAGCAGCTGAACGGTCTCTCTCCTGTGTGAACTCTCATATGTATGGCCAGTTCACCTTTATAGTTAAATGTTTTACCACACTCAGAGCAGCTGAAGGGTCTCTCTCCTGAGTGAATTCTCATGTGTATGGTCAGACTACTTTTTTTGACAAAATGTTTACTACACACAGAGCATCCAAAGGGTTTCTCTCCTGAGTGCCTTCTCATGTGTTCTGTAAGATTTCTTTTCTGATAAAAACTTTTACCACACTCGGAGCAGCCAAACGGTTTCTCTCCTGAGTGACTTCTCTTATGAGCAGTTAGATGACTTTTTTGGCTATATCTTTTACCACACTCGGAGCAGCTGAAAGGTTTCTCTCCTGTGTGAACTCTCATGTGTTGTGTCAGATGACCTATTCTGTTAAATTTCTTACCACACTCAAAACAACTCAGTAATTTCTCTTCAGTCTTTGACCCCTTTTCCTGAAATGTTCCCACTGACATTGAATCGGACTTTTGGTCCGTTGTCTCCATCCAGTCAGTGCTGTCATCAGTCTCTGCCTCAGAAGAGTCTTCAACCTTGAACTCAGTATCTGGTTGTTCATCGCTCTCTTGATCAAAGTGTTTGTCGGCTTCTGCTCCACCACAGTCCTCCTCATCAGCATCTGCCTCTTTCTGTGCAGTCTCTTTTAGATGAAGCTGTGAGAACTGAGGTTTCTCATCCTCACTCTTCACAAGGTCAGGATTGAATGTGAACTTGATGACATCAGCCTCCTCTGGTCCTTGGAGCTGCTCTCCCTCCTGACTGCTCCAGAGTTCTTCTGGTTCCTCTTTAATGGACAGAGGCTCAGTGACCTCCTGCTTCACACTGGAGCTCCTCTCCAGCTGCTCATGGGGGACCTTCTCTTCACTCCCTGAAAGCTGCTGGACCTCCTCTTTTCTCACTGAAAGCTGCTGGACCTCCTCTGGAGCAACTAAAGAACAGAAACACACATTGAAGGAAACCTGTTTTAGGTCAAAACATGACATAATTAAAACTGTGTTTGCATTTTGGTAATCTTTTCTGCTAATGTCCCAAGTGAGTACAAAACTTGATTTGAATGTGAGAGCGAGATTAAAATAAAGGCTGAAATCATGCACTCACAACATAGACCTGATGTCAAACCATGGCTATGCTGACAATCATACAGTGATGACATCAATATTTCGGAAAACAAATCTGTCTTTACTGCATTTAATAACTGTCCAGGAGATTGTTGAAAATTGGGTGAAATTGTATCTTAAAGGTGCTATGAGGAGCATCTACTTCCGGCGACATAAAGACTCTGCTACCCATGAGCACGCGCGGCGACTGTTGTACAGACGTGACCCAAGCCAAAGCGTGTGTTTGTTGTGATGCTAATGAATGCAGCTTGGACCTTCCTCAGAACTCTGCATTGCTTTACAACTTCTTTTTTCAACAACTTACAGGATGCAAAGCGACGAGGTAATGTATCTCTTTCTAGTTACGTAGCGGTAGTTTTTGATGTGTGACAACAAGCAATTTTTTGGAAAACTTAGTATCGTAGTTTTGTAGCCGGCTATATATCACTACTTACATTCTGGTGCTCTAAGATGTGTCCGAATAACATAAATTTGTTCTAGTTTTAATTGTCTTGTTCCTGAAGTTGAGTATCCAGGACAGTCCAGCCCTGTCCGACCCAACTGCGAAACTAAGGAATAGCATTTATAGATAACCTATTTTGATGCTATAAAACTCATCTTAAAGTGTGTATTTCCATCAGGCATATATCTAAAAGTGAGACTTTTATGTAATTACTTTGAAACTCCTCATAGCATCTTTAATCCAACAGAATCTTCTAAAATCATTATGCAGCAATGGGTGGTCATACAGAGGTGTCTACTCAAAATATTTTATTAAATAAACACACAAAAAAGTTGTTTCCTACACCGAGAAAGTCTCAGAACATTCAATTGAGGTCCAAAGTTTAGAACAAAAAAAAGTCTGAAAAGCAAAATGCTGCTGTTAAAAAAGACATTGAATCTGGTGAAGAAGAGAATGTTTGATAAAGATTACATATTGATTCTCATCACTATTTCTTCCAGATTTAGCTGTAATATCAACTAGGCAAAAGTAACAATTTGTCCATAAATTTGTACATTTATTTATCTTAAATCTGTTGAAGAAACAAAAAAAAAGACCACAAGTGGAGGGTTAAAAAACAGCTTTTAAATAAGATGGTGCACATGGCATTTTGCCGTGTTGCCTCTAAATATATAGAGCTCTAACTTTATCAAAACCTTCTGTTATTTCTCTCACTGTGACAAGTCTGAGTGAAACACAAAAACGGAGAAAGCAGTTTTGTGTCTTTTACTGTTTGTAGCACCGTGTGATGCATTCAAGGTGAAGCCTCTGGGTTAACAGCAGTCATCTGTACCGCATCTCCAGTCTGACCATCTGTTCCTGCTGCAGCTGCCACGCTCACACCAGGTGCAGAATGTTTAGTACAACATAAGAAGGTAACAAATAACTGCAGCTCTTACTCACAGTGAGACGGAGGAACAAGGTAAATGATTGGCTGCAAACCTCAAGTCCAAGTCAAGTCTAAAGTCTGAGTCAAACTCGAGTCCCTGTCTCTGCCTCCTCCATTTGGGACAGACTCCAACCCCGCAAAGGGACAAGCAGGATGGAAAATGAATGACTGGATGGAAAAGCTATGGGCATTTTAGTCTAAAGACACTTATATGTAGGGGTGGAAAACATGGGAGAATGGTAAGGGTGTTTATACGGGTTTCTGGCTGAAGGGTCTCAATTAAAAAAAACATCAAAATCTTTTTAATTTCTTTTCAAGATATAGTGCAGAGCGCATCAGTTCCAAACAAGTTGAATGTATAGATACATGTCAGCATCAAGCACATAAATAAAGGAGTTGTATTATGATTGAAAATAAAACAACAGAATGAAACAAAAAATAAGTCAATAAATAAAATAGTCCCTGGTCACTGCCAGTAAGCTCATTCACATCAGTATTAGCCTGTCATCAGCATAATGCATGACCTTGGTGAGTTGGTAATGTTAAATGTTTGAATTAGCTTTCTTTTTATTTATCTGATGAATTGGTAGATATAAAAAGACAAATGTCTTCACTTTCCACTGAAAAGTTCTGTGCTTTCTCTCCATTGATTGTTTATATTATCAAACTACAACAAAACAAGATTTAGATTGACCTGATACCTTTAAAGCATTTCTTTATGAGCTCTTTATTCTGCTGTACATCCAAATGACTGATCAACATTAAACTGTAAAGTCAATGATTGAAACACCTTATAATGTAAGACACATTTGGTCTGTGGGGTTTTTAAATCTGTGGAAGGGTCAAAACAAGATCATTAATCCTAAAGATTAAAGATTTAAAATGGTCCAAATGGCAGAAAGCTGCATAAGTAAAGCAACACAGTTTAACTGTTTTATATAGCAGGGTTCCCACTCTTTCCTAGAAATCATTTTCCAGGACTTTTCCAGGACATTTTCCAGTGTCACATAACCAACTGAAGTTACATTGTTGCCGTGGGCAGTTTTCAATTTTAGTTAGCCTTCTAAAAAACAAGATTAGAGGTTGATGAACAATATCTCTCGCTATTGATCATATTGATCTTAGAATTTATTTGTTTCTAACTCTCTGGCACGAACATTGTCTGTTAGCTATCTGTTTAGTCTGGCTTTTATGTGTCTTACTATTATAAATTTATGGTTATACGTATTTTTTAGTCTATATTTACTCTGCCTTTCTATGAATAGATTTTTGTTAATTTAGGCTAAATTTTATTTTGTCATTTCTTTATTATTTCTTTTGGTCCCCATTGTTTTGAGTTTTTATATTTTATGCCTTAACTTGCATTATTTTTACCTGCGCACATTTTCTGGCTACGTGTACATTAGTTACCAACTACATTTTAACTTCATTTCCTACGTTTCAAGCTAGAAGGAAGACAAATAATTTTCCGAAACATTTCACTTTTTTCCTCACTTTCCATTTGTTTTCCATGACTGGAAAATTGGGCAATCATTTTCCAGGTTTTCCAGGACGCGTGTGAACCCTGATACAGTATAATTTCCACCAGAGTAAATCTTTATTTCCTGTCCACTCCACATTCTTCAGACATGTCCCTGTCTGGCTGGCTCACATGTTCAGAGTGATGAAGACAGTGTCGATGTGACCTTTAAAAGATGAAGCTGAAGGTGGTGTGTTGACTGTCTTTCTGCTAAATGGAGATGTGTTTACAGCAGCTGTCAGGTTGGTATGAGCTGTGTTGGTGGTGCCTGATGGGATATCTTCTCTACAGGACACGTGTGTCTTAGGGGTCCCTGGAAATGTCTGAAATGTGATTTATGTCCTGATTTGACATCTTACAGTTTGTACTTGTCTGTGTGTCCATCTGCCTTCAGAGCTCTGCGACACTGAATAATATACAGTCTGATCTTTAATGGTTTATCATGAAGATAAACATAAATATCAGGGTGCTGTTCCTTATCTCTAATCTATGGTGCTAGCTCACGTCTCTGTCTCAACAAACAGCTTCTGTCATCATAGCTCTCACTGACCTGGTCCACTCTGACCACATCATAGATCTACAAACTCACGTACAGACACAAATCAAATGTCTTTACACATCTATCATAGAGAATTAGAAATATATCAACAATCTGAGGCAGCTGATCGTTAGCTAAAGGCTAAGCTGCTACATCTACAGTAAACAAGTTCACAAAAGAAGAAAGAAAACAAACCTGCTCTCTCTTTAAGATCCTTAAACCCGGACATTTGACACTCATCCAAGAGTCAAAGAAGGAGAAGAAAACTCTCAACACTTTTACAGGATTACTCTGAGACTACAGGACGAGGGAGCAGCTAACATGCTAACTGAGCTTAGCGGAAAGGACCACTTCCTGTCAACGTATCCTTCAAAATAAAGGTGAATTTTGGATTTCCAGTCCGACGTAAATTTGTGAAATGTATTATCAAAATAATATCATATATAACGCCGAATCATATAAATATGCAAACTGTAGCTGTATTAGACATCCGGAGACCAAAACAACACTTGGTGATTATTCTTGTAATCTTCAGAATTAAAATGATAGCTACAACATCTCATTTTTTTCATATTAAGACAAAATTTGATTTTTTTTTCTTTAGTTTTAAAAGTGGATGTAAATGGTTGAAGACGGAAATGTAAGGATGAAATAATTCCTACTATTTATTAGAAAGAAATGTCAAAATATCTGCTGCGAAAAGCTTTTTTTGTTTGTCAATAATAGTTAGACTTTGTCACAGTAATTAACAAAAATATCTCTATTCAATGTCATTTAATTGAAGGAAATTAATGACAACATGTTCCACTGATTAATGAGCCTGTTGTGATTATTGTAGGATATAAACAATTCAGTTAATTTACCTTTGGCAGAGCTTGTTTTTGTTATACATGTCAAAAAAAGTCATTCTCATATTAAAATCCTCTTAGGACGTAAAAGTGACTTTTATATTGAGACAAAACAGCCCCACCACCAGAGACATCGCTGTCATAAACCAGGTGTGTAGGTGGTTTAATTTGTTTGTCTGAGATCACAGATGAACCACGATCTTAAAACAAGGTCTCTTTATCTGCAGGGCCACTTATAATTATTTCACAGTCATGGTTAATCCACTTTTGATGGTTGAAGCATTCAGGCTAAAAGCACATAGCAACAGCAGATGAGACTGGATGATGTAGCTGATGAGAAAAGTAAGTATGATTCCACAACTACAAATGACCATGAAACAAAAAAAAAAGCCCTGAATGCACAAAACACCAAACACTGACAACTCAATGCTTAAACTGTTTAAATTGTTTGATTTTTTTTATAACCGAAACATTTGTTTCAAAAGAAAAATCTAAAGATATGAATGTGACTTATGAATTAAAATGATTAAGCAAAATAACACAAGCTAAAAAACAACTGTCAGTATGATCAATCATTACTGAAGTGGTTTCATATTTTCTGCTGTTTCACAACAGATGGCAGCTGTTTCCTTTATTCTGTGTTTAAGTTACAGTCCAATAGGGCATGGGTCACAGTTTGTTTCTGTTTGCAGGACCTGCAGAGTCCAGTCTCATGCAGGTCTACAATGTCGTAACTCCATCGTGTCATAATCACACTGATCTTTCTGCCTTCATCAAAATAACACAGGTTTGTCCTCACAGCTTTGGGCTGAGACATAATGGCAACCCCCCTTCTCACTTTCCCACTGTCTCTGCTGGTCTAAAGCTGAGCTTTCCCTGATGACGGAGCAACTGAGTCCACTGCCTGGTCTAGTCAGGCTCCCCAGTTTGCTGAATCTAAATAATCGTGGCTCTCTTAGGCCTCACCGACTACTACAGTGCTCATGATAGCAAGCATTTCTGTTTCATAACTCCCTCTGGCTGCCTGATGAGCTTTACTGGTACAAATCTGAAGAACCTTTTCATATTCAAGTCTCTGGTTAACATTTGCTTGATGTGTAGTGTCCTTGTACTTTTTCATGCCTGACAGAGGCATTTGTTATTTCCAAATTTAAATGCTTCATTTTATTCTGTGTTAATAAGACACTTTTAAATCCAATTCAGGCTTTTAAAGACATAAACAGCTGGTTAAAATATATTGCTGAATACATCCTAAAAACTGACTCACATGTGATGTGTGTTTTTCCTGATAGGCATCATCATTGTTCATCTTTTTCGCTGGTGAGAAAAAAGCTAACTACAGATTGCGAAAAATTGGGAATTTTGTAGAATCGCAATTTAAATCGAATCGGCACCTAAAAAAATCATAAAA
This sequence comes from Scarus forsteni, assembly GCA_036419115.1. Taxonomy (NCBI): domain Eukaryota; kingdom Metazoa; phylum Chordata; class Actinopteri; order Labriformes; family Labridae; genus Scarus; species Scarus forsteni. The sequence goes on from JAZDUH010000500.1 coordinate 3,318,983, forward strand.
AAATCAAATCAAGAAAAAAGCGTGTCGTCCCAGCCTTAGACAGAGAACAAATAACATTTCAAAATGTAGCAACACACCTCAATGAAGTTCATGGCATTTTGTTGCATAATTTATTATCATAACACTGATCTACATAAAGGATGACGGTTTGTAGATGTGACAGTGAAATAAAATGATTTGTATGTTTGAACAGTTTTATACAGAAGCATTTCCTTTTATAGTATCCTTCATCAAATAAAGCAGAGGTTTACTGTTAGCAATAAAGAGGTCGTTACTACCTACTTAAGCTAATTAAACAAAAATCTCTATCCATGAAATGTAGTTGTATTGTTGACAACAGGTACAACTGTTTAAACTTTAACTTGAGTCAAAACAACTAAATAGTTCCAGCCCTGTGTGAACCATCATGTGTTTTTCAAGATCATCTTTTCCAGTAAAACTTTTACTGCACTGAGAGCAACTGAAGGGTTTCTCTCCAGTGTGAATTCTCATGTGGGCATTCAAATTACCTTTGAGGTTAAAGTTTTTACCACATACAGAGCAGCAGAATGGTTTCTCTCCAGTGTGAACTCTCATGTGTGATGTCAGATCACTTTTTTTATAAAAAGTTTTACCACACTCAGTGCAGCTGAAAGGTCTCTCACCTGAGTGAGTTCTCATATGCATGGTAAGAGTTCCCTTCTGGACAAAATGTCTACCACACACAGGGCAGCCGAAGGGTTTTTCTCCTGAGTGGCTTCTCATATGATCTGTAAGAATACTGTTGCGATGAAAACTTTTACCACAGACTGAGCAGACAAAGGGTTTCTCCCTCAAATGAATTCCCATGTGATCTGTAAGATGACTGTTTCGATAAAATCGTTTCCCACAGACTGAGCAGTCAAAAGGTTTCTCTCCTGTGTGAGTTCTCATGTGTGTGGTAAGATGAGAATTTTGGTTAAATCTTTTGCCACACTCGGAGCAGCTGAAAGGTCTCTCTCCAGTATGAAGTCTTGTATGTATAGCCCAATCACTTTTTTGGTTAAAAGTTTTACCACACTCAGAGCAACTGAAAGGTTTCTCCTTTGAGTGAATTCTCATATGTATGGTAAGACTATTTTTTTTGACAAAATGTTTACCACACACAGAGCAGCCAAACGGTTTCTCTACTGAGTGACTTCTCATGTGGTTTGTAAGTTGACTGTTTTGATGAAAACTGAGGCCACAGACCAAGCAACTGAAAAGTCTCTCTCCTGTGTGAGCTCTCATGTGTTGTCTTAGTTGGTCTATTCTGCTAAATTGTTTACCACACTCAAGACACGCAAGTGATTCCTCATTAGTCTTTGGTGTCATATGTTGTGATTTTTTTACTGACTTTTGGTCTGACATCCAGTCAGTGCTGTCATCAGTCTCTGCTTCAGAAGAGTCTTCAATTTCAACCTCCAGGTGTTCATCTCCATTTTGATCAGAGTATTTCTCTGCCTCTGGTCCACCACAGTCATCTTTATGAGTTGTCTGTTCAGTTTCTTTTTGATGAGGCCGTGAAGACTGGGGATTCTCCTCATCATCTTCACTCTTAACAAGGTCAGGATCAAATGTGAACTTGATGACATCTGCCTCTTCTGGTCCTTGGAGCTGCTCTCCCTCCAGACTGCTCCACAGTTCTTCTGGTTCCTCTTTAATGGACAGAGGCTCAGTGACCTCCTGCTCCACACTGGAGCTCCTCTCCACTGAAAGCTGCAGGACCTCCTCTTGAGCAACTAAAGAACAGAAACAAACACTGAAGGAAATGTGTGTAAGATGAAAACAAGCCATTTTTATAAATGTAATACGTATTCGATAATTACCTAAACAAAGAAAGTGAGAAACAGAGAGGCAGGGAAGTTGTTTAGAGCAGACAAGCATCTTGTACTGTTTGTAGGATTGTATGTGGGCTCTTCAACATGGCACCAGTCAGTCCTGTTTGTACCTACTGCAGGTGTAGGTATCTTGTACCTACACCTTGTACCTTGTACCTTGTGCAAGCCTTAAGGGGTTTTGCTCTGAAACAGTTAACCTGTAATCTGTCGTGCATTGACAGCTGATTATTTATGAACAAATGGCCCTTATGAGCATATCGTAAACATGTTTGTCTTGTTTGAGCTGATTATAAACACCTTAACCTAAAGTACAACCTACAGACTGATGTAAACTTTTTCAAATTGATAATTTGATCTTGTTTAATGATGATTTGATTTGGTAATTGTGCCTTATTAATATGACATTTTTCAGTGTATCATGAATAATAATATTACTTATTCATCAATATTATTGAAAACAGATCAAAAATCAAACACAGTGCTGTTAGTGAGATCATACTCAAATTAAAGATTCTTTAACTTAGAGTTTTTAACACGTTCCCATGACCCCCACTGTCTAAATGTATTATTTCAATAAAAAAAAACTCATCTGACCATTATGAAAAAACATTGACAAAAATGAGGTTGATTGGGATTTCATTCAGTTTAAAAGCTCAAATAATAATCTCTTAGTGTAATAGGGAATCAGGAAAACCTCTGAATGAAATACTAAACTCTGATGTGAAACATGTAAGGCTTTAAAATTAATTTTTATGTTTTAACTTAATTCTTAATTTATCTGTCAGCTGTTTATATAATTCCAGCTCATCTCAGAGCATCTAAGAGATTTTATTAGATTATGTTAAATGTCTGATCTGTCTGTTTTATTGTTTGTTTTTATTTCTGTTTTTCTCACCCATAAATGCAAATCATCTGAAAGAAAACCTAACATTTAACAATTAAAAAATGATTTTAAAAACTTATTTTAAAACACTGTAAGGACTGAAAAAAAGGCAATCAGGGCTGTGGACATTTACAAAGCCTTCAAAACCCTAAAAACGTTTTACCCAATATACTTTCTTTTCCTTCACAACTGTATGGGTTTTTTTTAAATAAAAAAAAGGTTTAAAAAACCTTTAAGACATGTCTCCTTTGTCCTTTCTCCTCTGGTTCTTTTCCCTGCATTTCTGGTGGAAGGTATCAAGATTCAAGGAAGACATGGAAGAGCTGGCAGCAAAGATTTGTATTAGGAAAACCAAGATGCAGCCTTGGGCGATGGTAGTCTTCTGACCAATGTAAACGACGTTGTTTAGCCCCTTTGTTAATAACATTGCTTTGTACATAACAAACATGGCAAATATATATTCAGTGTCAAATTGGCATGCGCTGCCTAAGGGAAGAGAATATTATAAAGACTAATAATATAATTATATAAAGATTAATATTACATCAAAATACAAAATCATGAGAAAGAAGTTTTAGAAATACATAAATAATAATAATTTAAATATACAAGGGGGAAATATGGGTGTAGATGTCAGTTGGAAATTGGTTCATCAGTTCGTATAATTCTATGTCTTTGGATTTTTTAATTCATTTTAGTGACTTTAAGTAAAGATTTAAATCGTTTATAAAGACTATAAATAAAAATTTAGCTGAACATAAAATAACACTGCTGCATTCTGAACGACCCGGCGCGGTTCTTAACATGAGGGATGAAAAACTGCACAAACCGAGATCCTAAAGCGGCTTTTGGCCGGCCACTGGGAGGAAATGTCATGTGGCATCGTTTGTTTTTCTCATCCCAACTTTCCCCTCTCCTGTCTCATCTATCGTGCTGTACAACTGATCTTTAGCTAAAAGGCTAAGCTGCTACATCTACAGTAAATAAGTTCAGAGAAGAAGAAAGAAAACAAACCTGCTCTCTCTTTAAGATCCTGGAACCCGGACATTTGACACTCATCCAAGAGTCAAAGAAGGAGAAGAAAACTCTGAAGACTTTTACAGGATTACTCTGAGACTGGATCAGCTAAATATGCGTAACATGAAAAGGCCTTGACGACCTGAAAACAAAAAGGAAGCACTTCCTGTCCACTCAGCTGACCTTCAAAATAAAGTATAGATTCAAACAAGGAATAAATCAAATATATTCCACCTTTCCTCTTTGGATCAAGGTGTAAGGTTTTGTCAAGGCTTGATTCTTGTAGTTCTCATTAGTAGTTCTTTGACAGTTATCCTTTTTATTTAAGTTGCAAAATGAATATTTAAATGTTATCAAATGGTTTCAAAACTGAGCTCATTCCAGCATTTATCTGAAGAGTTATTAAGAAACCCTGTTAACTTTGGGTCTCAGGAACTTGAATTGCTAAAATGCCAACTGACTTCCTTGTTTTGGGAATCATTCCTGCACCTCTCTATCTCGTCTGGCATAAAGTTTAGATTCATCAAAATGATAAATACAGGAAGAGGAATCATCCAAACATGCTGTTCTTAGAGAAAGAAAGACTCTAAGACCCTGAAACACTCATGCAACCTCCAAAGTAAAATCAGAGATTCAGCACCTCATTCAAGATTCTTTTTCTCACAGTAAATGCAACTAAATATTTGACTTTTTCTTCTTTGGGTGAGGTTATATTTTTTGTCAAATCCCCCTGATAAACACTTAAACATCCCCAAAACTCAATTATCTATTCACATGACAGTATTAGTAAAAAAAAAAAACTGTATTCTCTTATATTTTACTGAAAAAAGAGTCAAAAGTTCTTTACGGATGTGACAGTTTATTAATATTAATGGACATTCAATTCCTCTCTGCAAACATATACTAATCACTACATCCACGTTCCTTCTCTCCTTTGACTTAGCTAAAATGAAACCTGAATAACCACGATGGATAATCTTTTAATTCCATAAATACCGGATGAGACATGGATCGAGTTAGTGAGAATACACCACTGAGTCCTCCGCTCAAGTCTTTTGAACTCAGACACATCATGCCTGATGTGAAGGTCCAGCATCTGCAGAAATATCAAACTAACAGATGTTTATTTCTGTATTTCACACGGTTTATTTCACAAGTTAAAAAAAGGACAGTTCAAGAAACAGCCACTGTAAAATATGTAGATACACTTTTCATTTGTGCAGCTTTATTTACAGGATCATGAAACTTTGAAGGCTGTGGCACCAGCTCACCTTTATTCACCTTAAAAACCCAAGATTGTTACCTCCAACAAAGAGGTAATGTTTTTGCCAGGATGTTTGTTTGTCTGTCTGTTTGTTAGCAAGATTACACAAAACTACTGGATGGATTTTACTGAAATTTTCAGGAGATGTTGGTAATGGCCCAACTTTAAAATGATTAGATTTTGGTGGTGATCCAGTTAACCATCATTAGCAAATGATCATTTGTTTTTTCAATATCTGTCTGTTACGGCCACTCCCCTTTTGTGTGAGTGTATGAGTGCGCATGTGTGAGTGTAAGTGTGTCTGAGCTCTCAGGTTGATGCAGCTCCCGTGCCTACTCCCTGTCCGTAGATTTGTTGTTGATAAACCTTGTTAAACTCTGTGATTTTTGTGAGGCACTAGTTTTTATATCTGAACACACCACCACACTAAGATTGAATTTTGTTAGAGACACTAGGTTTTGGGTGCTGTTAGTTTTGTGATTCACTTTTCTGGGTAGTAGTTTTTTTGTTATTATTATTAGACCAACAATTCCAGGTTAGAGTGTCTTTTTGTTCCCGTTTTGTTCTAATTTACAGCACTCAATTAGTTTATTTGCCTTACTTTTGTTGTCAAAACAAGTAACCTTTTTGTTAATAAATAACTTTATTTAAACCTTTTAAAATCTTAGTTTATTTTATGTTACTTTCCCTTTCCCTATACGAGCTGGTTGTCACATAAATGGGGGCTCGTCCGGGATTTGAACCCGAGACCTCTAGCACGCACCTCTTTCCCTACACGAGCTGGTTGTAACACTGTCTAACTAACAATAAAATCAACATGATTCTGAGTGCTAACAGCGGGTTTTCCAGGTCAAGGAATCACAATATCATGGTAACTTTATCATGGTGCTATGGCTTATAGATGTAAAACCATTATGTGAGTTACCTTGGTGGAGGTTTGAGCTCTCTGAGTGCTTTCTAGTTAGAGTATAGTATCATTCCTCATCAGTTAAGGTCTGCATGTTACTCAGTGAAGTATTTATTTATGACAGGTCTCATCAGGAGTACAAATACAATCTGTCCTCTCTAGGTTGAAATCAGGTCACAGAATTTATCTGGTGGCTGACCATGGTTCACCAGCTTTTGTCACCAGACATCAACAGTATACTTTCCATAAACTTTAACCTTAAGACAAGCAGGAAACCACAGACTCAACCAATCAGAGATGATGATGAAACACTCAAGCAATGTGGGCAATAGGTTTTTTTAAAGGAAAAACGGGAACATTTTACTTAAAGGTCCAGTTTATAATGCATTAGCAGCACATGCATAAGACGTTATAATGCATGTATAATGCTTCATAAGTGTCATTATAATGGTGTATAACCATGTATAAGAACTTGTACCAAGGTTTATAAAGTATTACAAGTGTGGACATAATGTATTACAATCAAGCCTTTATAATGTTTTATACCTGCATACTCAAGCGACAAGTGTTTTGAATGAAGAATCTGAAGTCCTGGGTCACATTATAACCATGTTATGTTGTTATAAATTGCATTCTTCAGTCCTCTCAGGTGCAAGAATTTTAATTTTAATTTGTGAGCTATGCAAGTTTTTCGTTTTTACAGATTTCAATTGTATTGATATGTAGAGAATAATCTGCAACATCCTTTATATTTTGTTTTTGCAAAATAAGGTTGTTTTAAAGATCATTATGGTGTTTAATTTTTAACTTACATTTTACTTCCAGCCAGCAAAATACTGCTCCTTAGTGATTCTAATTGTGTTATTGTATCATGCAAATGCTAACAACTTTATACAGTGTTGTCAGATTAATAAAAGCTCTTAAAGTCATCCTCATAAGGCATTACAACCTTTCTTTACTACTGGCTAGAGTAAGGATGGTTATAATGTGACCCAGGACTTCAGATTCTTCATTCAAAACACTTGTCACTTGAGTATGCAGGTATAAAACATTATAAAGGCTTGATTATAATACATTATGTCCACACTTGTAATACTTTATAAACCTTGGTACAAGTTCTTAAACATGGTTATACACCATTATAATGACACTTATGAAGCATTATACATGCATTATAACGTCTTATGCATGTGCTTCTAATGCATTATAAACTAGACCTTTAAAGGGACTGTGAGGAGAATTTGTTTCCGGCGACATTAAGACTCCGCTACCCATGAGTAAGCGCGGCGACTGTCGTAATGCTGCGTTCCAGTAACCTCAGAACTGGGAGTGACGTCATCTCCAACTTATCGGCGTTCCAGTTGAAGTCTGAAAAAACATGTTGATCTACCAGGCTATTGTTAGCTGTTGTTAGCACGCCCTGCGTTGTTGTTCACAAATATCACATGAAAAATGTGATTATCACTATGGCAACATTTTTGTAAATATAAGTCTAACAATACTATGTATTGTTATGTTATTACAGGAGCTAAATAACTGTTCACACTGGGGGCATCCATCTTCGACTGTCAACTCAGGGGTGGCGAGTTTTCACCGAGTTCCCAGTAGGAAATTCCGACTTCGGGGACGTTTCAGTTGTAGTCTCCTACTCGGAACTCAGAAATTCCTACTTCCGACTACAACTTGAACACACCACAAGCCAAAGTGTGTGTTTGTTGACGCTAATAACAATGCAACTCAGACCTTCCTCAGAACTCTGCATTGCTTTACAACTTCTATTTTCAACAACTTACAGGATGCAAAGTGACGAGGTAATGTATCTCTTTCTAGTTACGTAGCGGTAGTTTTTGATGTGTGACAACAAGCAATTTTTGGGAAAGTTAGTATCGTAGTTTTGTAGCAGCCTATATATCTCTACTTACAGCCCGGTGCTCTAAGATGTGTCCGAATGATATAAATTTGCTCTAGTTTTAATTGTCTTGTTCCCGAAGTTGAGTATCCAGGCCAGTCCAGCTCTGCCCGACCTGACCGGAAGGCTAAGGGATAGCATTTATAGATAACCTATTTTGATGCTATAAAACTCATCTTAAAGTGTGTATCTCGATCAGGCAAATATCTAAAAGTGAGACTTTTTTGTAATTATTTAGAAACTCCTCACAGTCTCTTTAAGTAAAGTGCTACCGGAAAAACAATACTTTGAAACGTTTTGGTATCTAATTTTCTAAATGATACCATGCCATCAAATTTGGCATTCAGTAGAACTGATTATAAACGCTGCTTGACGAACAGATTTAAGCCATTAAAGCACAAATAAAAAAAGAGGAAGGTAAAGTGATCACCTAACTGTAGCTGTAAAGCAGACAAGGAATAAAGCAAGCAAAAGAGACCTCATAAACCAGCCTCAAAGAGTATGCTTCATAGAAAAACAAAACAAGTCTGGGTTTCTGCCTTTTTGGCGTCTCTTAAAGTCTTGTGTGAACTGTCATGTGTCTTTTCAGACTAACATTTGTGGTAAACCGTTTGCTGCACTGAGAACAACTGAAGGGTTTCTCTCCTGTGTGAACTCTCATGTGAACCGTCAGATTACCTTTGAGGTTAAATTTTCTACCGCACACAGAGCAGTCGAATGGTTTCTCTCCTGAGTGCGTTACCATGTGGGTTGTAAGGTGAACATTCGTGGTAAATCTTTTACTGCACTGGGAACAACTGAAAGGTTTCTCTCCTGTGTGAATTCTCATGTGAACACTCAGATTAGTTTTTAAGTTAAATTCTTTACCACACACAGAGCAGCCGAAGGGTCTCTTTCCTGAGTGAGTTCTCATATGGGTGTTCAAGTGACCTTTTGTGACAAATCTTTTACCACACATGGAGCAGTCAAAGGGTTTCTCTCCTGAGTGAGTTCTCAAATGAGTCGTAAGTTGACTCTTTTGGTTAAATCTTTTGCTACACTCAGGGCAGCTGAAAGGTTTCTCTCCTGTGTGAACTCTCATGTGTAAGGCTCGATCATCTTTGCGGTAAAATTTTTTGCCACAAACAGGGCAGCCAAAAGGTTTCTCTCCTGAGTGGGTTCTCATATGTATGGTCAGGCTGCTTTTTAGGACAAAATGTTTGGTACACAATGAGCAGCCAAAGGGTTTCTCTCCTGAGTGATTTCTCATATGCGTGGTCAGATGGCATCTTTTGTTGAATTTCTTACTACACACAGAGCAGCTGAAGGGTCTCTCTCCTGTGTGAAGTCTCATGTGTACAGCCCAATCACTCTTTTGGTTAAAAGATTTACCACAGTCAGAGCAGCTGAATGGTCTATCTCTTGAGTGAATTCTCATATGTTTGGCCAGAATACATTTACGAATGAAATATTTCTCACACACAGGGCAGCCAAACGGTTTCTCTCCCGAGTGACTTCTCATGTGGTCTGTAAGATGACTGCTTTGATAAAAACTTCTGCCACACACTGAGCAGTCAAAGGGTTTCTCTCCTGAGTGAGTTCTCAGATGAGCAGTAAGGTGACAGTTGTGTGTAAATGTTTTGCTGCACTGGGAGCAGCTGAAGGGTCTTTGTCCTGTGTGAATTCTCATATGTTTTCTCAGATTATCTTTGTTGTTAAATTGTTTACCACACTCAAGACAAGTAGGTAATTCCTTGTCAGTCTTTGGTCTCTTATTTTCTAACTTTTTCACTGATTTCTGGTCTGTTTTATCCATCCAATCAGCGCTGTCATCAGTGTCTGCCTCGGAAGAATCTTCAATTTCCACCTCAGTCTCCAGGTGTTCATCTCCATCTTGATCAGAGTATTTGTCTTCTTCTGATCCGCCATCATCCTCTTCATCAGCTTTTGTTTCCATCTGTTCAGTTTCATTTTGTTGAAGCCATGAGCACTGAGGTTTCTCTTCATCATCCTCATCCTTCACAAGGTCAGGATTAAAGGTGAACTTGATGACATCAGCCTCTTCTGGTCCTTGGAGCTGCTCTCCCTCCTGACTGCTCCAGAGTTCTTCTGGTTCCTCTTTAATGGACAGAGGCTCGGTGACCTCCTGCTTCACACTGGAGTTCCTCTCTACTGAAAGCTGCTGCTCAGGGGAAACCTCTTCTTTAATCACCGAAAGTCGCTGGGGCTCCTCAGGAGCAACTAAAGAACAGAAACACACATTGAATTAAACGTGTGTAATACTAAAACATGACATTATTACCATCTGAGTTTTGAGCAGTGCTGAGCGATTGATTGACTTTCAATTACAATTTCGATCACCACCTCCCAGCATGATAAAAGAAGATTTTGGCTCTGCTGATGTTTCCCTCTCTCCCCAGCCTGCTGCTCAGCTGCTTTGTGAAATTGTGTGTGTTAAATGAACACCCAAATATTTGGTAAATGGTGGATAAAACAGTTTGATGACTGCGACATGGACAAGAAATGGGTGTCAATCATTGTAAAGATTGTAAATGAGCGTTCAAACTTCCAGAGGCTCCTTCAGTTTCAAGCTGCCTGTTCTATAAATAAATTATGATATGGTTGATCTTATTGTTCTCAAACTTTTGATCCATTCTATGAATGATTAGTTAATTTCAAACACTTTTAGGAAAATGTAAAGTAATCTGCAGAATGCATTAAACAGCTGTGGCTGCATCTCAGTGTAACATGCTTTATTTTTATCTAATATTTAAAGAAATTGTTTAAATCTGATCAATGCAAACGCATAATCTCAACATAAATCATCTGCTACTTTAAAAACAAACACAAACTAAAAGTGCTCCGATTCCAAACTTGACTGTGGTTTTGCTTGAACCCACGTGATGTACGTCTGCATGAACTTATTCAAAGCATTACTGACATTATTGGCTACATGATGAGCAAAAACATTTGAAAACTGCCCCATCTAATAAAGTTTAAATATATATACATATAAGGTCAGCTAGGCTGAACCAATACACAACAAAAGCACATCAGGTTTAGTGATGCATTTGAGGTCCATCACATTGTGAATATTTGACAAAGTTTAAAATATGATGCATTTAAAAGTAACAGTAATAGTAGAGTCAGTTTTTTTTCTTGTCAGTATTAATTATTTACATCACACATTATGTAACTGATGTTATATTTAAAAAAAATAGGTTTCCTTTTATTTTTTGGTCTATTTGCACTGTTTTGCCTGTTGGATCAAATTTAGAGTTTTAGAGGTCTTACTGCATTGCTCCTGGAGAGCTTTTCTAAACACTTGACAGTGATCAGTTTAAGCAAAGAAAATCCTGATCATTAGACTGGCTAATCTAGTACTCATATTATATACAAACACGAACTCCTTCAGTCTGAGTAATAAGCACAATCTCAGCTAAGGCTATGAAAACACACAAAATTTCAATTTATTAGTATCACAATATTAAAATTAACAACAGATCTAGATTTCTGTTCGCTGTCTGCTGTCTTTCTGCTAAATGGAGATGTGTTTACAGCAGCTGTGTCAGGTTGGTCTGAGCTGTGATGGTGGTGCCTGATGGGATATCTTCTCTACAGGACAGCTGTGTCTTGTAAATGTCTGTGATGTGATTTATGTCCTGATTTGACATCTTACAGTTTGTACTTGTCTGCCTTCAGAGCTCTGTGACGCCCTGCACACTGAATAACATACTGTCTGATCTTTAATGATTCATCATGACAAAAGAGATTAATAAATCATTAAATATGAGAGGTGCAGCTCTTTTTCTATTCTCTGTCTCATCTATCGTACTAGCTCACGTCTCTGTCTCTATGAACAGTTTCTATCATCATAGCTCTCACTGCCATGGTCTACTGTGACAACATCGTTGATCTACAAACTCTCTCACACAGACACAAATCAATGATCGTTTCACATCTATCATAGAGAATAAGAAATATGTCAACAGTCTTAGCCAGCTGATCGTTAGCTAAAGGCTAAGCTGCTACATCTACAGTGAACAAGATCAGAGAAGAAGAAAGAAAACAAACCTGCTCTCTCTTTAAGATCCTCAAACCCGGACATTAGACACTCATCCAAGAGTCAAAGAAGGAGAAGAAAACTCTGAAGACTTTTACAGGACTACTCTGAGACTGCAGGACGAGGGAGCAGCGAACAAGCTAACTGTGCTGAGGAGAACAGAGCAGCCCGGAAACAAGAACACCACTTCCGGTAAGTTGGCCTGGCCTTCAAAATAAAGAAGTGATGTTAATAAAGTGGAGCTGGAATGACATGTTTTATGTGACAACACTGAAGAATGCTCGACTTTACTTTATGGGAATTCATGATGATATATATTGAAAAAAAAATCCTTAAAGGCTTTCAGAGCGGTCTGGCTGCAGACTTCTGTTCAAGCCCCTTTTTCTGTAGCCTCTTTTTGTTTTAAAGGTGGTGTTTTGATATACATACAAGGGACAAAGACAAACTTTTAACCAGAAACCTAAAGTATCACCTCCGTAAAAGAAAATTCAGTGACTCAAAACTGTCCTCCCTGCATTTGAGCTTAAACCTATACAGACTCCATTAAGTGCTCAGAAAATGCCAAACCTGTAGGAACCTTGTTGATTTTACAGACATATTTACACAAGTTAACTTCCAGGACTGGAAAAGGTCAAGCTATTTTTAATACATATATATACATATATATACATATATATATATATATATATATATATATATATATATATATATATATATATATATATATATATATATATATATATATATATATATATATATATATATATATGTGTGTGTGTGTATATATATATATATATATATATATATATATATATATATATATATATATATATATATATATATTATATATAAATATAAATATATATATATATATATATATATAGTAATTGTTAAGTGCAGTGCTGATCTGATAATGCCTCCACAGGTAATATTTATTTCTGTTTTATGTATTCTTTTTACTTTGGTTATTTTGCTGACCTTTTTTTTTTTTTTTTTTTTTAAACTATGGTTATGAGTGTTTATGTCTGTGAACACCTGTTTGTGTCTTTGTGTTTCAGTTAAAAAAAAAGATAAAATCAATCAATCAATAAATAAAAGATGAAGAAACTGTGAGCTGCATGTTCAGCCCGGAAATGTCGCAATTAATTTCACGCCTTGATCGGAAGTAGTGATATCAATTAACACAAGGAGATCAGGTAGGTGACTAATCTGAGAAAAAGTTAAAATATATAAATATCTTTGTGCTATTGTCAATCTTGGTACACTTAAAAATAATGTTTGCTTTTATACATAACGACCGGATGTGATTCAGGCACAGCTCATTTCCAGTAAGCGCACGAGAGCATAGACTTGCAACGAACAATAGCGTTAGCATCTGAGCTGCTACAACGAGCCTCGTTGCTCTGTTAAATTGAACATAAACGTCGTCTTCAGTCGGCTTTGAGTCTTGGTATTTATCTGAACAAATAAAGGTTTGAAATAGACAGCTGGAGAAGTCGTCGTGTTATCGACTCGGTCACTAAAAAAAGCGATGTTTTCACAATTAATTAGTGTAACCTGGTTTAATTTAGTTTAATTAAATCCAGCTAAACAGTGACACCTGCTGTCGTTTATGTGTAACTACAGCTCGGGCTCAGATCGCAGTGCATTATGGGTAACTGTAATGTCTGAAACTGTCTCTAGAATATAAAATTCAGTTCACATTAACACACATAAAACCGCGGATGATCACACCTGGTTTATAGCTCAGTGTCTCATCTATAATTTCGCGATATTATTGATGAGTTAACTCTTCGTTTGTGTATGTTTTATTGATTATGAATGATCGCTGGCTAGCGGCTAACATTAGCATTGTGCATCTTTCAGGCTGGTTGTGCTACACCTGTTATGTTGTTTTGAGCATTTACTGAAAATATTGTGGTTTGTAAAACACAGTTAAAATATCCCATGATTTCACCTTGTTTTTGAAATCAGTGAAGAAAAGTTAATTTAAAAGCTTTTATCTGATTCTGTTAAAAAGAGTTAAATGGCAAACACTTATATTTGTATTTTCTTTACCCTCTGCCAGTGGAATTATTTTAAATACATGATCACAACATGTTAGAATGTCTTGTAATATTTTGTAGGTTATAAAGTGAACTCTCCACAGCACCTGAAGAAATGCGAGAGCCTGGTGTTTGTGTGATCGCCTTGAGAATTATTATTCTGCTCTTGTTTGTCTTGTTACTCATGCAGGCTGGCAGATTTAATAAAAAAACTGCTGCAACTTGGGCTGGATTTAAAAAATCAATTTAATTGATTTTAATCGATTTCCCTTTAAATGGTTCATAATTGATCCATAAAATCCAAAGATCGATCTTTTAACGTGGTAGTTTTTTCTTCATTGGACTGTCCGAGAAGCAGCCTGGTATCAACTCTGCTAGTCTCGCGTTTAGCTCTGCTTTCCACTAAACAGGATCTGATGAGATGTTGCTGCAAGCAGTCAAAAAAACATGGTGGAAGCGAGTAGCACTATAAGCACACCACGGAGAGTTTAAAAGTTGACATTTGGACATATTTCAGATTTCACAAGCATGAAAGAATCAGAATCAGAATCAGAATCTCTTTATTGTCCCGTGGAGGGAAATTGGTTTTGCAGCAGGGCACACAAAAGACAAGGCAACAACACAGGGTACAAAAACATAAAAGTTATAAAACATAAAAATACACAAAAACATTAAAGTTTTGTTCAGAGCTCATACCAAAATGGAAAATTAATACCAAGTACTCTTAAAGTGCAATGTGCGGAAGTGCAAAGGAGCAATAAAAGTGCAAGAATTAAGAGCAACCTAAGGGTTAGCTGCCATTAAGTAAATGAATAGCACTGGGGATAAAGGAGACCTGAAGTCTTTTAGTCCTCCTCCTAGGAGCCCTAAAACGACGGCCTGAGGGCAAAAGCTCAAACTCGTTCCCAAGTGGATGATTGGGACAAGTCAGAATGGCATTAGCCTTTCTCAAGACTTGTCTATTATAAATAGACATTACCCCGGCCTGCTGACAACCTGAGATTTTTCCAGCAGTTTTAACAAGACTGCCAAGACGATTCTTGTTAGTCAGGTTCAGGTTCCCAAACCAAGCAACAATACAGAAGGTCAAAACAGATTCAATAAAACTTCTGTAGAAGAGAGTCATCATTTCACTGGAAACCTGGAAGGTTCTCATTTTCCTCAGGAAGAACAATCTTTGTTGAACCTTCTTGGAGGTTGCGTCAACATGGGGTTCAAAACACAGTTTGTTGTCGAAGACAAAACACGAAGGAAGCAGAGCAACAAACACCGACTGCATGTCGCCACACGAGCAGCGCCACTCCTCCAAGTTGGACAAAAAACAAGTAACTTGCAGAATATGCATTAATGCATATCATTAATATGTGATTAATGTAAGTGCTTTGGGTTCAGTTCTTAATGTAAAAACAGTTTTAATGATGTACCAGGTCAAAAAGTCTTTTACAGCATTATTTTTACTGAGATAACCCAGACTGAACAATTTTCGTATCGTGAATCGATTTGAGACCTCTTAATATCAAATCAAATCGATCCAGAAAATCTGAATCAATACCCAGCCCTAGTTGCAACTAACATGTGCAGCTCTAGTGAATGGTACCTAGATGATGGATTGATTACACATGGTTCAGATACATCAGCAAAGAGAATTTTCAGAACTGTGTGGTTCAGTCTGAAGTTCGTCTGTCATTTGGACATTGTTGTAATTGGGTTGTTTTTTCCTTTGGTAGATGCATCAGTCCATCTTTTCTAACTGCAGCACAGCATACTGTCAGCTGTACCACTGCCCTCTGTGCCCCACGAAACTGAACAGGATCCAGACTCACCTAGAAATCTGCTACAGGAATGGAATTTAATTTGAAGGTGAGTGTGTCTGTATATATATCAATAAAGCCTATAGGTGTGTGCAGCTACACAGTGACATGCTATTCTATTATTGAGACACCTTTTTTTTCTTTCTGTTCGATATGTTCTCAGATAAAAAGAGATGCTGTCTGGAATTAATAAACAATATTTGGATTTAGTGATCAGGAGATGGGAGGACTACTGAAGCTCTACTCAACTGTCCATGTGGACCCCAAATGGTTTTTTGTTTTGATATAGATTGCTTCAAACTGTGCCTTCTTGTCACCACTGTGTGTATTTACGATTTGCAGCCTTTGTTAAACAACCACAGCAGCTGTGAGTTGATTGTCTACTCCAAAAAGATGTTGAGACAAAAGAAGAAGTGGTAGAATTTTTCCCCTAATTCCATGACTTCTTCCACAGGGTAAATCAACAATGTTTAATTCCTTAATTTGCCTGTTGAATACTCAGATAACGCTTTTCTATCTCTTTTCCAATGACCTGTGTAGAGAAAAAATACCACACAAGACTGCTTAAAAGCTGCTGGATTGGATTGGACATGGATTAAGGACATCCCACATTTGTTTGCTGCCGCAGTTGAGTTGCCGGACATCCTGCAGGTGGTGGTACTCAAGGAAGCTGTGAAGTAGTTTCTCAGCCTTCATCTGAGGGATCAGGTCCGCTCGACGAGGATGAAAAGGAAGAAATGTGGGAGCTGTTCAAGTTCCTCTTTCATGATAGAAGACGTGAAACTTTAATGAAGAGTTTGTTGACCAAAGAGAATATTTGGCATCCTGTGACTGCAGGATGACTGACCAAATAGGCAGGCAAATGGTTCTGAATTCCTACTTCATAGCTATGTAAAGCATCATCCAAAACATTGTCCATGAAAATAAAAACAAATAAAACTAAGCTAGGCTGAAAAAATATATTCATACATTAATTATAGCTGTAGTGTTTGTAGAAATGTCTGTGAAATGCATTTGTGTCACTTTTTTAGATTGTCATTACTGTTTGAAATAGAGAGAGGACTTTAGTTTTTACGAGGAGTAAACAGCGCTGAGTTTTTACACATTCTTAAGTAGTTATTTAGTAAATAATAAGCCCCCTTATTTACAAATGTTGGTTGAAAAAGGTAAGAAAATACCATGGACAAAAATAGAGCCTGTGTACTGTTCTATGATGCACCTGTGAGCAAAAAAATATATATATATACATATATATATATATATATTTATAACATTAAATTATGCTATTTTAAAGCTATTTTTTATATTTCTGATTTCCAAAAATCAAAACTTAAATGGCAAAAGAGAAACACTGAATGAATGAGAGTGTATTTGGGTGGTGGAATAGCAGTGCCTGGATCTTTTATGTACAGAGAAATTCTGCACAGTGGAAGAATAAATCGATATAACAATGGTGCACTTTGTGAAAGATTGCAGGTGATCTTTCTGTTGACAGTCAATCTTCTTTGGGAAACTTTGTTTTTTTGGTGAACTCTACATTTGATTTGTTGTTTTTTTTTTTTTTTTGAAGCTTCATCCGCAGGCTTTCTAGAAAAAAAATTCAGACTGAGGAGTTCATCTCCTGTTTTGGACAGAGCCAAGTTCAGGTGTGTTTAAAAGTATTAAGTACATTATACATAGATGATACTAGACTAGAGGTGACTTCCCGATTTGGTTTTGAATATACTGTTGCTGCATTATTCTAAAAATGTACATTTGTAACAGAAATCATGAAGCACAAATGGGAAAATGATTACTACTTTTTTTACAGACCTAAAATCAATCTCTTAACACCATGATCAGTGATCTTTCAATTCCTTCAATGTATCTGGAGAAAACATGGATGAGCTATGAGCAAAAACATACCACTAAATATTCCATATAAGTCTGTTGATGTCAGACACAATGTGACTGATATGGGGGCCCAGCCTCTGCAGAGATGTCAAACTTTTATTAGATAGATATAGACAGTTTATTTTGATCTAAGTATAATATTAGAGTAGAACAACTGGTCTTGGTAAAACACATTTTATGTTTGTACAGCTTCATTTTCAGAATTGTTGAAGTATTTTGGTATCATGCCACTCTTGTTCAGCTAATTCCCATGTGTACAAGAGATGGTATCATTTTTGATGAGTCCAGATGTGAATGTAAAAAAGGGACAGGGCTCCAGACTTACTTTTAGCAGTGGTTGCAGCAGTCCACCGAAACGTCATAATGTCACCATTTTTTCACTCTCCATAACTTCTATATAATGTAAATGATTTTTAAACAAGAATAAGATGTAAAAACATACTTGTCTTTTATTCTAAGCAAAATTATATATATAAAGAAAAACAGATAAACATTTCCAAATAAAATTGCTTTTGCTTAAAGTGCTTTACTGAACTGAAGTGTAACATTTCAAACTCAAACATCTCAAGTTAAATATTTTTTTTTCAAAACAAAAAGAACTAATGCTGAAGTGCTATACTGAACTGAAAAATGAAATAAATATCCAGATTTTAACAACCAACAACATAACATTAAACTGGATGGTCTTATTCTCCAATAAATTTGAACCTAAAATAAAACTTCACACACTATAGTCAATATTTACAAAACTGAAACTAAGGTAAAAAATAAAAAAAACAATTCTAAAACTAATTTATTTAAAAAACTGCATATGGGACAAAATATTTTATGGCCTTTTTCCTTATTTGGCTCTCTTTATGTGGCTTTTTTTTCTTTACAGCTTTATTTACTGTCGGGGCTGTCAGGTCATTTGTCCTCAGTGGACGTGGACACTCGTCTCTGTGCCTGTGTGACTGAGAAACTCCCCTTAACAGGAGGAAGGACTGAAAAAATATAGATGTTATAGTTGTTATTTTGTATTACTTGTTTTTTTTTGGTAATTATTAATCATCTGACAGTTATCAGACGAATTTGGCAGAATTCCGCTGCTTCTTCAGAGGTACCCCTCTATGCTGAAACCTGACACCACAGTCAGGTTCCATCTGGGCTCACTTGCATACTAACAGCTGATTGGATGATTACTGAGGGCTGTGTGTGTGTGCATGTGTTTGTGTGGGCCTACAGTTTGCAGCCTATGAAGATGCAACACAGGGACAGCGAAGAGGAAGCAGGTGCTGTGTCTTGTACTTTTTTGGTGGATTTTTCCGCCACCTCAGTTATTTTTGTAAACTTAAATTTGTTCGGTGCACCCTCAGTACTCTCTCACAGTACAGCTGGAATGAAACAGTTGCAGGTGTCATACAACGATGCTCACAATATTTCTGAAATCACAAAGATAATTAAGTGCAAGTGAGTTAATTGTCACTTATAATGTCCCCAATTTTCATGCTGTGGATACAAACGTAATGTACTGATTTAAGTGCCCATTAACTGTTTCTGTAAACGAGATTTTGATATCTCTTGTTCCTGGAAACACTGGAGTAAATATCTTGTTGTATTTTCTATTATTATCAATATTTATCCTTTTTTAAATGATATGGATCTTATATTCTTGACTTAAGTGTCTTAAAAATATCAAATCAGTTGTAGAATTTATAAATTTGTTAAGAGTCATCTCTGCTGATGTGAGTGTTAAAGGCAAATAGGATAGATCCAATCTTCTTTAGGTTTGATGAACCACAATTCTAGTGTATTCCGGTCTGTTTTATTAGAGCCCTGCGGTAAATTATGAGCAGATTGTACAATAATGTAAATGAAATTAAAAGTTTCTGTTATCACACCATAAAACCAACGAGATGCCAGAATAGAAGCTTACATGATATTTTTAGTAAGACAGAAATGCTGCAGATAAAGATCCATCTTGAATTAACAGCAGTTTAAAGTCTTCTTGAACCAATAACTTCATCACCTGTTATAAAAAAAATAATTAACAAAAAATATCGGTAACACTTTACTTTAGAGATCCTCAAATTTCATCGCACTTAGGTAATAATTCGGCAAAGTTTTTTCATATTTCTTTGAAATAACTCCAAGAATTTCATGAGAATTTGGTAAAAATTAGCACCTAACTTCTTTAGAATAATGTCAAAATTTATTGTCGCAAGTCAGAATTGGTAGGTTACTGTTTTTTTTCCAGTTTCTTAGAAATTTACTCCAAATTGCAAGTTAAGAAGGTGATGATTAGCAAATAACTTATTTGCAATTAAATCACAACCCACCACAAAATGTTTTTAGAAGTATCCCAACATTTTTGCTTTTTCCAGAGAAGCAGGTGATAAGTAGCTGCTTAGTTCTTGAATACAGAAGTTAGGTTCATTGTTTCCTGTGATAATTAGCTTTGAAATGTTCAGTGAATAATTACATTTCCCAAAAAGCAGTTGATAGTTAGCTATTTGTTATTTAATTTCACCAAGTTCTTTAGTTCCAAGTTTGTTGACATGCACAATTGAGATCACATGCAAAAAAGAGATGAAGGATATACCTTTATAATTAGGCCTATAATCATAGGCCCACCACAAAACACTTTGTGGTGGGTTGTGATTTAATTTCAAATAAATTATTTGCTAATCGTCACCTTCTTACCTTGCAATTTGGAGTGAATTTTAAAGAAATAAGAAAAAACTTTGTCTAATTATCACCTAAGTGCGATGAAATTCGCAGACCTCTAAAGTAAAGTGTTACCAAAATATCTTCATTCTTTGTCAGTTCATTGAAGAAACAGAGCGACAGCACGCTGCACCATTTGGTGATCCTGATATGATATAGAATGCTAACAACACTCGGATAAGAATGTCACAGCAATGCACTGAAATAGACTGTTAACACAAATTTTCTGACAAAAATTGAAAGGCAATGGCGACCTTTAAGAGGGATTCTCTGATTGGAAATGGTCGGAGCAAACCATCGTTTAAACTTTCAATAGTTCCAGCCCTGTGTGAACTCTCATGTGTAGTTTAAGGTGATCTTTTGTGGTGAATCTTTTACTGCACAGAGAACAAATGAAGGGTTTCTCCCCTGTGTGGATCCTCATGTGCACATTCAGATTGCCTTTTAGTTTAAATATTTTACCACACACAGAGCAGCTGAATAGTTTCTCTCCTGTGTGGGCTCCCTTGTGTAAGGTCCAATCACTGATGTGGTCAAAGGTCAGATCACACTCAGAGCAGGTGAAGGGGCTCTCGCTCGAGTGAATTTTCATATGTGTGGACAGACTACGCTTCTGAACAAAATGTTTACCACACAAAGGGCAGTCAAACGGTTTCTCTGCTGAGTGAGTTCTCATATGAGTGTTCAGATGATTTTTTTGGTTAAAACTTTTATCACACTTGGAGCAGCTATACGGTCTCTCTCCTGTGTGAACTCTCATATGTACTCTCCATTTACCTCTCTGGTTAAATGCTTTACCGCACTCAGAGCAGCTGAAGGGTTTCTCTCTTGTATGAATTTTCATGTGAATGGCCAGACTACCTTTCTGGATAAAATGCTTGCCACACACAGAGCAGTCAAATGGTTTCTCCCCTGAGTGAATTCTCATATGAGCGACAAGATTACATTTTTGGTGAAATCGTTGGTCACACTCAGAGCAGCTGAAGGGTTTCTCACTCGTGTGAATTCGCATATGTATGAGCAGACTATTTTTGTGGACAAAACGATTACCACACACAGAGCAGTCAAAGGGTTTCTCTCCTGAGTGACTTCTCATATGAGTGGTGAGATTACATTTTTGGTTAAATGTTTTTCCACACTCTGAGCAGCCAAAAGGTCTCTCTCCTGTGTGAACTCTCATATGTTGTGTTAGATGATCTTTTCTGTTAAATTTTTTACCACACTCCAAACAACTAAGGAATGGCTCATCAGTCTTTGGTCTCTGGGGTTTGATTTGTTTCCCAGAGTTCAAACTCAGCTGGTCTTCTCTTGTCATGGTCCAATCAGCACTGTCATCAGTCTCTGCTTCAGACACATCTGCAGTCTCTGGTTGTGCTTCCCTCTCTTGATCAAAGTCTCCATCAGCTCCTGTGTCCATCTGTTCTGTTTCTTTTTGATGAAGCTCTGAGGACTGAGACTGCTCTTCATCATCCTCATTCTTCACAAGGTCAGGATTAAATGAGAACTTAATGACATCAGCTTCTTCTGCTCCTTGCTGCTCTCCCTCCTGACTGCTCCAGAGTTCTTCTGGTTCCTCTTTAATGGAAAGAGGCTCAGTGACCTCCTGCTTTAGACTGCAGCTCCTCTCCTGCTGCTCATGGGAAACCTCTTTACTCATTGGAAGCTGTTGGACCTTCTCAGGAGCAACTAAAGAACAGAAACATACCGAAGGAATCTTGTTAAGGATTAATCATGGCATTATTATCATCTGAGCAGATAACATAAATTCTCTTGTAGAAGACAGGAGCATTTCTTGAAAATAACTTTGGAGTATTAGTTCAATCAGTGACTGTGTAAATTGACCTTTATTTGACTCTGCCTGTGGGTGTGTTATTGATATTTATTGTGCAAACTTCCCTGCTCTGCTGCGTTCGGATGGAGCCGAGTGATCCCAAGGGAGGACAAAAAGACAGTACGACAGTAACTAAGTTGGTGACAGTGGTGAATGGAGCTGCGCATCGCCGCTACAGTTTGTGTTACTTGGCCAAGTCATTGCCCTGTGTCTGTTGTAAGTTTATAGTTCATTAGATGTTTATGGTCATACGTCTCTGAAGTTTGGGGCGTTGATCCAGGCCGACCGTTATATTGTATGGTATATGGAGACTTTCATGCTGAATATGTTATCCGACCAGTTGATATGTTGACCTGCGCCCATGTGTGTGTTAAAAATATGTGGTGCTGTTTTGATTGTGTTGTTTGGACCATAAATAGGTTCAAATCTGACTATATTGTATATTTAGTATAATTGCTGTGTTTCAGTTCCATTATGTGGTGTCAGACGCCCCCTAGCGGACCCACCAGAGTATTATTTCTACTTTGGATGCTATTTCTGCATTATTTTAGCATACCGTCACATTACTCCATTTCTATTACAAACTAAGTTATTTATTATTTGTATTCTTCAGGAAACCACAACAAATGCATCCTACTGTTATGTGTGAAGAGAATAAAGGAGAGTAAAGGAAACCTCTGGAGTAGTTGCAGTCTTTCCGATCGAAGACTAAGGCCTGACTGTGTACGCCAGCATCCAAAATATAATCTACACATATTGTTGAGTCACAGTTCAGTAGACTTGCTACAATACATTTCCAGAACTCCGTCATCCACAACATCTCTCACACTCTTCTTCCTACTCACACAATTTTACAAATACTTTTTCTGACACATAAAACTACTGTCAATTTAATAAACACACACAGTCTCCATTATTCCCTGAAACTCATTTTATCAATCTCACCAAATCCCAGTGAACAAACAAGTGTGTTGATAAATGCTGCAGCTGAAAGAATCATCATTTCACATCAGTGGCGGCTGCTGGTCAGTCAAGGAGGGGAAGCTAATTTTTTTCCAGCCTAAATCATAAATTTGTTTGTTTATTTAAATGTAAATTCTACCCTCCGTTCCTTTTCAAGAAAATGATCTGTGACCCTGTCGTACCAACTAGGTGTCTTTTCCAGGGATTTTACCAGTGTTCTCTCAATGGCCAGCAGAGCTAGACTGCTTAAACGGCCTTGGCCCATTGTGTTGTGGGTGTAAGACTTGAGCCGCTTTAAACAGGAGAAGCTCCTCTCCAGAACAACTGAATGTAAAACTTAGAAGATGCTCCGGACCCGGTGGAGTGTTATACTTCAAGATCGCTGATTCGCTCATTTCACTTTCAATCAAAAAGGGATTCGGACAGATCATCCAATCATCATGCAGAAGCCGAGCATCTAGGCCAGCCCACTGCCTCATAGACCCCCAGAGACACTGAGCGTCCGATGGGCGGGACAAAGCCCAGCGTTTATCCAATGACCATCCAGTTTCCACAGTGGAACAACCCACTCTACGCTTCCCCATCGAAGTCAGAAGACGCTCAGCGTCCGACTGTGTTAAAGCGCTAAGACAAGGAAGTCGCTCCAGTTACCTGTGATAAGAAGCTGATTCTGAACAAAAGATGAAGGTATTCTAGCGCATATTTAGTCAATGAAATGTACACACAGCAGTACATATCAACACTTTTTTGGGGGACATTTTAGGGGAAGCTGAGCTTCCCTTGCAGTCTTAGAGCAATCGCCACTGTTTCACACAATAATTTTAAAAACATGCCCCTACATGTTCATGTTCAAGCCCAGGATTTACAACATGGAGGGACAAAATGTGATAAAAAGAGAGGAGCTGGAGACTGTCACTGTGGAAGTCAAAGACATCACACCTGCAAACAGAGATCAGCTTTTATCTGGGGGACATATTTTAGAAAGAAAAGGATCAGACTTTCTGCATCCTTAATGAACTGACTAAAACAACCAAGTGCATGTTTTCAGCAACTATCACAGTTACATTACATTACATCAAATCAATTTAATGTAATTTATCTCTCTCTTCATCTTCCTGTGCACCGCTCTCTATCTTCTTCTGATTGGCCCTCACTCATCTCCTTCTTGCTCTCTGCTGCAGGCCCAGTATTATACTGAAGTTCTAAAAGGAAGTGTTAAAAGGTTAATTTAGAGAACACTGTGGTGTAATGTTCCATGAATAAAGAGTAAATACTGCAGGTTTAATTCATCAGATGCTGTAATCAGAATATTTGGACTGTACAGAGAAGGTCACTCCACAAATTTAATTTCCTTGGTAAGTTTTCTGTCAAATAACTTCAGCTTTCTGTTTTTCGGCTTTAATGTTCCTCAACATTTACTGCAGAGATTTTACTTTTCATGACAAAATAACTGAAAGAAGTCCTTTTAATTTTTATACAAAGCAATTAATATCAACAAAGACATCATCTGAGAGCTTGTGCTGCTCATCTGTTATTTTAAAGATTTATATTTAATTACAGGTGGAGTACTACATTAAATATATTTTAGATCAGTGATCATCAACTGGAGGCCCGGGGGCCAAATCAGGCCCCCCCCCAGCTTTCCATTTGGCTCCCATAGTATGGTCAAATTTTGAAAATAAGAGGGGAAAAACATATTGCTGTTTTGAGGATATTTTTGGTCATTTTGTCTATAACAGCATTTAAACAGCCTTCAAAACAATTGCAATTGAATCCGTTTTATTGGGAACAACTTCATATTTGATATTTTTCACAAACATCCACATGTGAGTCATTATCAGTCAATATTTAACCAGGAGTTTCAGCGTTGTCTCATGTGGCTGCTAAGGACTGCTGTTACTGTTAAAGGTTATTAAACACATACAATGTTGGAAAAGAAAAAGCAAATAAAATGTTAATTTTAACAAAAAAATATTGTTTCTATTTATTTAAAAATCGGCCCTTGAAGCATATGTCGAAAGATAAACTGGCCCCTGAACAAATTTAGTTGATGACCCCGTTTTAGATAATGAATCTCACATCACTGTTCAGCAATAAATCTGTGAACCTGTGTTATAAAGTTTCTTTTTGTTTTTCACATTGAAATTTGGTTAAAGAAGCCTATCTATTTCTATAACCTTATTAAATATCTGTATCTATAATTCTATCATATTTATAGTGTAAAAAATTCAGTGCTCATAACTACAGCTCCTTCACTGCACCATTTGTATATGTTCGGGTTGTGTTTTTGTTCTTTTTTGTGTCTATTGCATATTTTTTTTACATATATAAGTCAATTTACATTGTTTTCTACCTATTTTTATACTTTATGTTATTCCTCCTGACCCCAAATATTAATCTTTTTCTAATTAGATATTGACTTTTTGCACTATTTGTATCAAGTCAGATTCCTTGTGTGTGCAATGTACTTGGCAAAAAAAATACAATTCTGATTCTGAAATCAGGTCCAAACATTAACGAACAAACATATTAAATTAAAACAGCTAAATTACAACAATTATGTTAACATGAGAAGCTGAAAAGTTTTCTCTTTAACTTTAGATCCAGGAGGCACAAAACTGAATTTTCACCGTTATCCAAAATGGTGATTTCTCAAAACTATTTTTTACCAATATTGATGCCGACATATCAGTATAACTAATATAACTGTTTGTGTTATTTATCAATGTTATTAGAAAAGCATGAATCAAGCTTCTTTTGCCCTTTTAAAGCTACAAACACTGATTTACTTTTCTGGAGTATACACCTCCAGTTTAAAATTAATATGCAGAAACTTAAAAAACTTAGTGCTGATATATTAGATTGAAATACCAGTAGGTATTTGTAAACCTGTCCATGGAGATTTTAAGTTTTGAAGCAATTACCAGTATTCTCTAATACGGATATCATACTGATAATACAGTGCATCCACACTTTTGATAATCTGCTGATGTGGCCTGAACTATTAACATCTCTGCAAAATCATTTTACAGCAGTTGATTAAATCAAATCCACGTGAAGATGCCATTAAAGAATATTATCTATCAAATGTTAAAACACTCAAATTAGGCTGCGTCTTTTTATTAAGAAGGTCTCAGGACATGAAATTCAGGCAGAGATCACACATGGTTAAAACCTAAGATAGAAGACCCTGAAAAAGATTAAAAGTCTTTATTTTGATCAAATTTTCCTGTAAAATTAGTGAGACAGAGTTTCATAAAGTTGTGTATTTGTTTGTTTGAATAAGAAACAAAAGGTGAGGATTCAGAGTCAAACACTTTATCCCTGCTTTGGTGGAAGAAATGGAGTTTAAGGAGCTCAGAAGTGTGCAGAGGTGTGAGGGATGAGCTCCTGTCTGCCTGTCTGAGGACTTTGGGGCCTCATGTGAGACCTGCTCAGGCGGCCCAGATCTCCAGGATACCCCTGGATATGAATGTGACGTCACACAGTCTCTCTTTGTGTCCATGTGATTGTTATGGTGCCATAAATATAACAACAACAATGATGATAATAATCAGTCTGAGCTAGCTGCTGCTAACACTGAGCTAAAAGCTAAACTGCTACATCGACAGTAAATAAGTTCACAGAAGAAGAATGAAACAAACCTGCTCTCTCTTTAAGATCCTGAAACCCGGACATTTGACACTCATCCAAGAGTCAAAGAAGGAGAAGAAAACTCTGAAGACTTTTACAGGATTACTCTGAGACTACAGGACGAGGGAGCAGCTAGCATGCTAACTGAGCTAAGCAGGAAAAGGCTGTAAGACTCGGTAACTGCCCTTCAAAATAAAGTTTAAATTCAAGTATAATTTATGTCACGGTTAGTGAAGTGCTAATCATTTTTCTTAAAGGGAAACTCCGGTATTTTGACACCTGGACCTTATTTTTAGGTGTGTGCATGCTCATATACTCACCCAGACAAACATCGTGCAGCTCGGAGTCCTTCAGAAGTTATTTAGATCCAACCGATGTAGCCGCACTTAGCGGGGGCCACGGCAAGGGAGCTTCAGCGCGGGACATAATCTCTGCAAAATCGCTCGTCTCTACCACAGCCTGGTTTGTCATTGCAGAGAAATCCTCCAGAGTAGTCAGACATATATTCCTGGATAGATCCATACGCGTGTCAGCTGGTCTCAAGTCCCACTCTGAGCAGCTAACACACTCCTCTTCTGTTGCTATAGGCGAACACTGTCCACAAGCGCACCACCAGTTAGCATTGAGTCGTGGACGTGCTCCTGTTTGTTGTTCACGAGCCAGCTGTTCGTCTCTCTCCCTCCACATTCTTCTCTCAGACTCAAACAGGTCGTCGTAGTCTGACTCTTCGGCATCAGATAAATATTCTGCCATGTTGCTCAGCAATGCCGGCTAAAAGTAGGTCAGCTGTACCTTTGTGTCGCGCGGCTACGACGTCATCAAAAGTTTGTTTACCAGGTCAGCTGACCCACCTGAAGAGGGTAGATGAGCTGACTTTATGATAACACTGGCGATGGATGAAAAAATATAGCTGAAATGAGCGATTTTGCCCTATAAGGAGCTTCAGCGCGGGACATAATCTCTGCAAAATCGCTCATTTCGGCTATATTTTTTCATCCATAACTTCTGAAGGACTCCGAGCTGCACGATGTTTGTCTGAGTGAGTATATGAGCATGCACAAACCTAAAAATAAGGTCCAGGTGTCAAAATACCGGAGTTTCCCTTTAAGACACATTTTTCGCCTTATCACAGCTCTCAAAGAATAGTAAATATATTTGTAGGATGATTAAAAAAAATGTTTAAAAAAAAACTTTCCAGTCGAACATTGGACATTTCAAAACAATATGCTTAATGACAGGGATAGAGGATAACTAATTACATTTACACAAATTGTAGTAATTAAGTTGCTTTTTATGTAATTGTGCTATTCTTGAGTTTTTAGTCTATTTTTATTTATATTAGCATTGTAATTAATTTACACAGCTTGTGAAACACAAAAATCATATTTAAGAAACAGTGGCGGCTGCTGGTCAGTCAAGGAGGGGAAGCTCATTTTTTTTCCGGCCTATATCATAAATTTGTTTATTTATGAATTTATTTTTGTAAATGATCTGTGACCCTGTTGTACCAACTAGGCGTCTTTTCCAGGGATTTTATTCCCCCAAACCCACTTTTGACCAGAAAACACATTTCATTTGTGACAGCACTTCCAGTGAGCCAGCCCACCTTGTCATACCAGGAATGCTGAAATGACCTGTTACTTTTCCCCACCTTTTGCACTAAATCTATCTTAGGCCCTGCTGTTTAACTCTAATTTTCTCTTCATATGGAAGACTATCTGATGGCTTCGCCAAAATCCGGCAGACAACATTCATACTATCTGCCATGATGTGCAGCTTGCTAGCAGCTGGAGCAGCTACGTGAGACCACTGTTTGACAGGCTGTGAGTGAGAGGGAGAGAGCTGCAGCTGCTCGTTGGTGAAAAGAAAAAGTGACAGGAGAGAATCTTCAAACACAACGCCAGTCGTTTTTAAAAAAGATAAAGTCACTTGCGATCGATAAAGCCTCCGGATCAGTCCAGAACAACTGAATGTAAAACTTAGAAGAAGCCCCGGCGGAGAGTTACACTTCAAGATCGCTGATTGGCTCATTTCACTGTCAATCCAAAAGGGATTCAGCCTCAGACAGATCATCCAATCACCATGCAGAAGCTCAGCGTCCAGGCCAGCCCACTGCCTCATAGACCCCCAGAGACGCTGAGCGTCCGATGGGCGGGACAAAGCCCAGTGTTTATCCAATGACCATCCAGTTTCCACAGTGGAACAACCCACTTTAAGCTTCCCTGTTGAGGTCCGCAGACGCTCAGCGTCCGGCTGTGTTAAAGCGCTGAGACGCTGCGGGGATGAATGAGAAGGAAGTAGCTCCAGTTACCTGTGATAAGTAGCTGATTCAGAACAAAAGATGAAGGTATTTTAGCGCATATTTAGTCAATGAAATGTACACACAGCAGGACATATCACCACTTTTTTGGGGGCATTTTAGGGGAAGCTGAGCTTCCCTTGCAGTCTTAGAGCAATCGCCACTGTTAAGAAAGCACGTGTGCGGGAGTGGTCGATGGCTTGGCCAATGGCTTGTATAAACCACACTTAAGAGAGACAATGGAAGGTTATTAGAGAACCACCAAAAATAAATCTCAAACATTACATATAGAGTGAAATAATTTCATACAAAGAAAAAAACAAGAAACAGAATAGAACAAGGAAAGGGCTTAGGAATGATAAACACATGCCATTTAATGGGTTTTTTGGACTTACCAGCATTTGTCATTGCATTAAAGTGCTGCTTTAAAAATAAAAGCCAAACCAATTAAGGAATCTTCAATCACTGTTGTCAAGATATAAAAAAGGTTAATAACAAGTTGAACCCCTTTAGTACTCAGAGAGCACAAACATCCAATATTTGTTTTTTTTTTGAGACCTCTTCATCTCTTAAAGGAATACTACACCCAAACAACGATTTGGCCTCATTTTCTACTCACCCTCATGCTCAACAAGACTGTGGAGTAGTTTTGGAACATCTAGGATGCAGCCGGAGATCTGGGGGGGATCCTCGCTGTCCACTGACATTGATATCATGACTTCGGTCAGAGCCCGAACAAACAGTGTCCTTAAAAGTCCACAAAAAGTCGGCAATATTCCTCCATACTGCTCGTGCACTGTAATCCAAGTGTCCTGAGCGGGTAACGTCCACCATTTACTCGAAACGACATCATTTAGCACATGTTTATAGCCTAAACAGCACTACTTGGCATTTCTATGATACACTTACGGGTGCCTACGGGAGCCGCGGCTGACCAAACAAAGGAATGCGCACTCTGCAATAACTAGGAGCGTAGAACAAGAAATCCCACATTCTGCTGTGAGCAACGGAGCCGTGGACAGACACAAGAGGGGTCAGCAGAATGTGGGATTTCTTGTGTTCTTGTTTCTTGTTTTCATAGGTTGCGTAGCGTGCGCAGTTAGCATAAGAGAGAGATACTAAAGGTGCAGTAGCAATGGCTGAAAAACAGCCCAAAAGAAAAAGGTCAGAGGAGTGAAAAGTGAAAAAGAAGGGCTATGACCATGAAAGAGTGAAGACCCGGGTCAACATTGGTGTTGCTTTCCGACACTGGAGGGAACTCCGCAAATTGAAAGTCCTAAAAACGGACGCGGATGTCGTCGTCTTTCTGCTGGACAGGTAAGCAACATTAGCTTTGTGGTGCTTCACATAACAGTAACAGCCGTCGGGCGTTCATCTGATTGTCTAATCTGCCAAAATGTACTGTTGTTGTGTTGTTTTCAATAATGGCAGTCGAGTTGTCGAATGAGTCGGGGCTACCTTAGCTACGTTGGTCAGCTATGCAGTTTCTACGGCCGTTTCCATGACGATGCATGTCCATCAGCTTTCGGGGGTGGAGCCAGTGGTGAGGTATGAAGGGAGAGGCGGGTCTAAATTTGTTTATAAACAACCCCTCCACTTGTTTTCTCTAACATTGCTGACTACACCTCTAAGTATATCAAAATGTGTGCGCCTTCAAAATAAGACCAAACTTACTGAGGAAAACCAAGACTTAGTTTGATTTCGATCTCAGAATAACAGTAGCATGAAGTTTTCTTGTATGCTGATGATATACCGTTAAGCATCCCAAAACACACAAAAGCCACCTTCAGAGGAATCAATGAGAACATTTCTTCTCTCTGTCATTTTATTGAAGAAAATGAGTCAAGGGAAATTTCAGCTGTGACATTTACTTACATTTATTTTGAGAAAGTAATGACAAGTCTCTCACAATTGAATTGAAATAATTAAACACGACAAACTATTCACTCTCAATCCATAAATTCTGTTACACTGTGTGGTTCAAGATATCGTCCATGAAAATAATGAAGTCCAGAATATCCAGTAGTCTGTGCACTGAGGTTAAAAAACACCAGTCCAATACAGTTCAAGTTTACAAACAGCAACGCACTTGTCGATGTCAATTCTTCCTCTGTGACCAATCAAAGCCAAAAATGACAGAGGAGAAAGTGACATGCCTCAAATTTCTGAGGAAAGGCTTCAAACTGCTTTTCCTTTTCAGCAGCTAATTTGTGTCAGTTCTGTGTGAACTCTCATGTGTTTTTTAAGATGATGTTTCCTGATGAATTGCTTACTGCACTGAGAGCAACTGAACGGTTTCTCCCCGGTGTGAATTCTCATGTGCACACTCAGATTACCTCTAAGGTTAAATTTTTTTCCACATTCAGAGCAGCTGAATGGTTTCTCCCCTGTGTGAACTCTCATATGCACAGTCCATTCCCCTTTCTGGTTAAAAGTTTTACCACACTCAGAGCAGCTGAAGGGTCTCTCACTTGAGTGAATTCTCATGTGTATAGCCAGACTACCTTTTTGGACGAAGTGTTTACCACACACGGGGCAGCCAAAGGGTTTCTCTCCCGAGTGTGTCCTCATGTGCTCTGTAAGATGACTGTTTTGATAAAAACTCTTTCCACAAACAAAACAGTCAAACGGTTTCTCTCCTGAGTGAGTTCTCATGTGAGTGGTAAGCTGACCTTTTGTAGTAAACTTTTTACTGCACTGAGAGCAACTGAAGGGTTTCTCTCTGGTGTGAATTCTTATGTGCACGTTAAGATTACACTTTAGATAAAATGTTTTCCCACACACTGGGCAGTCATAGGGTTTCTCTCCTGAGTGTGTCCTCATATGTGTGGTAAGATGACTTCTTTTGTTGTATCTTTTACCACACTCAGAGCAGCAGAATGGTTTCTTTTCTGCGTGAACTCTCTTATGTACAGTCCATTCCTTCTTTTGATGAAAGGTTTCCCCACACACAGAGCAGCTAAAGATTCTCTCTCGAGTGTGAATTCTCGTATGTTTGACAAGACTACCTTTGTGGACAAAATGTTTACCACATACATGGCAGCTAAAGGGTTTCACTCCTGAGTGACTTCTTAAGTGATCCGTGAGATGACCGTTTCGATAAAAACTTTTACTACACAATGTGCAGCAGAAGGGTTTCTCTCCTGAGTGAGTTCTCAAATGAGTGATAAGCTGGCTGTTTTTGCTGTAGGTTTTGCCACACTCATAACAGCAGAAGGGCTTCTTCTCTATGTGAACTTTCTTATGTACGATCCATTCTCTTTTCTGGTGAAAATTTTTACCACATTCAGAGCAGTTAAATAGTCCATCACTTGAATGAATTCTCATATGCTTCACCAGACTGCCTTTTACTGCAAAATGTTTGTCACACACAGAGCAGCCAAAGGGTTTTTCCCCGGAGTGATTTCTCATGTGATCTGTAAGATGGCCACTTTGATAAAAACTTTTACCACATATTGAGCAGCAAAAGGGTTTCTCTCCTGAGTGAGTTCTCATGTGAGTGGTAAGAGTACTTTTGTGAGTAAATCTTTTCCCACACTCAGAGCAGCAGAAAGGTCTCTCTCCTGTGTGAACTATCATATGTTGTTTCAAATTATTCATTTTGCTAAATTTTTTTCCACACTCAAAACAACTAAGTGAGTCCTGATCATTCTTAAGTCTCTTATTTTTCATTTTTTTCACTGACTTTGATCCTGACTTTTGCTCTGTTGTCTCCATCCAATCAGTGCTGTCATCAGTGTCCGCTCCGGATGAGTCTTCAACTTTGACTTCATCCTCTGGTTGTGCATCTCTCTCTTTATCAGAATATTTATCCGCCTCTGGTTCCCCATGGTCGTCTTTTTGAGCTCCTGTTTTCATCTGCTCAGTTTCCTCTTTATGAAGCTGTGAGGACTGAGGTTTCTCCTCATCATCTTCACTCTTCACAAGGTCTGGATTAAAGGTGAACTTGATGATATCAGTCTCCTCTGGCTCTTGGGGAAGCTCTCTCTCCTGACTGCTCCAGAGTTCTTCTGGTTCCTCTTTAATGGACAGAGGCTCAGTGACCTCCTGCTTCACGCTGGAGCTCCTCTCCTGCTCCTCACGGGGAGCCTCTTCTTTAGCCATTTCAAGGGGCTGGACCTCTTCAGGACAAACTTAAACACAGAGGCACACTTTCAAATAAACCTGTTTAAGATTTTTAAAACATGACATCTTTATAGTCTGAATGTGTATGAAGTACTCGGAAATGGTCAGGCATCCTTTGAAGAAGAGGTTTCTGATCTCAAAGGGACTAACCTGGATAAATAAAGGTTAAATAATTTAACTGCACTAGAGAACAAGTCAACCATTTCCACCCTGTTACACATTTCTGCATTTTGATGACATTTGGTTTATCACTGTATTTTTAAGTGAGCGCCAGGGCTTGATATTGATGTTGGAAACTGGTTAGACGAAGGCTGAATTCAGGTGTAGACACCATAGTTTTAAGAAAGTTGCCTTAACTAACATATGGTGACACCATAAGCATGTCAAATTAATGCAAATATGCTGGGCTGTGGACACTCGGACTCATGCGACATGTGAGCTCAATTGCAGAGTGCGATCCTTGAACTCTTTCGCAAGTTGGAAATCACCACGGAGAAGTTGACAGCTCAGCTCGACTGAATGGGCCACACAGATTCAGATTTTTGGAAAACACCACCATGTTTTGGCTTCCTTCTGACCTTGAGGCCGGTATCTCTCCATCCTCCTGGAATGTCATGCAGACAGAAGCTCGTAGCCTGTGAACTGAAACGTGGATGAATCACTGTAAAGCAGAGATTCACACCTAAAGAACTGGTGATTACTGAGGCTTCTTCACTGCATGATATCATCTGAATTAGGGCTGAACGATTTGAGAAAATAACCTAATGGTCTATCTAATTTTTCCCCCAATATTGCGATTTACTCTGCAATTGTTTTAATGTTCCTCATCTTATGTATCCTTAAACAAACATACGCAGTAATCTTTTTATAGTAAAACCAAGATGACATTAAATTAATCTAAGGATAAAAGATTTGAGAAAAAGTGGAGAAGTGAAGAACAGAAGCAAAATAGGTATGAAATTGTAAAAACTGGGTAAAAATAGTATGAAAGCAGAAAAAGGTAAATAAATAGGTGCAAAATAGGTATGAAATTGCAAAAAAATGGGGAAAAAAATCCAAAAGTGGCTTAGGAAAAGTGATTATGGCAGCAAAGTTGGGAATTGAATTGGAAATTAAAAACCATGTAAAAATTCCAAAATGGTTATGACAGTGGCCAAAAAATTATATGGGGGCAAAATAGACATAAAGTTGTAAAAAAGGTAAAAATGGTCCAAAAGTGGGGAAAAAGTGTATGAATTGAGGTAAAAATAGGCATGAAATAGAAAAAAAGAACTACATCACAATGCCAAAATGTTCATCACATTTTGGGTTAAAAATATTGAACCTTCTGCGATTTGAAAATTGCAACAAGCCACATTGCGATTTAATCTAATTTGCAATTAATTGTTCAGCCCTAATCTGAATCGGCTTCAGTGAACTCTACTCTGTTATTTTGGCCAAAAAAACATCATAACGGGTCGGGAATATCCGACACAGACATCAAACACCTCTGGTTGTTGGCTCTGTAACCCTATTTGACTTCTCAAACCCTCCTCTGCTTTTGATGGTTTGCTGTTTTGCTGTTTTCAGGCATCTTTGGAACAAATCTCGTCTCCTTAGTATGAGAGAATCTTGTGAGTTCTGGCAGCTCTGTTGCCTCCTATTCCTCCTTTACTATTTTGAGGATGTCAGTAAGTTTGTGAAGAATCCATACCTACAAGAAGAACTGTTACAGAAAGCGCCGTAAACTTCTCCCTGTAGGAGTGTGTGTGGGTGTACATGGTGGTTTGATTCTAAATGTGCCCTGTTACCAGTCCAGGGCAAACTTTGTCTCTTTCTAATGTCTGCTGGGATCAACTCCAGTCTCCCCTGAATCCAGAGTGGATGAGCAGTGTAAATAAAAAGTGCATGGATAGAAAAACTCAGTTTTTCCATCCATGCATCCAAAATTTAGACAGAAAACGACAGTCTTGAAGCCTTTAAACATCACTGAACATCCAAATATTGATAAAATATTACACTGCAAGAGTCATTAAATGAAACAAGATCTAATTATATAGGTGTATGTGGTCTGTAGGATTTTAAAAATCTATCAGAGGGTAAAAATACGACCATAAAAACAAAAATCTCTTGCAACTCCTCTGCAAACATTTAATATGATCTCAGTGTCAGAAATATGCAGATAATAAACTAGCATAGTTTAAGAAAGTTTTGTTCTGAAAGGTGCTTTGAGGAGAATCTATTACCGGCGAAATAAAGACTCTGCTACCCATGAGCATGCGCGTTCCAGTTGAAGTTGGAAAAAAACATGCTGATCTACCAGGCTATTGTTAGCTGTTGTTAGCACGCCCTGCATTGTTGTTCACAAATATCACATGAAGAATGTGATTATCACTATGGCAGCATTTTTGTAAATATAAGTCTAACAATACTATGAATACAGCCGATCTAGAGCGACACACCCCAGTCAGAAGTGCAAAAAAATGTATTATTATAGGAGCTAAATAACTGTTCACACCGGGGGCATCCATCTTTGATTGTCAAGTTGGGGGTGGTGAGGTTTCACCAACTTCCCAGTAGGAAATTCTGACTGAAGAGGATGTTCCAGTTGCAGTTTCCTACTCAGAACCCGGAGATTCCTACTTCTGACTACAACTGGAACACACCAAAAGACGTTACCAAAGCCAAAGCGTGTGTTTGTTGTGTTGTCGCCCGGACCTTCCTCAGAACTCTGCATTGCTTAACAACTTCTTTTTTCAACAACTTACAGGATGCAAAGTGCAAGGTAATGTGTCTCTTTCTAGTTACGTAGCGGTAGTTTTTGATGTGTGACAACAAGCAATTTTTGGAAAACTTAGTATCGTAGTTTTGTAGCCGGCTATATATCACTATTTACAGCTCGGTGCTCTAAGACGTGTCTGAATAATATAAATTTGCTCAAGTTTTAATTGTCTTGTTCCCGAAGTTGAGTATCCAGGCCAGTCCAGCCCTGTCCGACCCGACCGGAAGGCTAAGGAATAGCATTTATAGATAACCTATTTTGATGCTAAAAAACTCATCTTAAAGTGTGTATTTCTATCAGGCATATATCTAAAAGTGAGACTTTTTGTAATTACTTAGAAACTCCTCACAGTCCCTTTAAATGCAAAATATATGCAAATTTGTGAAATGGTGTGTGTTAACTAGTTAACATATCCTGGATAAGTCAGGAGTGCTGCAGAAATCACGTGATTGTGTGTCTGAAATTGCGATTTTGGTTCAAACACGATAATCGTTCAGCCCCAGTGGAAACAATAACAGGGTGGTATGATCTGTGGTGTGGCCCATAGGGATATCTTTTCTTTGCAGCACCTGTCTATTATACTCTTGGTTGCCAGGTCTGGTTATATTCTAAGTGATTTGTTTTTCTGTTCCTTGAAAGTCACTTGGAAAGTTAGCAGTCATGTTGTGGATTTTTGGGCTTGTTTCAAAAAGTGTAATTGTTTATTTGGGTGAGCTCTGCTCTCAGGATGAATCTCCAGTGTCTCTCTGATCTCCTTAAAAACAAAAACTAAAAAGGCAGCAGCACAACAGCTCACAATGCGCATCTTCCCGCTGTCACAGCTCTCTCTCCATTTCTATTAACCCAATATGAAATTCTATTAATAGTTTAGGGAGAGGAAATCTCATCACAAAGTACCTGAATTATTAATAACCGACCTGAATCCTGTAGAATGAATGAAAACACTGACGGACAAGGACAGAGGAGACAGACTGAGCTCTGACTCTGTGAGCAGCTGGATTAAAGGCAACATGTCTCTCTATTTGACATTTTCTGTCTGAACGCTGAACACAGGCACCTGCTGCTCACGTCTCTGTCTCTGTAAACAGCTTCTATCATCACAGCTCTCACTGCCCTGGCCCATCCAGACCACATCATAGATCTACAAACTCTCACATGCAGACACAAATAAATGATCTTTACACATCTATCATAGAGAACAAGGCACGAATCAACAGCCTGAGCTAGCTGATCGTTAGCTAAAGGCTAAGCTGCTACATCGACAGTAAATAATTTCAGAGAAGAAGAAAGAAAACAAACCTGCTCTCTCTTTAGGATCCTGAAACCCGGACATTTGACACTCATCCAAGAGTCAAAGAAGGAGAAGAAAACTCTGAAGACTTTTACAGGATTACTCTGAGACTACAGGATGAGGGAGCAGCTAACATGCTAACCGTGCTAAGCGGAAGAAGCCTGCAAGACCGGAAAACAAACCTTCAAAATAAAATAGAATTTTTTAAAATCCTGACTGACACACATTTGCGAAATAGTTCAGATTGATGATATAATGCTGGATAACCCAAACATGCTCACCATATTCTGATCATCTGTATTAAATGACTTTTAATAGGGAAATAGTGATGAGACAAAGTTCTCCCACTTAATGTATCATTATCTCCAGGATAGTATGCAATGTATTAACCAAAACATAGGCCCTTCTTCCAAACACATCCACCTCCTCATTTGTACCCAGGTACCTAAAACTTAAGACCTACTACAGTACATATGTAGCCTTACACTGTTGTAAAGGCAGATCATTTTAACCTAACAGCAGTATTTACATTTTCACAAGCCGGTATTCTCCTACAATCAAATTCTTCAGTCAAACATTAACTTACAAACTACATTAAAGAAAGACATAACCCATTTCAATAGGAACTTGTCTTCAAGCAAGTCTGTCTAATTCCAAAAATTTCCAAATTTCGTTGTACATTGTGAAGGTGTGTGCACTGTGTATGATGACAATAAAGCTTTCTATTCTATTCTATTCTATTCTATTCTCTTTTAACTGGTGCCTCTTAGCCTGAGAAAAAAAGATGTTCCTCAAAGTTTGAGATGTATTTTTAGTTAAATCCTGAAAAGTTCTTACATGAATACCCAGAAACAAAAATGGAAGCACATCCTGTGTACTCAACTAGCAAATCCAATCCAAATCTTGGTTCATTCTTCTTAAGATGCAGCTGTGCTGTCTTGCTTAAGATCACAAAAAAACAGTAGATGTATTTATAAGATGACTAAAGTGATGTGTCATATAATTACATAAAATGATCACATAAGAAATGTTAGCAGTTTGATTGAGCTGAAGACGGACATTGAGAAATCATAATTCAAAGAACAATAAAATAAAGTGAAAATAAGATATGACTGTCTTACATCATCCATCCGTCTATCCATTATTGATACTTGTTACGGCCTCCTCGTCACTGAAATACCTGGCTCAATTTTGACCAAAAAGGAAGACCAAACATATTAAAGGACGCCACACAAAAGACACTGTTGTTTGTTTTTTTATTATTTTAAAGTAAAAAGTTCAAATGAGGAACAAACTCAATAAACCAAAAGGGGCTGGAGTTGTCGGCAAAAATGAACAAAACAGGAGAAAATGAGCAAGCCAACTCATAAGGGGCCGTCGCACATCTCACCTCTCACCTCTCCCTAAACTGCCTGACCAGAAACTAACTAAACCAAAGAATAATCAAAACCGAGAAAACTGGACCACCGACATTCTCCAGCCCAAACTAAAACAACAAAACCCAACAACCTAGGGCTGCTGAGGAAATAAAGAGGAAAAAGGAGAAACACAACTACCTGTTAAACCAGGAAAACAGAAAACAAAGGAAGAGTGCTTGGAAACCTCCTCCGCAGGTCTGTGTGTGTACCCCAAAAATCCAACATGGCTCCTCTCAGCTCCTCTAAATACCCCTCCCTCTCCCCGAGCACAGACTGCTCTCAGGTGTGCACCAGAGGAGAGGAAGGAGGACCAAGGAGACACAGGAGAAGCAGGGCCGCACATAACAATACTGCGTATCCATTTTGGGTTTTGGGGGCTGGAGTCTATCCCAGCTGACATTGGGTGGGAGATTGGGTACACCTTGAATCGGGACCAGAGCGCCCACACAGGCATCGGGAGAACATGTTAACTCCACACATGGGGGTCGAACCATCAACCTTCTTGCTGTGAGGCATGTGCACCCCATGAGGTGTCACCGTGCCACCCCTATTTTGTCAGATGTACTTTTAAATTTACTTAAAAGTTTGGTGCCACTGAGTTTCATAATCTTTAAGAAAATTAAAGCTTTAAAATAAGACTGAAATGTACTGAAGAAAAGACAGAACTCAAGGAACAGTTTGATAACAGTGATGTGACATTTTATGAAATGACTGTAAAATCCAGTTTAACCCTCTGAAACTCAACATTTTCATGAACAAATATTAACCAGAAATATCTGTTCTCTATTTCATTTGATTGAAGAAGATGAGTCAAAGTATAATTTAAGATGTTTTACTGATATCAAGTTCCATAAAATATTAATGCTCCCACAAGTTCATTAAAAAAACAGACAAAATATTTCACCTTCAATACAGAAAATGTTGCATCATGGGAAATCATTTATTGGTAAGCTGTTGGTTGAAGCTGTTTGTATTAAACTCTGAGCTGCCATGAAAAAAAATCTTAATATGTGGAGTTCAGCTGCAGCTCGCTGACTCTCTGTCTGCATGTGTTCAGTCTCTCTGCTCTCAGACTTTAAGAGGACAGAGTCGATCAGCGTCTGTCCACATCTTATGTCGGGTCAGAATATCAGCCAAAGTGTTTCTTTCTTGTGGGGTAGGATCACATTCTTTAGTTAAAGGAGCCATATCATGCTTGTTTCTCCTTTTCACTATGCCAGACTAGGATGCCTGTAAAGCATTTCTGCCCTCAGTACAAGTCATTTAGTTCCTTCATTGCCCCACAAAAGCGTTCTCAAATTCCTCATATTAGGCCATTAACAAGCTCTCGTTGAAATGCTCGGATCTCAGGATGACCTACAGTTACCTCGCAACGTCACAGCCCACAGAGGAGTGAAATTGAAAAAGAAGGGCTATGACCATGAAAGAGCGAAAAACCAGGTCAACATTGGTGTTGCTTTCCGACGGTGGAGGGAACTCCGCGAATTGAAAGCCCTAAAAACGGATGCGGATGTCATCGTCTTCCTGCTGGATAGGTAAGCAACATTAGCTTTGTGGTGCTTCACATAACAGTAACAGCCATCAGACATTCATCTTATTATCTAAAGCCGGGCATACACTGTGCGATATTTTAAATCGTGTGACACAGCTCCATCTCAAACTGCACGACTAGATTGCAAAGTTCAAAAGTTCACAGCCCATGAATCATGTCCTCACACTACACGACCAGATGCTCTGATGCGACTTCACTGCTCACACAATACATCCATATACCACACGTCGGACTCCGTATCATTCTTCTTCTATGGTGTTTTGACTGCAACGTCAAATATAGGCAGGAGAAGAAGAAGACGCACCCGGAGGCGGGTCCCGAACCGCTTGGTTTGACGTCACTTATCTGTGCATTGCTAATGCTCTGTGTGAGAGGTTGAGGCAAGTCGGCTCGTAGCACTGCTTCTACCGTGCGATACCTTCACGAGGAGCGACCAGGATTTCAAACAAGTTTGATTTTATTGCGATCACCGATTTGTGATCG
Source organism: Scarus forsteni (assembly GCA_036419115.1). Lineage (NCBI taxonomy): Eukaryota > Metazoa > Chordata > Actinopteri > Labriformes > Labridae > Scarus > Scarus forsteni. The sequence continues at coordinate 3,359,654 of JAZDUH010000500.1, forward strand.
GGAGCACGTCGTGAGACATAAATCTCTTGTCGTTAACCCACGTATACTACACAAAGCACGACACACGATTGAGCTGAAATTCGGCCCGATCCAAAAGATAGTCGCACGACTGGCAAATCGTCTCAAAACGAGCCGACAGTCGTACAGTGTATGCCCGGCTTAATCTGCCAGAATGTACTGTTGTTGTGATGTTATCAATAACGGCAGTCGAGTTGTCTAATGAGTCGGGGCTACCTTAGCTACGTTGGTCAGCTATGCAGTTTCTACGGCCGTTTCCATGACGATGCACGTCCATCAGCTTTCGGGGGTGGAGCCAGGGGTGAGGTATGAAGGGAGAGGGGGGTCTAAATTTGTTTATAAACAACCTCTCCACTCGTTTTCTCTAACATTGCTGACTACACCTTTAAGTATATCAAAATGTGTGCGCCTTCAAAATAAGACCAAACTTACTGAGGAAAACCAAGACTTATTTTGATTTCGATCTCAGAATAACAGTCGCATAAAGTTTTCTTGTATGCTGATGATATACGGTTAAGCATCCCAAAACACACAAAAGCCACCTTCAGAAGAATCAATGAGAACATTTCTTCTATCTGTCATTTTATTGAAGTTTACCAACAGCAACGCACTTGTCAATGTCAATTCTTCCTCTGTGACCAATCAAAGCCAAAAATGACAGAGGAGAAAGTGACATGCTTCATATTTCTGAGGAAAGGATTCAAACTGATTTTCCTTTTTAGCAGCTAATTTGTGTCAGTTCTGTGTGAACTCTCATGTGTTTTTTAAGATGATTTTTCCCGATGAATTGCTTACTGCACTGAGAGCAACTGAAGGGTTTCTCCCCTGTGTGAATTCTCATGTGTATAGGCAGACTACGTTTTTGGACGAAATGTTTACCACACACAGGGCAGTCAAAGGGTTTCTCTCCCGAGTGTGTCCTCATGTGCTCTGTAAGATGACTGTTTTGATAAAAACTCTTACCACAAACAAAACAGTCAAACGGTTTCTCTCCTGAGTGAGTTCTCATATGAGTGGTAAGCTGACCTTTTGTAGTAAACTTTTTACTGCACTGAGAGCAACTGAAGGGTTTTTCTCTGGTGTGAATTCTTATGTGCAAGTTAAGACTACGCTTTAGATAAATTTTTTTCCCACACACTGGGCAAAGGGATTCTCTCCTGAGTGTGTCCTCATATGTGTGGTAAGATAACTTTTTCTGGTGTATCTTTTACCACACTCGGAGCAGCAGAATGGTTTCTTTTCTGCGTGAACTCTCTTATGTACAGTCCATTCCTTCTTTTGATGAAAGGTTTCACCACACACAGAGCAGCTAAAGATTCTCTCTCGAGTGTGAATTCTCGTATGTTTGACAAGACTACCTTTGGAGACAAAATGTTTACCACATACATGGCAGCTAAAGGGTTTCTCTCCTGAATGACTTCTTAAGTGCTCTGTAAGATGACCATTTTGAAAAAAACTTTTACTACACAATGTGCAGCCGAAGGGTTTCTCTCCTGAGTGAGTTCTGAAATGAGTGATAAGTTGACTTTTGTAAGTAAATCTTTTCCCACACTCAGAGCAGCAGAAAGGTCTCTGAACTATCATCATGCTACATTTTTTTCCACACTCAGAACAACTAATTGAGTCCTGATCATTCTTAAGTCTCTTATTTTTCTTTTTTTTCACTGACTTTGATCCTGACTTTTGCTCTGTCGTCTCCATCCAATCAGTGCTGTCATCAGTGTCTGCACTGGATGAGTCTTCAACTTTGACCTCTTTCTCTGGTTGTGCATCTCTCTCTTCATCAGATTTATCCACCTCTGGTTCCCCATGGTCGTCTTTTTGAGCTCCTGTTTTCATCTGCCCAGTTTCCTCTTTATGAAGCTGTGAGGACTGAGGTTTCTCCTCATCATCTTCACTCTTCACAAGGTCTGGATTAAAGGTGAACTTGATGATATCAGTCTCTTCTGGTCCTTGGAGCTGCTCTCCCTCCTGACTGCTCCAGAGTTCTTCTGGTTCCTCTTTAATGGACAGAGGCTCAGTGACCTCCTGCTTCACACTGGAGCTCCTCTCCTGCTGCTCACGGGGAGCCTCTTCTTTAGCCATTTCAAGGGGCTGGACCTCTTCAGGACAAACTTAAACACAGAAGCACACTTTCAAATAAATCTGTTTCAGACTTTAAAAAAAAAAACACGATATCTTTATAGTCTAAATGTGTATGAAGTACTCGGAAATGGTCAGGCATCCTTTGAAGAAGAGATTTCTGTTCCCAAAGAGACTAACCTGGATAAATAAATGTTAAATAAATTAACTGCACTAGAGTACAAGTCAAACATTTCCAGAAGTTTACCAAGTTATACTCGTCTGCATTTTGATGACATTTAGTTTATCAGTTTATTGTTCCATGTGAGCACTGGGGCTTGATTTTGATGTTGGGAACTTGTTAGAAAAAAGCTGAATTCAGGTGTAGACATAATAGACCTGAATTTAGAAAGTTGCTTTAACTAAGATACTGTGATAACATCACCATGTCAAATTTAAACTTTTACTCTTAAATGGTGTCTAGTCAGTGTTGAATTGGGTGGAAAAAATATTTTAATCCAACAGAGTTTCCCTCAAATCATTTTACAGCAATGACTTTAAGGTGCTATGAGGAGAATCTATTACCGCCGACATAAAGACTCTGCTACCCACGAGCACGCGCGGCAACTGTCGTAATGCTGCGTTCGAGTAACCTCGGAACTGGGAGTGACATCATCTCCAACTTATCGGCGTTCCAGTTGAAGTCGGAAAAAAACATCCCCATCTACCAGGCTATTGTTAGCTGCTGTTAGCACGCCCTGTGTTGTTGTTCACAAATATCACATGAAGAATGTGATTATCACTATGGCAGCATTTTTGTAAATATAAGTCTAACAATACGACGTATACAGCTGATCTAGAGCAACACACTCCAGTCAGAAGTGCAAATAAATTGATCATTACAGGAGCTAAATAACTGTTCACACTGGGGGTAGGGATGGGTACCGAATTCGGTACTTTAAGAGGTACCGACCGAATTCTGTAGGTACTACTGAGTACCGATTCATGTAAAATCAAACGGTGCCATGTTTATGTACCTAAACCCATCCCAAATTTACACTGAAAAAATTTGAGATCTTAATATTAAACAAATTAATATTTATTACCCCATAAACACACGCAAAAGTACCGAAAATAGTACTGTTGAGTACCGGTACAGATTCCCAGGTACCGGGCATCAGTACCAAATGTGAAAGGTACCCATCCCTAACTGGGGGCATCCATCTTCAATTGTCAAGTCGGGGGTGGTGAGGTTTCACCAAGTTCCCAGTAGGAAATTCTGTCTTAGGAGGATGTTCCAGTTGCAGTTTCCTACTCGGAACTCGGAAATTCTTACTTCTGACTACAACTGGAACGCACCAAAAGACGTGACCCAAGGTAAGTAGCGGTAGTTTTGTCTTGTTCCCGAAGTTGAGTATCCAGGTCAGTCCAGCCCTGTCTGACCTGACCCCGAAGGCTAAGGAATAGCATTTATAGATAACCTATTTTGATGCTATAAAACTCATCTTAAAGTGTGTATTTCCATCAGGCATATATCTAAAAGTGAGACTTTTTTGTAATTACTTAGAAACTCCTCACATTCGCTTTAACTTATAGGCTATTATGCCTCTAATCCTCCATTCGGAATGACTTAATTTGACTGTTTCAGAGACAGCAGTGACAAGCTTTCCCCTCTCCAGTGAAGTAAATATGTGCCAAACACTCTGTATGATTTTGTGAGCTGGTGTGTTAATGCAGATGCATTTAGAAAAATGCAGACCTGTGATGAGAACCCAGCTCTGAAGAATAACTTAAGTGTTGTAACCTTCTGCCATGATCTAATTGCACAGTGCTGTAGCAGACGCACACCTATCACACTAGGACTTGGGATTATGGTCCATCATGAGCTTGGTAGCAAGGCCCTCATCAACAAGCTACACAAGATGGGTCATTGTGTGTCTTATGTTGAAGTGTTTCAATTTCTCACATCAGTAGCAACAGATCAGCTACAAAGACGCAAAGGTGTTTATATCCCAAATGGACTGACAAGAACAGCAGAACATGGCATGACTGATGCAGCCATCGACAACTTCGACCAGAACGAAGACACACTGGATGGCAAAAATACAACTCACTCCATGGCAATTGTTGTATACAGAAGAGGTGATGTTGACACAGCGCACAGCTCCATACAAAGAATTCCAGCGAGATCTCCGACTGCTCTGGACAGCTGAGATCTGGATAATGAAGTTCAGAGGTAAATGTTGTACTGTAGTTCCTCTATCTGGCAGATACATGCATTACTTGATTGAAATGGTTCTGAAATATGTTGCAATGCAATTAATATTTACATATGCTATTCTATAAGACATGAGATAAATACTATTAGGAATGACCCCCCTAAAGTTAAAAAAAAATGTTTATAATTATTTTTCTTTAACAGTTGAATCAATGTAAGAGTAACTGTGCAGAATAGTGTAAGTGGAGAGGTTGGCACTGGGATAGTTTTTTAGATTTGTCTGCTGAAAATGCACATTTTCTTTCTGCTTATTTGAAAAATCCATATTCCTCAGAGTGTGATTTTTTGCAAAAATAAGATATTTTTTGGACTTTAGGGGGCTGTAAGGACAATTATATTATGAAACTTTGAAAATCCATATTGTGAAACTTTGAATTCTATGACAAAGAATGAGAAATAAAATAAAATATATTTTTAATATAGTTTTTGATAGCAAAACTTTTTAATGTAAATATAGCTAAATGAACAATTAAATTTTAAAATAATGTTGAGATAATTAATGATTACCATCAGAGTGAGCATACTTAACTTATAGGCTATTATGCCTCTAATCCTCCATTCGGAATGACTTAATTTGACTGTTTCAGAGAGGGACTATGTCTAAAGAAATCTCCTTTTCAAGAGAACTGTACCAGATATCTCCATTAAACCACTGGTTAGTATTCAACAGCATTCAAGACAACACAAAAATAGTTTATTTTATAGGGATTTATGTTTTTCTGATAAATGAGAGAAAAGTGAAGGAGTCCAATATGTTCTAATTACCAAAAAGTGCAATTTCCGCCTAAATTAAAAGTATGTTTGCAGTGCTATATTTCACTATTGCCTCAGGTAAATCCTTTTCTGACTGTTTGGTGATGGTGGGCAGCCACCTGGTTCATACCTCAGCAAGTTTGATGCAGAAAAGAGTGAGCATTGTTAAGTTATGGGTTTTTTCCCTCACTTCCCCCCTATTCGAACAAGGTTTGGAGTAGTTCTAAAGAAGAGCCAAAAAAACAAATTTTCCCCAAAAATCAAAAACCACAACATCCAATTTCACTAACAGGAGACCCTAAAGATAATAAAAATCATTGTTGTGGTTGGTTCTACCTCGGGTAGGGGTATCTCGAAAACTAAAGCCTTTTTTGAGGACTTGTTCCTAGACTACTAGCTGACTGTTAGCTAAAGGCTAAGCTGCTACATCTACAGTAAACAAGTTCAGAGAAGAAGAAAGAAAACAAACCTGCTCTCTCTTTAAGATTCTGAAACCCGGACATTTCACACTCATCCAAGAGTCAAAGAAGGAGAAGAAAACTCTGAAGACTTTTACAGGACTACTCTGAGATTACAGGACGAGGGAGCAGCTAACATGCTAACCGTGCTAAGCGGAAGAAGCCTGCAGACCTGAAAACAAACTACTTCCTGTCCACTTAGCCGAGCTTCAAAATAAAATAGAAATATTAAAATCCTGACTGACACACATTTCAGAAATATTTCAGACTGATGATATAATGCTGGATAACCCAAAACATGCTAACCGTATTCTGATCATCTGTATTAGATGACTAATTAATTTATATAATATGAAAAAACTGATGAGACAAAGGGCTCCCATTTAATGTATCCCTATCTCCAGTATAGCATGTAACGAACCAACCAAAATATAGGCCCTTCTTCCAAACACATCCACCTCCTCATTTATACCCAGGTACCTAAAACTTAAGACCTACTACAGTACTTATGTAGCCTCACACTGTTGTAAAGGCAGATCATTTTAACCTAACAGCAGTATTTACATTTTCACAAGTCGATATTCTCCTACAATCAAATTCTTCAGTCAAACATTAACTTACAAACTACATTAAAGAAAGACTTAACCCATTTCAATATCAGTTTGTCTTCAAACAAGTCTGTCTAATTCCAAAAATTTCCAAATTTTGTTGTACATTGTGTAGGTGTGTACACTGTGTATGATGACAATAAAGCTTTCTATTCTATTCTATTCTATTCTATTCTATTCTATTCTATTCTATTCCATTCTATTCCATTCTATTCTATTCTATTCTATTCTATTCCATTCTATTCTATTCTATTCTATTCTATTCTCTTTTCACTGGTGCCTCTTAGCCTGGAAAAAAAAAGCATTTATGTCCAAATTGTTTCTTGTTGGATAGGTGTGGCCAACTTTGCAGGTGAGCAGTCAAATGTAAACATTAGGAGATGTTCCTCGAAGTGTGAGATGTATTTTTAGTTAAACCCTGAAAAGTTCTTACATGAAGAATACCCAGAAACAAAAATGGAAGCACATTCTGTGTACTCAACTAGCCTTCAACATAATGCTTATATTCAAGTATCTGGATCTAAACACAGCTTATGATTGGAATAAATCCAAATCTTGGTTCATTCACGTTAAGATGGAGCTGTGCTGTCTTGCTTAAGATCACAAAAAAACAGCAAATATATTTAGAGGATGACTGAAGCGATGTGTCATATAATTTCATAAAATGATCACATAAGAAATGTTAGCAGTTTGATTGAGCTGAAGACGGACATTGAGAAATCATAATTTAAAGAACAATAAAATAAAGTGAAAATAAGATATGACTGTCTTGTATCATCCATCTGTCTATCCATTATTGATACTTGTTACGGCCTCCTTGTCACTGAAATACCTGGCTTGATTGTGACCAAAAAGGAAGACCAAACATATTAAAGGACACCACACAAAAGACACTGTTGATTGTTTTTTATTATTTTAAAGTAAAAACTTCAATTGAGGAACAAACTCAATAAACCAAAAGGGGCTGGAGTTGTCGGCAAAAATGAACAAAACAGGAGAAAATGAGCAAGCCAACTCATAAGGGGCCGTCGCACCTCTCACCTCTCACCTCTCCCTAACCTGCCTGACCAGAAACTAACTAAACCAAAAAATAATAAAAAACGAGAAAACTGGACCACCAACAATCTCCAGCCCAAACTAAAACAACAAAACCCAACAACCTAGGGCTGCTGAGGAAATAAAGAGGAAAAAGGAGAAACAAAACTACCTGTTAAACCAGGAAAACAGAAAACAAAGGAAGAGTGCTTAGAAACCTCCTCCGCAGGTCTGTGTGTGCCCCAAAAATCCAACATGGCTCCTCTCAGCTCCTCTAAATACCCCTCCCTCTCCCCGAGCACAGACTGCTCTCAGGTGTGCACCAGAGGAGAGGAAGGAGGACCAAGGAGACACAGGAGAAGCAGGGCCGCACATAACAATACTGCTTATCCATTTCGGGTTTTGGGGGCTGGAGTCTGTCCCAGCTGACATTGGGTGGGAGATTGGGTACACCTTGAATCGGGACCAGAGCGCCCACACAGGCATCGGGAGAACATGTTAACTCCACACATGGGGGTCGAACCATCAACCTTCTTGCTGTGGGGCATGTGCACCCCATGAGGTGTCACCGTGCCACCCCTGTCTTTCTCAGATGTACAGTCCTGCTCAGTTTTATTGGCACCCCTTCATTATTTTCATTACTTTAACAATATCTTCAGAAATAAATTAAAATGTACCAAATTTATGTCATCAGGATCTTTTTATTGAAGGTCCGAAATACTTTAACAAAAAAAATATGACTGCATGATCATTGTAGCTAATGAAGTATAATTTACAAACCTTAATATGTGAACATAACTTCTGCCAAGTTTGAGTCTGATAAAGTGATGCAGAGCAAAGTTAAAGAGGTTTGTAAAGAAATTGTTTGTACTGTCAAATTGTACTTAAACGTCATGGGTGCCAATAATGATGAGCAGGACTGTACTTTTAAATTTACCTAAAAGTTTTGTGCCATTGAGTTTCATAATCTTTTTTAAAATTAAAGCTTTAAAATAAGTCTGAAATGTACTGAAGAAAAGACAGAACTCAGGGAGCAGTTTGATAACAGTGATGTGACATTTTATGAAATGACTGTGAAATACAGTTTAACCCTCTGAAACCCAACATTTTCATTAACAAAAATATCTGTTCTCTCTTTCGTTAGATTAAAGAAAAATGATCAAAGGAAAATTTCAGTTCTTTTAATGAAATCAAGTTCTATAAAATATTAATTCTCTCACAAATTCATTACAAAGCAGATAAGACAAAACATGTCACCTTCAGAAAATGTTGCATCATGGGAAATCATTTATTGCTAAGCTGTTGGTTTAAGCTGTTGGTATTAAACTCTGAGCTGCCATGGAGATACATCTTAATATGTGGAGTTCAGCTGCAGCTCACTGACTCTGTCTGCATGTGTTCAGTCTCTCTGCTCTCAGACTTTAAGAGGACAGAGTCGATCAGCGTCTGTCCACACCTTATGTCGGGGGTCAGACTATCAGCCAAAGTAGGATCACATTCTGAAGTTAAACTTCTATGTTGGGCCGTACACCTTCTTGGTTGTACATTTAAACCTCTGCAGATGATCCAGAATGCAGCAGCACATCTTGTCTTTAACCTGCCCAAAACAGCTCATGTCACCCTGCTGTTAATCTCTCTACACTGGCTTCCAGTGGCAGCTCGAATCAAATTCAAAGCTCTTCTTCCGGCCTACAAAACAGTGACAAAAATGGCTCCTGCCTACCTGGACTCCCTCATCCAGGTCTACACTCCCTCTCGCCCACTTCGCTCAGCCTGTGAAAGACACCTGGTGCTCCCAGCCCAACATGGCTCTAAATCTCTAGTCAGACTCTTCTTTTCTGTTGTTCCCAAATGGTGGAATGAGTTACCTAACTCCATACGATCCGCAGAGTCTCTTTCTCCTTTTAAGAGATGTCTGAAGACTCATCTGTTCAGGGAACACTTTGGCACTTAATCTGATCTTCTCCTCTTTGTCCTCAGAGGCAGAATGAATCAGAAGGTCTCAGACCAGCTCTTAATGAATATTTAGCACTGAATTTTGAATGCTTGGAATGTTGATCGATGTTGTTGACTTGAATTTTTGTTGCTGACTTGAATTATTGTTGTGATAAGCTGCATTATGAAAAAAAAAAAAAAAAAAACGGCACTTCTTCTGGCACTAGATGGCAGCACCTGTGGCCAGTTGACTTGAAGCACTTCAACGCCCTTGCTAAGGTTTTTCCCCTCAGTCCAAATTCTTGCTTGCGTTGTACGTCGCTTTGGACAAAAGCGTCTGCTAAATGAAATTGTTGAATTGTAGAATTGTTAAAAGTGTTACCTCGATCAAAACAGAAACAAAGTCCATCTCATGTGTGAATTCTCATGTGATCTGTGAGATGAATATTTTGATAAAAGCCTTTACCACACATGGAGCAGCCAAAGGGTTTCTCTCCTGAGTGAGTTCTCATGTGAGTGGTAAGGTGACCTTTTTGGTTAAAACTCTTACCACACACAGAGCAGCTGAACGGTCTCTCCCCTGTATGAACTCTCATATGTACTATCTGCTTACCCTTTTCATAAAAAGTTTTACCACACTCAGAGCAGCTGTAGGGTCTCTCTCTTGTATGAATTCTCATATGTATGGTCAGACTACCTTTGTGGACAAAATGTTTACCACACACACAGCATCCAAAGGGTTTCTCTCCTGAGTGGCTCCTCATGTGATCTTTAAGATAACTATTTCGATTAAAATTTTTACCACACACTGAGCAGTCAAACGGTTTCTCTCCTGAGTGAGTTCTCATATGGGTGGTAAGATGGCTTTTGTGGGTAAATCTTTTCCCACACTCAGAGCAGCTGAAGGGTCTCTCTCCTGTATGAACTCTCATATGTATGGTCAGATTATATATCTTATTAAATGTTTTACCACACTCAAAACAACAAAGTGATTTCTTCACAGTCTTTGGTCTCTTTTGCTTCAATTTTTTCACTGACTTTAACACTGACTTTTTCTCTGCCATCTCCATCCAGTCAGCGCTGTCATCAGTCTCTGCTTCAGAAGAGTCTTCAATTGTGACTTCATCCTCTGGTTGTGCATCTCTCTCTTCATCAAAGTGTTTCTCTGCCTCTGGTTCACCACAGTCTTGTCTATGAGCCCATTTTTCCATCTGCTCAGTTTCTTCTTGACAAAGTTGTGAGGACTGATGTTCCTCTTCATCATCTTCACTCTTCACAAAGTCAGGATTAAATGTGAACTTGATGACATCAGCCTCTTCTGGTCCTTGGAGCTGCTCTCCCTCCAGACTGCTCCAGAGTTCTTCTGGTTCCTCTTTAATGGACAGAGGCTCAGTGACCTCCTGCTTCACACTGGAGCTCCTCTCCTGCTCCCCATGGTTAATTTCTTCTTTAATCACCATAAGCCGCTGGGCCTCCTCTGGAGCAACTAAAGGACAGAGACGGGAGTTAGGGGAACCTGTTTTAGCTTACAACATTATACAATTATAATCTGATTTATCTACGCTGGTGTAAAAGGTAAACATTTACTTAATCAAGTTTGATTTTTATGCACTTTAATGACTAGACTTCATTTTAAATTGTTTAGAAAAAGGCTGAATTCAGGTGTAAACATCACAGAACTGATTTAAGATACTGATGAACTATTAAAGACTGATTTATTGTTTTTTCAAACAAGACTATTTTTCTTTGTGTAACATTTGAACCCACCATTTTTGCAATTTATCTAAATAAATAACTAATTAGAAAGTTAATTAAATTTGTCAAACAGTCTTCTTTTTTTTAAAATATAGTTCCAATAACAAATTTGCATAATTATTGTCCCAACATCAGTTTTGGCTGATGGGCAAAAAAGTTGATCATTGGTTTTGACATACAATGAAATCGCTGCTGATACTTACTTATGATATATCAGTCATGCATTCTGTATATACTTATTCCATATATTTGCTGTAATACTGACTGAATGTTCCATAATGTGGCACCGTATCATCACTGCATGCCTACATTTTAAAACCAACAATGATATTTATTAGAGAATGAACTCCTGCTGTTTTTGTCTATTTCTTTATCTCAAATAGACTGCCGCAGTGAAAGAAACAGGTCATTAGTAAGTTGAGATTTTGTTCTTTTGACCATGAGATAGTGGTATCAGCACTGGTGATAGTTTGTTCACAGGTATTGGCACATTCAATGTCAGTGAAAGTCAGCCTAATGCAGCCCTAATTTTGATGTAACCATCTATTAGCTTGTTGAAAAAGAAACTGATATTTGATTTATTTTTTCAAAACTGATTCCAAATGTGGATTGATGAAAATTCAAGTAGATCAGCAGTTTCTGAAACTCTCAGATCCGCCTGTCTGGCCCAACAATCCCCTAAATCACATTTCTCCACATTCTGATGCTTGATGCGAACTTCAAGGATTGTGTTTGTCATACCTACCTGCATTGAGTTGCTGCCATGTGACTTGCTGGTTAGCTATTCACACAAACAAGCTGTTAAATGGGTGAACATAATGTGCATGTATATTCTGCTGTACACCCAAATAACTTCTCATTTGGCAGATGCTTTTGTCAAAAGCGACACACATTTAAGAATAAGTTTAACACAAGCAAGAATCCAGACTAGAGGAAAAACATAATAAGAGCAACAAACTTCTTACAGTCTGTTTGGACACAGGAGCTGCCATTGCTTGGCTGTACCTTTAAAAATATGATTTGATTCTGACCTGTAATCAGAAAGTATGTCTTCTACATCTTAGCTTTGTTTAGGATCAGCTTTTCTACTTTTAATTTGTCCATTTTAATTTATTTGGTTTTATTTCTTCTGTTGATATATTTTGCTTTTCTCTGTAGTCATTGTGTTTTGATTTATTGTGTGAAGCACTACATATTGCCTGTTTGTTGAAAGGTGCTTTAAAAATGAAGTTTAGCTCGCAAAATGAGCTGTAGCGGGACCTAAATGTAAAATCTTTATATGGGATCCCAACTGGGCTGTCGGCGGCGCAGATGCATTTGGTTGGGAGGTTGTAGGTTTGAGCCCAGCTCCAGGTGCCACACGTCAATGTGTCCTTGAGCAAGACACTTAGCCCCAAATTGCTCCCATTGCTTCGTTTGTGGTGTGTAAATGGCCAAGAAAGGGCATGAAAGTGTTGGTTTATACTGATGGACAACTGACATAGAAACTTAAACCATCACTGAGTGTCTGTGGGAGTGAATGAGTAAGTTTGACCTGCAGTGTGAAGCTGCTTTAAGTAGTCAAAAACTAGAAAAGTGCTAAATAATACCAAGTTAATTTTACCACTTTATGGCAGCAGCCCTGAATGGGACTGCTTTATGTCATTTTACTGCTTTGTCGTGACGTCGCCCTCAGCTCTCACTGCCCTGATCCACTCTGACTACATCATAGATCTGCAGACTCTCACAGACAGACACAAATCAATGATCTGTAAATCTTGATCATAGAAAATAAGGACTGTTATCAACAGTCTGGGCTAGCTGAATGTTAGCTAAAGGCTAAGCTGCTACATCTACAGTAAACAAGTTCACAGAAGAAGAAAGAAAACAAACCTGCTCTCTCTTTAAGATCCTGAAACCCGGACATTTGACACTCCTCCAAGAGTCAAAGAAGGAGAAGAAAACTCTTTTACAGGATTATTCTGAGGCTACAGGACGAGAGAGGAGCTAACATGCTAACTGTGGCGAGAGAGTGCCCTCGAGACCCGGAAACAAAACAAAACAGTACTTCCTGTCGACTTTGCTGGCCTTCATGATAAGAAGAAATAATTTTCACCATTTGTTTTTTTATGGTTGCTGATATTAATGCATACAGCGTTAGGAAGTTCATTGAATTTGTACTTTATGGTCATTATGATAACCTTTATGGATTCCTTAAACTTAAAATCAGTGTGAGTACAATTTTATCATTGAGCTACTTGAACTACAACATGGCTGATAGACTTAGAAAGATTTATTTTTCTATGAAGATTAACTCAAATATGACAAATGGGGCTATTACCCATGTATTTAAATTGTTTCCATGAATAATGACAGCTGGTAATGAATTATAATTTAAATTCAGTGTTGGATCTGATTCGTAAGGAAGAGGCAGGAATCAATTCACCCTTTGCTTCTTATTTTCCTTCTCCAATTGATTGTGGTGTTGACATACAGATGTATGTACTCACATTACTCAATTTATTTTAAAGACATGTACAGTTGTTTGGTGTATGTTTTAAGAAAGAAAGAAAGAAAGAAAGAAAGAGAGAAGCAGCTACCATTTTCCATAGAACCTCTTGTTTGAGAATATGTTATGGTTATTGATCATTATTTAACAGAGTTTTTTTTTCAGACCATTTATTTTCACAAGAATGATAAACATAAAAAATGAAAGTCCAACAAATATGTTCAAATATACAGGTACAGTTTACATTTATACAGCTTTAAAACAGGATTGTTCAACTTTAATTAATTCTGGTCTTAGATCACTCTTTTTCAGCTAAAAAGGTGTTTAAGAGAGTCCAGTATCATTCTTGATCAATTAGCGTCTAACAGTAAAAACATGAGAATGCAGAAACATTGATTAAAACTGCCTCCTGCTGGTCGAAATCAGGTTACTGCAACTGAAAATATCTGTTGGCGGATAAGGTACATTGTCTAACACAGGGGTGGGCAACTTTAATTACCAAGAAGGCCACATAAAACCATTTTTCCCGGCCTGAGGGCCACATTGTTACAAATTTTCAGAAACTCTCCATGAGGAAAAGAATGTTGGATAAACAACAAATGAGAAAATAAATTTGTCACTAAATTAAAATGCTAATATTCATATATTGCCAGTTATTAAGCATAATCAAATGAACTTCACATAGAATTCAAGCAAATTTAGCTCACATACATGGAATTGAAGCCAATTAAGCTATTTTCAAATCAATAAAATGAGTGTTATTCAAATTTTTAAAGCTCAAATATTTTGCTGCTGCCATTATACATTTTAGTATTGAGTAATACTTGATATAATGTTCAAAGGCTTCATAAAAGAGATTTAGAGACACTGTTATAGCAAAGTAAGGTCATAATCAACTTACATAAGCCAATAAAACTATCAGTCTAGATTATATAGAATTATTTCTATTGGATATCTGAGTTATCTTCTTATTTACAACTGCTGGTTTTTGGGGATGAATGGCAGGCCACATTAAGTGATGTGGAGAGCCGCACTTGGCCCCCAGGCCACCACTTGCCCACCCCTGGTCTAGTAGCATTGTCTCCACAGAGCTCAACAGTGACTGTCTTTTTCCATGAGCTCTGTAGCAACTGCTTTCCTTCAACAAAAATGGCTGCTGGGAGTTTTAAGTGCACTAGCATCTGTGACTCATTCAACACATCATCTAGTCCAATTGATTGTTTAAAGATTATATTGGATTGAATAAGAAGAGAGCTAACAGTCCTTACTTCTCCAGGTCCAAACTATTGCTTTCAAATGAAAGGTGATGGGATGAAATGATGGAAAAGATGTATGAAATGATCAACAGAAAATGTTTAGCGCTAGCTAAAACCCAGTCTTTGTTTACACCTGTGTTTTAAAAATAATCCACATCCCAAGTGTCAATCCCCAGAAGTGAGGTACTTATGAGAAAACCTCAACAAATACATTTTACAAACTTTAACTTCAGTCAGCAGAGGCACTTACAGAAGACCAGACAATTGCCCAAGTCCCTCCGATCCGAGTCCCAAGCAAGTCCCAAGTTTTTTCTGTTGTGGTCGAGTTGAGTCAGGTCGAGTTACAGGTTATGATGGGTTGAGTCCATCACCATTGTTCCCCAGTCCACCCAATAAGCACTCTGATTTTTATCTTGAAGAAAGAAACCTTATCTTCCCACACATACAACACACGTACACCTTCTTTACTGATGTTAGCTGTGCTAGCTTCATATTGACCACAGCTCGGGCTAATGTTCCTGCCATATTAATCTATGGCAGGAACGTTAGCTACCTGGCTAACGTTTGCAGGTTTCACTTACTTGGCCTCATTTGACCTCAGGTGGCAGATAAAGTTCGATGTTGTACCCTCCTTTTCTCTTATCGAAGCGTTGCAGGTTGTGCACTTGGTGTGTCCTCGTTTTCCATCTAACTGCACAGAAGACATAGCGGTTGCCAAATTGAAACCTGCATCCCGCGCACCCTGCCCACTGATCATCACTGTAGCAGAAGCAGGTGTGTGCGAGAAACGTATGTGTGTAGTACTGTTTCGAGTGCGGGACAATAATAGGTGACGGACAAGTGTACTGTGAATGGAGCATCAATAAAGTGAACCTAAAAGGAAAGAGCGGCGTGTATCTCCTGTCTGGCTCTTCATATAAAGCTTGAGTGCATGCAGTTTTCCCAATCATGTTGTCTCAAGTCAGGTCGAGTCTGGAGACATATTTTCCCGAGTCTGAGTCGAGTCGAGTTGCAAGTCGTCTCATTAGCGGCTCAAGTCGCCTCGAGTCCGAGTCCCTATGACTCAAGTCCAATTGTCTGCTGAGGACATTCACTGTTGCTAATGAAGTTTGTGTGCCCAAGTTTGTGAATGGACCACAACTAATCTAATGTGACTCCACACTAGTCGACCTTCAGCTGTTATGATGACATGACCGATAAACAAGCAGAAGCAGAAAAGACAGACACTGTGGCTCAAGGTGAAGGTGTGGAGTGAGCGGGTTTGTCATATCCATTCTCCCTTCCAACTCCCATGATCAGCTGAGTTCCAGGGCTGATCGGTGCTTTGTCAGTATACACACTGCTGCAGATGTGAGTTTTGAGGGCAAATTAAACATAATTGTGTCCTCTTGAAGGTTGATGTAACAGAATTACAGTGTCCAGTCTGTTTTATTGAAGCTTAAACTTTCTGGCAGATGAAACCATTGAGTCCTGTGTGAACATGTCCCTCAAATGTATCTTTTCCAGTAAAACTTTTCCTGCACAGACAAATAGGTTAAATATTCACTGGCCATTACAGTTCCTGGGTTTCCCCCTCCGTAACATGTCTGGTACGGCTGTTTAAACTGTTCGCAGTGATAGTTCCAGTCTTGTGTGAACTCTCATGTAATTTAAGATGAGATTTTCTGTTAAAATTTTTACCACACTGAGAGCAACTAAAGGGTCTCTCCCCTGTGTGAATCCTCATGTGCATACTCAGATTAACTTTCAGTGTAAATTTTTTACCACACACAGAGCAGCCGAAGGGTTTCTCTCCTGTGTGAATCTTCATGTGTAGAGCCTGATTACCTTTCTTGTTGAATGTTTTACCACACACAGAGCAGCTGAAGGGTTTCTCACTCGAATGAATTTTCATATGTATGGTCAGACTGCCTTTTTGGACAAAACTTTTACTACAAACAGAGCAGCAGAAAGGTCTCTCTCCAGAATGACTTCTCATATGATCTGTAAGATAGCTTTTACGGCCAAAACTTTTATCACACACTGAGCAGTCATACGGTCTCTCTCCAGAGTGAGTTCTCAAATGTGTTTTGAGCTGATCTTTTGTGGCAAATCCCTTACTGCACTGAGAACAACTGAAGGGTTTCTCTCCTGTGTGTGTTCTCATATGCACATTAAGATTACATTTAAGGTTAAAATCTTTTCCACACACAGAGCAGCTAAAAGGTCTCTCTCCTGTGTGAACTCTCTGGTGTGTGATCCAGTCACCTTTTCGAATAAAGGTTTTATCACACTCAGAGCAGTCAAAACATTTTTCTTTTGAGTGAATTTTCATATGTATGTTCAGACTACCCTTTTGTACAAAACCTTTACCACACACTGAGCAGCCAAATGGTTTCTCCCCTGAATGACTTCTCATGTGAGCTGTAAGTAATTTGTTTTGATAAAAACTTTTACCACACACTGAGCAGTCAAATGGCTTTTCTCCAGCGTGAGTCCCCATATGGGTGTTAAGATGACTTTTTTGATTAAATTTTTTGTCACACTTGGAGCAGCTGTAAGGTCTCTCTCCAGTATGAACTCTCATATGGATGGTCTGTTTACCTTTTTGGTTAAAAGTTTTACCACAGTCAGAGCAGCTGTAGGGTCTCTCTTTTGTGTGAAGTCTCATATGTATGGCAAGATAACCTTGTTGGACAAAATGTTTGCCACACACAGAGCAGCCAAAGGGTTTCTCTCCAGAGTGACTCCTCATGTGTTCTTTAAGATAACTTTTCCGATTAAAATTTTTACCACACACTGAGCAGTCAAACGGTTTCTCTCCTGAGTGAGTTCTCATATGAATAGTAAAATGACTTTTGTGAGTAAATCGTTTACCACACTCAGAGCAGCTGAAAGGTCTCTCTCCTGTGTGAACTCTTACATGTTGTGTCAGATGATCTTCTCTGTTAAATGTTTTACCACATTCAAGACAGTTTAATAATTTCTTGTCAGTCTTTGGTCTATTTTGTTTCAGTTTCTCCAGTGACTTTGAGCCTGACTTTAGCTCTGTCTTCTCCATCCAATCAGCACTGTCATCAGTCTCTGCTTCAGAAGAGTCTTCAGTTTTAACCCCAGTTGTTGCTTGTACATCTCTCTCTTCATCAAAGTATTTCTCTGCCTCTGGTCCTCCACAGTCCTCTTTACAAGTTCTTGTTTCCATCTGCTCAGTTTCTTTTTGATGAAGCTGTGAAATCTGAGGTTTCTCCTCATCATCTTCACTCTTCACAAGGTCAGGGTTGAACGTGAACTTGATGACATCAGCCTCCTCTGATCCTTGGAGCTGCTCTCCATCCTGACTGCTCCAGAGTTCTTCTGGTTCCTCTTTAATGGACAGAGGCTCAGTGACCTCCTGCTTCACACTGGAGCTCCTCTCCTGCTGCTCATGGAGGACCTCCTCTTCACTCACTGAAAGCTGCTGGACCTCCTCAGAAGCAACTTTAGAGCAGAAACACACAATGAGGGAGAACTCTTTTAGATGAAAACACGAAACATTTTTTTAATCAAGTTGCATTTGATCACATGTATTCATTACTGTTGTCTCATGTGAGCACTAGACTTTTCTTAATGTTAGAGCTTTGTTGAATGAAGGCTGAAATCAGGTCCGAATGTCAAAGGCCTGATTACAGAAAGTTGCTTCAAAGACTAAAATACCGTCAAAATCATTTATGAAAAAAAATCAATCTCACTTAAAAAAATTGTTCAGGTGAGTGTAGGGAATGGGGCGGAAATTCTATTTTAAGCCAACCACACTCCTCCAAAATTATTTTCCAGCCATGGGTAAAGTCTAAGTCATGCAAAGATATCATCTGAACATACAGTAACTGACTTTAATATTAAAACAGACTCACCAGAAGAGCTCACAGAGCACCAACTGCTTGCCAATGCCCTTACTGTCAGTGGCTGAGAAGCTAAAAAGGCACGAACCCCTGATCTGTTAGCTGTCTCTCTGCTAAATGGAGATGTGTTTACAGCAGCTGTGTCAGGTTGGTATGAGCTGTGGTGCTGGTGCCTGATGGGATATCTTCTCTACAGGGCACGTGTGTCTTGGGGGCCTCTGGAAATGTCTATAGTGTGATTTATGTCCTGATTTGACATCTTAGTTTGTACTTGTCTGTGTGTCCATCTGCCTTCAGAGCTCTGTGACGCTCTGCACTGTTACACTGAATAATACACTTTCTGATCTTTAATGATTTATCAGGAAAATAGACATTACCAAATCATCAAATATCAGAAATGTTCTTTATCTCCATGCTCCTCTCTCTTGCTAGCTCAAATCTCTGTCTCTAAGCAGAATCTAATTACAGAGAATAACACTCTGAGCTAGCTGACTGTTAGCTAAAGGCTAAGCTGCTACATCTACAGTAAACACGATCACAGAAGAAGAAAGAAAACAAACCTGCTCTCTCTTTAAGATCCTCAAACCCGGACATTTGACACTCATCCAAGAGTCAAAGAAGGAGAAGAAAACTCTGAAGACTTTGACAGGATTACTCTGAGACTAGAGGACGAGGGAGCAGCTAACATGCTAACCATGCTCAGCGGAAGAAGCCTGCAAGACCTGAAAACAAACCACTTCCTGTTCACTTAGCCGAGCTTCAAAATAAAACGGAAATTTTAAAATCCTGACACACTTTTGTGAAATAGATCAGACTGATGATATAATGCTGAATAATCCAAACATGCTAACCATATTATGATCATCTATAGAAGATGTCTGATTAATTTATTTAATGGGGAAACAGTGATGAGAAAAAGGGCCCCTATTTAACGTATCCTTATCTCCAGTATAGCATGTAATGAATAGACCAAGATAAAGGCCCTTCTTCCAAGCACATCCCCCTCCTCATTTATACCCAGGTATCTAAAACTAAAATCTAAACCAGGACTGATGTAGCCTCACACTGTTGTAAAGTCTGATAATTTCACAGCCTTTACTGTAACCCTCATTCCAACTGCAACTGAAACAAGATTGATTTAATAGTGTCTGTGTGATCTCAGATGCAGTTTATTCATGGAACATATTTTAAAAAGCAGCTAGGTCTTAAGAGCAGTAAAAAATGAAGTGTATGGTCCATAAAAATCTGTCAGAAATTACCTACTTTGTATCTAAAAAAAATCTGAATCATTAATTCCATTCTTCATTAATCCCAAAGGGGAAATTTGGTTGTTTCAGTTGCTCTAATGCACAGTATAGCAGCAGGAATATCAAATAAAGACATTAAAATTGATAAGTACATGAAAATTAACTGAAAAATTATGCGCAGGTTACAGCATGCAGTGTCTTTAAGCTATATCAACTCCTTATGAAGGTAAAAATGAATAAAACAAGTAAAGAGAAACCATGAATAAGGCCAAGAAATGTATACCATCAACATTACCAATATTTACAATGTGAATATAAACACTGCAGCACTGTGTGACAGCAGACCTCATTTGACTGAGTACTGCACTGGATATTATGTTTGCTTATTAACATATATTTACACATATTAACAAATATCAGAGGTGAAAACAGGGATAATAAAGCTTTTTTTCAGGACCTGATGGAGCAGAGGTATTATAGAGAGAAGATGTGATATTAGAGGGTGAACGATCATTTTATATATATACATATATACAATCATTATATGTGTGTATATATCTATCTATCTATCTATCTATATATATATATATATCTATATATCTATATATATATATAAACATATATATATGTGTGTGTGTATATATATATATATATATATATATATATATATATAAACATATATATATGTGTGTGTGTATATATATATATATATATATACATATATATATATATTTAGATATATATAGATATATATATAGATATATATACATATATATATATATCATGTATATATACATATTTGAAGAAAGAAAGAGAGAGAGAATATCATATTTAATCAATAATCTTATTCTAAAAAAACATTTTTTGTATCTTTGTGACACTCTATATCATCTAGTGTTGGGGCCAAAAGAAAATCTGATTTAAATAATGAATTAAATGATGGTAGACCGAAGTTAGGAAAGAATATTGATTTAAATAATCTGTTGTTATGAATTTTCTTGCCTGCCTAATTTATTTGAATTAATATCTAAGGTAAAGAAGGCTAATTTTTTGTTTGTTTATATAACAAATTGACCAAGTTATGTTTCACCGTTCTGCCCATCCCTATGTTCCGATTCGCTGCCTGCTTCAGGTTATTTAATGTGATCAGTGACACCTGGTTAGAGGTTTTGAGAGTGGGAGCGAAAAAGTTTGTTGACTGGAAAGAGCAGATCGGCAGAATATACTTGAATTTTCATTTCCTTTTATCCAGGTTACGATTGTAAAAGCTTTTTTTTGTTTGAAAATAAACCTTGGAAGTGATGCTGGATCAGCGGCTGCTTTTTGTTTGGACTGTGTGTGTTGGACCCACTCAGCAGTGGTTCTTTGGAAGCTTGAAGCCACTACAGTTTACACTACTACCACTCTAGTTTAAGTTAGTATTAAAAACATACCTGTCTTTTGTAATTTATTTCGTCCTAAATATTTGTGAAGTTTTTTGTCATCATGTAATCAACTGTTAGCTTTTAAAACCTTCAAATCCCACAAGAAAATATCTGGTTTTTAGTTTGTTCGTAGTTTTCTCTGCCCCCTGAAATGCTAACAGTATCACACGATGCCTTCATTTGTTCTGTTTTTTTAAAACATTAATTATCACTGGATTTATTGATGATCTTAGCCAAACAGTTGAGCTGGTAGTTAAAGGGTTAATCTGTCGTGGAGAAACACCTTGTTATGTGGAGCTCAGCTGCAGCTCACTGACTCTGTGTCTGCCTGTGTTTAGCCTCTCTGCTTTAGCGGGACAGTGTTAATCAGTGTCTGTCTACACCTTAGGCTGAAGCTGCTTCCCAAATATAATTAAATCATCCCTGAGTCCTCCCTCCACAACTGACTTTAAAATCTTTCGACCGCTGCAATGATCCAAAATCATTTAATTCCTTAAGAGAGCGAGGACACAACACTGTATCCCCCACACAAGCCCTTTAATCTGAGACCCATGACTGGTGTAGAGACACACTTTAACACAGTTCATAATATTTTTGACATAATTTATTATTGCAGCACTGATGTATGTAAAGTATGACAGTTTTAAATGTGATAGTGAAATAAATTGATACACATTTCAACAGCTTTATACAGAATATATACGTTTAGAATACTGCTACATCAAACAAAGCAGGACTTAACTGTTACTCAGGCAGACTTCTTACCAGCCTATTTTTAATTAAATAAAAACGTCATCAATGAAATGTTGTTGTATTGTTGAGTAGGATAAAGCCCTCACTCTCTTATGTCTCCATACTCTGCCATGTGTCAGAAGCAGCTGTTTAATTTTGTTTTTATTTCACTCAAAAGCAGCTAACAACATTGAGTCCTGTATGAACTGTCATGTGTTTCTTAAGTTAATCCTCTAAACTAAAACCTTAGCTGAATTAAGAGCAACTGAAGGGTTTCCCTCCTGTGTGAATTCTCATGTGGGTGGTCAGGCGAGTCTTTCTGATAAATCTTTTCCCGCACACAGAGCAAGGAAAAGGTCTCTCTCCGGTGTGAAGTCTCATGTGTAGGGTGTGATCACCTTTCTGGTTAAAAGTTTTACCACACTGAGAGCAACTGAACGGCCTCTCACTTGTGTGAATCCTCATGTGTATAGCCAGACTGCTTTTATGGACAAAATGTTTAGTGCACAAAGAACAACTGAAAGGTTTCTCCCCTGAGTGAGTTCTCATGTGATCAGTTAGAGTACGGTTTCGATTGAAACTTTTACCACAGACTGAGCAGCTATACGGTTTCTCTCCTGAGTGACTTCTCATATGGCTGTAAAGATAACTTTTTTGAATAAATCCTTTACCACACAAGGAGCAGCTGAAAGGTCTCTCTCCTGTGTGAAGTCTCATGTGTATGATCTGATCAGATTTCTGGATAAAAGTTTTATCGCACTCGGAGCAACTGAAGGGTCTGTCTCCTGAGTGAGTTCTCATATGTATGACCAGACAGTCTTTTTTGACAAAATGTTTACCACACACAGAGCAGCCAAAGGGTTTCTCTCCTGAGTGCCTCCTCATATGATCCGTAAGATGACTTTTTCTGTTAAAGCATTTCCCACAGACTGGGCAGCCAAAGGGTTTCTCTCCTAAGTGAAACCTCATATGGTTGCTCAGATTACTTTCCTTGTTAAAGTTTTTACCACACTCAGAGCAGCTGAAAGGTTTCTGCCTTGAGTGAATTTTCATATGCTTGTCCAGAGTACCCTTTTGAACAAAATGTTTACCACAGACAGAGCAGCCAAAGGTTTTTTCTCCCGAGTGAGTTCTCATGTGATCTATAAGATGACTATTGCGAATAAATTCTTTACCACACACAGAGCAGCCAAAGGGTTTCTCTCCTGTGTGAGTCCTCATATGAGCAGACAGATATCTTTTTTGATGAAAACTTTTACCACACTCGGAGCAGCTGAACGGTCTCTCTCCTGTATGGACTCTCATATGTATGACTAGTTCACATTTATAGTTAAAAGTTTTATCACACTCGGAGCAGCTGAAGGGTCTCTCGCATGAGTGAATTCTCATATGTACCGACAGACTGTCTTTTTTGACAAAACATTTACCACACACAGGGCAGCCAAAGGGTTTCTCTCCTGAGTGAGTTCTCATATGAGTGGTAAGATGACTTTTTTGGCTAAATCTTTTATCACACTCAGAGCAGCTGAAGGGTCTCTCTCCCGTGTGAACTCTCATATGTTGCGCCAGGTGATCCGTTCTGTTAAATACTTTACCACACACATCACAGGAAAGTACTTCTTCACCAGTCTTTTGTCCCTTATGTTTTGATTTTTTAACCGACTTTGAACCTGACTTTTGATCTGTTGTCTCCATCCAGTCCGTACTGTCATCAGTCTCTGCTCCAGAAGAGGCTTCAATTTTGACCTCAGTCTCTGGTTGTTCATCTGTCTCTTGATCAAAGCATCTGTCCATCTCTGGTCCTTCACAGTCCTCTCCATCAGCTCCTGTTTCCATCTGTTCAGATTCATTTTGATAAAGCCATGAGACCTGAGGTTTCTCTTCATCATCTTCCCTTTTCACAAGGTCAGGATTAAAAGTGAACTTGATGACATCAGCCTCCTCTGGTCCTTGGAGCTGCTCTCCCTCCTGACTGCTCCAGAGTTCTTCTGGTTCCTCTTTAATGGACAGAGGCTCCGTAATCTCCTGCTTCACGATAAGCTGCTGGACCTCCTCTGGCACAGCTAAAGAACAGGAACGCATAGTGAAGGAAACATGTTGTAGGTTAAACATGATATGGTGATATTCTAAATATGAATGGAGTATTTATTTGCACAGGCGTACAAGTTAAACATGAACTAAATACAGACATAATTTTCTGAAATTTGATCACCTTTAGTTTATTTCTGTTTTCCCAAGTTCCTCAAAACTCAAATAAGGTCTAGACATCATAGACTAAATGTAAGAAAGCTGCATTCAAGGTCGTTAAACTTTTATCAACTCCAGTTCTGCACTATTTTATTTTTTATTAAAGAGTGCTAGTCCATGTACATCATCATACAGCAAAAGTTAACAAGCAAGATTACAGTCTCTGGGTAATTTTCATCTGTTGTCCCTGAATCGATGTTCCCTGAGAGGAAAAGCTAGAAACACACTTAGCAAAATTACATCCAAAGGAAGAGCAGAACTTAAATATAGTGTAAAACTGAAACATAACATACATCATTATTCAAGTTTTAAGTGGCTCCAAGTTAGGGCTAGGTTAAAAAAAACGATTTAATCGATTTAAATCGATTTTCCTTTAACTGGTTCATAATCGATCCATAAAATCCAAAGATGGATCTTTTAACTTGGGTAGTTTTTTCTTCTTTGGATGTGCAGAGAAGCAGCCTGTGGTATCAACCCTGCTAGTCTCGTGTGATCAGCGTTTAGCGTTGTTTTCCACTGAACAAGATCTCATGAGATGTTACTGCAAACAAACATGGTGGAACACTATGTGGGCATCACTGGCAAGTTTAAAATCTGATGTTTGGATGGACAGTATTATAGATTTAACAAGCACAAAGGAAAATACGAGTTGGACAGAAAGCAAGTATTATGCAGAATATGCATTAATGCATATCATTGAAATATGATTAATGTAACTGCTTTGGGTTTAGTTCTTCATGTTAAAACAATTTTAATGATGTACCAGGTCAAAAGGTCACTTTTTAAATTTACAGCAACATTTTAACTAAGAGATCCCAGACTGAATAAAAATCTGCCTTCCAATATTTTTGACCTTGTTAGGATCTGAAGAGAATATTGTTGCATTTATCCTCTTTGTATCTAACATAATATGGCTCTTATTATAAGAACAAACAGATACTCTAAACTGTCGACAGAACCATTTAATATGGACTGAAAAAAATAAAAATAAAACTTAATTTTGTAGTTTCTGTTGTTTTGATATGAAACCGGTTTAAATTGTATAAATGTTATGATGGATATCCAGAAATGAATAATGTTATTGATGTAGATAGATGCTGATGGCTGTCAGGAAACAAACAGGGTGAATGTGAGACTTTCTGGACTGGTATATTTTTAATATCTGTCATGATGATTCATTTACTTTTACGTGGATGTGAGCCCAGTTGAGTTTATCCCAGTGTTGGATGAGGAGTTGTCACAGAAGCTGCCTGTTGCTGAGGGTAAAGTGGCTTAAGTGAATCTGATCTAGTCCACGATCACTTTAGGCAGCTGCAACTTTTTCTAAATGTAGAGAAAACTAAACTCATGTTGTTTGAATCTACAAGATCAACATAAGCAACATTGTAAATACAGACAGTCAAGAAACTGGGATGTATCTTCTATTACTGTAAAGGTGCAGTGTGTAGAAATTGGCATTTTAGCATCATCTGGTGTTCAGATTTTGGAATGAGCCCGTATGTTACATCACTAAGCAGCGAGAGGCAGTGACGACCAAAAAGGATTGCAAACAGGGCATCATTTACAACAGTTACAAGGTAAGGGTTTTTTTAAATTCATATTATTAACTATTATTTTAACAAATTATAGGTCAGTTAAGACGCCACATGCCATCCAGGTAGACTGGCAGCCAGAGTTGCATTCTAAAATGGCATTTCACTCTTTTGTCCCCAAAACCCACCCGTACGCAGCATGGCCGATCGTTATGTCAGCCTCCACAGAGGGGAGACCTGCGGTACATAAATATAAAAAGCTTTTTTAACTTAGTAAAAACAAAACTAAAGTTATATGGGGATGATTGTTCACCTGTCTCAACAGACTTTACATACAAATAGACACATTAAATCATATATTTACCATTTCTGTTTGGTGAAATGCTGCCAACTTCTACACACTACACCTTTAAGTATTTTGGGTTTTCACTGTATGAAAACTTGTCTTTTAAAGAGCTTGTTCAGCAATTTAATAGAAAGATGAAAGTTTTACTTGGTTTTTACTACAGAAACAAGTCCTGTTTCTCTTTTAATGTCATAAAGCAGCCTGAGATCATCAAGCTTTGTGCAGTTTGTTGTTTCCAGAATCTGAACTGACTTGGGGAAGAAAGCTTTTAGTTTTTCTGTACCCTTTGAGTGGAACAATCTGCAGACTGAATTTAAGTTGCAAAAGTTGGTTTCTTGGAATGATGTGAGATTTCTATTTGTTCATATACTTTTGGATATGTTTCCATGTTTCCATATATGTTTTTTCTTTTAACTTTGCTAATACCTGTGTGCTTTCTCTCCTTGTGTGTTTGCAATGCTGCTTGAGTCCTAATGTCCGGAGGGAGTCTTCAAAAAGGATTAACTAAATTCTATATAATCTAATTTGATCTACTCTACTCTACTCTTTTTCCCCCTTGTCTGCATTATCTTTTCTGCTGAGCACTGAGTCCGATGACAGCATTGAAAAAAATAATCCTTTTTTTTCTAGCAGTCAGAGATATGTGAATATGATTCACTGCTATAGTGACCTTCACCAGCCCTCCCTGTAGGCTACTCCATCAAATCAAACTTTATTTAACCCCTGATGTGAGCTGAAGGGGAGGGCTGTGCCACACCACAGTGTGAAAGAAGGGGAAATAGTGACAGACAGGACGAAACAAGACAAACGGAAGGGAGGATAAACGGGTACTGTTATTGATTTGAGATAGCAGTTCAAGTGCTGTGCTGATTTAAGTCCATACAGGACGTAAAGGCTGTGTGAAATCAGGGACACCAGAAATGTGGGGTCTTGGTAGTGGGGTGGGCCCACATGGATAAGAAATGGAGTGGCATGCATCGCAGGACGTGAGAAGATGTGAAAGAGTGCCCGACTCATTATGTTCTGACGGGATCAATCATTTCTGTTAGTTAGTCTCGACAGACTCTACTCTACTCTAATCTAATCTAGTCTAATCCAAAGGCATGTTTAGGTGACAGTTATACTAGAAACAGTTTTATTTAATTGTTTGTTTGTTTGTTGGTACGTTTAAAAGGTTTACGTTCTTTTTTTCTTTTTTCATTTAAAGCACATTTCTAAGACTTATTGTGATCAGACAACATTCAGACTTATTTTTCTGTTACTCTTTGTAGCATATTTGTATGTATATTTTAGCTTTTTTAAATATTAATATTAAAACCATGAGAAACCTGACTGACTTCCGGCTGCCAAGAAGAGACCTGAGTTGGACTTGGATCAAGAGACTTGTGACTCGGACTTGCAACAAGTGACTCGTGTCCGTGTCTGTCTGCAGCACAGCACTGAACATCAGGAGGGGCAAACCTAATGTTTGACACTGTTGCCACGGAAACCTTCATGGCCAACTTTACCCAAAGCAAATATCAAAAATAATTGATTAGGGAGTATTTCAATATTCCTACTGACGGTAAAAGACTTGATATCATTAATTTCTTCTCAATTACCATCCCTGCAACAATAATCGCATTTTCTGGCCCGCTCATTTCTCAGGGCCTGATGGTTTAAGTCTGAAGTCTGACAAAACAAAGCTGATCGTTAGCTAAAGGCTAAACTGCTACATCTACAGTAAACAAGTTCAGAGAAGAAGAAAGAAAACAAACCTGCTCTCTCTTGAAGATCCTGAAACCCGGACATTTGACACTCATCCAAGAGTCAAAGAAGGAGAAGAAAACTCTCAAGACTTTAACAGGATCACTCTGAGACAACAGGACGAGGGAGCAGCTAACATGCTAACTATGCTCGGCGGATTAGCCTTCAAGACCCGGAAAAAAAACCCTAAGTGTGTTCCTTCAAAATAAAAGTAGGGTGTTTTAAATATCCTGAAATTAATATCGTTTCCAAGGTGAATTGTTTCGATTCTCAGCAGAGCCAGACTAGATAAGACTCATAAAGTGGCTTGTAACTAACTCAGCATCATTAAATCTATCAAAACGATAGCAGTTTTTCTGTGAAATTTAATGCATTTTTTCTGCAAAAAAGGATGAAAGGGAAAGTCATAATTTCATTTCTTGTCAATCTGAGAGTTTCACATTAACAGCTACATGTTTTTTTTTTCTTTTTAGGGTCTCAAATAACCATTTATTCCAAATCCTGTCCTCCACATGAGGCCAAATGATTTTGTTTCATATTGATTAGTATAATGGTGGCACGGTGGCGCAGCAGGTAGTGCATATATATACATATATATATATGTGTATAAATATATCTATATCTATATCTATATATCTATATCTGTATCTATATCTATATATGTATATATATATATATATATATATATACATGTATATATATATATATATATATATATATATATATATATATATATATATATATATATATATATATATATATATATATATATATATATATACATACTATGAGTAGTACAAAAACTATGAAGCTGAATAAATAAAATATATAAATATATAAATATAATATCTATCTATCTATCTATCTATCTATCTATCTATGTATCTATCTATCTATCCATATCTAAATATATCTATATATCTATATCTATATCTATATCTATATCTATATACATACATATATATATATATACATATAAATATACATATATGTATATATATATATATTTATATATATATATATATATATATATATATATATATATATATATATATAATCATGTATTTATTCAGCTTCATAGTTTTTGTACTACTCATAGTGGTTAATAGAGCATTAATGACACTTCCAACCATTTTTTCTGTGTGGGGTTGTAACCACGGTAGACTGGGTTGGGGTAAAGAAGTTTATATATGTATTTAAATGGATAATGAAACTTCTTGTCTATTAAAAAATGGTGTCTCATCACTTCTTATCTATGGTATAGTCTACATTTTAAGAAGCATCTGTTAATGACTACTATCTGGAAATATTTGGCCTCTAGCCTCTCATCTGAATGAGAAAGTCGTTTTCTGTTGGTTTTCCTGCAGAGAAACAAATTAAGGAATGACTCAGAGTGATGGTTGTTCACTGAACAAAAACTGTAATCATTTAGTCTATTAATTAAACTAACCTTGAAGATGAGCATACTCTTGTTGAATGTAAGTTCTTTTGTTTTTAGAATTTTCTTTTACAACACACCTCTGTGCCATTTAATGATTTTAACATATGAAAAGATAATGATGTATTCACTGCAAGAACTTAGGGTGGAGGTTTTTAATGAGTCTGTGAAACATCACTGTTTCTGCCCTTGAATGTTCAGATTTATATCACCAGGCTAACCAACTTAGCTGTGGATCTGAAAACCCAGGATGCTGTTTACAGATCTCATACAGTTACAATTAAGCCATTTATCTTTATTAGGGAAAGATAACTGTTGGTTATTATTTTAATTCAGGCAACAAAGAGGAGGAAGAATAATTAACTTTTGATCCTAAATGAAGAAAGGGTGGGGTCAAATAAATTGTTGCTTCTTTCTACTCCTCCTTGGGTATGTAAATTACATAATTAAAAAAATTAAAGGTGATCTTTGTTTGTTTACTTTAAAAACAGCATTTAAAATGTACTTTCATCAACTGTGACAGAGAGGATCCAAGTATGTTGAGCCATTTTATCCCTTTTTTTGTTCTGAAGGCCAGTCAACAGGAAGTGTTGTTTCTGCTTCCGGGTTTTGGAGGCCCGTCCGCCCGTCACGAGCGCAGTTAGCATGTTAGCTGCTCCGTCGTCCCGTCGTCTCAGAGTAATCCTGTAAAGTTTTGAGTGTTTTCTTCTGCTGCTTTGACTCCTGGATGAGTGTCAAATGTCCGGGTTTCTTAAAAAGAGAGCAGGTTTGTTTCTTTCTTCTTGTTTACTGTAGATGTAGCAGCTTAGCCTTTAGCTCAGTGTTAGCAGCAGCTAGCTCAGGCTGTAGGTATATTAGTCTTAATCTCAATGATAGCGGGGTAAAGATGGTTGATTTGTGTCTGTATGTGAGAACTTATAGACAGAAAATAGAAATTGTTTATGGTGATAGAGACGTGAGCACGATAGATGAGACAGGAGAGGAGCTCGATCGTGTTTTCGAAGGATGTGACGGGCAGAATCCAGGACTTAAAAATCCTGCACATCTAAAGTCTGAAATTTTAAAGTCTAACTCTAAAATCTTTCTGTTTGCAACATGAATGAACCAAAGGATTTATAACATCAAATCAAATGAGATCGGAAAGATGCAATTGTGGAGAATTTAATGTCACATTTTTTTTTTTACATTTTAAAACTAAATATTTATTTTGATTATCACTGCTTTAACTTGATATCATTGTATTGTGTATAATCAGAATCAGAGGTACCTCTTTAACTCCAGGGTAAATTCTGTTGTTCTATACGCAGTATAGATCCAGAAAATCAAAATATAGACTTCACAATCAAACACAAGTGTAATTTGGATTTCAATAAGCAAACTACCAAGCACAAATTATTACAATAACAGTAATCATGATAAAATTAGACATTAAAAGTCAGTAGAAAGGCAGCAATGAGCGCAATGAATGTACACTATTAACACTTTATATAATGGGAATATACTCTGATTACATAACCACCTGTCACCTGGACTGGTCTGCAGCTTCACAACAAACTGCCAGGATCTGTGTGTCCTGACACCTTTTTACTGACACAGTTTGAAAAACAGTAGCTCATCTGTTGGATCAATGAGTCCTGGCCTCCCACGACCCTGACCCTGGTTCACAGCTGTTCCTTCCTTGGACCACTTAAAATAGATCCTGACTAGGGCTGGGCAATATCAATTGAATAGGAAATAGAGGATGGGAAGGAGCAGTAGCCAGGCTGTGGCAGGATATTTTTATTTTTATTTATTTAAATTTATGTATTTTTTTGTTTATCTGTAGCAGTCTGGTTCTTAATTTCCCTGGGGGAGTTGATCCCAAAGGAATTAATAAAGTAATACATAATGTAATGTAATGTAATCTAACCTAATCTAATCATTTAATTTGAATTATTTTCTGCAGATTAAAAATGAAAAAAAAAAATCTTGAAACACCACTCCAATTTTAAATTGCTGAAGTGTTTGAAAATAAAAAATAATGAAAATTTACAGTTTTCATGATGAAAGGTCCTGTCAGGTTCTACACAAGCACTTGTATAGGCTTGAGTTAGTTTTTTTTAAAAATGAGATTACACTATGATCAGAGAGTTTCATGTTTATAGGGCTGAACGATTTGAGAAAATAATCTAATTGTGATATTTTTCCCCAATATTGCGATTTACTCTGCAATTGTTTTAATGTTCCTCGTCTTATGTATTCTCAAACAAACATAAGCAGTAGATCTTTTTATAGTAAAACCAATACGACATTAAATCAATCTAAGGATAAAAGATATGAGGAAAAAGTGGAGAAGTGAAGAACAGAAGCAAAATAGGTATGATATTGTAAAATCTGGGTAAAAAAATGGTACGAAAGTAGACAAAGTTAATAGGTGCAAAACAGGTATGAAATTGCAACAAAAAAAGGCAAAAAAATTCAAAAGTGACTAAGGAAAATTTATTATAATAGCAAAATTGGGATTAAATTTCAAAAACTATGTAAAAATTCCAAACATGGTCTGACAGTGGCCAAAAAAAAAAAAAAGATGAATGGGAGCAAGATAGGCATAAAGTTGTAAAAGCTGGGTTAAAAAGGTTAAAATAGGCATGAAATTGCAAGAAACTACATCACAATGCCAAAATGTTCAACACATTTTGGGTTAAAATATTGCACTGTCTACAATTTGAAAATTGCAACAAGCCATATTGCAATTTTATCTAATTTGCAATTAATTGTTCAGCCCTAGTTAATATGCTGTGAAAATTCCTCAGCCTTCAGTGTTTATGAAGACAAACCTGCCTATGTTTGAACTACATCATCAACATATTATGGCACACACTTTCACTTTCAGTGGGAGATTCTGTTTGATTTGGGAATATATACTGACAATACAAAGGCAAAACTTGACATATGTCAATTTTGCGTAACTGGGAGCACTAAGGTGCCTACACACCAAATGTGACTTGAGCATCCTTGGTGATCACTCTCCATGCAAAGTCAATGTACAGCCGCCATGAGGCAGGGTTAAGATTCAAGCCACTTTCAAGGTGACCAAGTTGCTCACTACGCATTGCCAAATTTAAAAAAGGTGATCTTCTCAGGCGACGTGGTGAAAAAACAAACTAGCCCTTATGGCATTATGATTAATTAATATATAGTTTTGGGGAAAACACTTATTTTAAGTTATTAAAAAAAACACAATGTCTTAGGATGTCTTAGGTCTGCTAAAGGTTTATGGGCATAAACACAAGCTGTACAATGCTGCATCGTGTTAAAGCATCACGTAAAGTATAATATCCAACCTATTTTCAACTCTCACTTGAACAAATGTTTTAACTCAGAAAGGGAGTTTCCCCCCTGCATTTAAGATGGTAAATAAATGGTTTTGCGATCCAGTCTTTGTATTCTCAACCTGAATTCATCCTTCTTTAAAACATTAAAATCAATTCTAGTGCAGGAAATGCTGAGAATAAAACCTAATTAAATAAATATTTAACCGTCACACCAGAGCAGAAAAACACTAATGTCATGTTTTCAATGTGTGTGCTTATCTTTAGTCATCGATGAGGAGGTCCAGCAGTGTTCAGTGAGTAACGAAGAGGAGCAGCAGGAGAGGAGCTCCAGTCTGAAGCAGAAGATGACTGAGCCTCTGTCCATTAAAGAGGAACCAGACGAATTCTGGAGCAGTCAGGAGGGAGAGCAGCTCCAAGAACCAGAAGAGGCTGATATCATCAAGTTCACATTTCTTCCTGACCCTGTGAAGAGTGAAGATGATGAGAAACCTCAGTCCTCACAGCTTCATCAAAATGAAACTGAGCAGATGGAATCAGGAGCTGATGAAGAGGACAGTGCAGGATCAGAGACAGACAGATTCTCCGATCAAGAGACAGATGAACATCCAGAGACTGAGGTTGAACTAGAAGACTTTTCTGAAGCAGATACTGATGACAGTACTGATTGGATGGAGACAAGAGAGAAAAAGTCAGGTTCAAAGTCAGTGAAAAAAATGAAACATAAGAAACCAGAAACTGAAAAGGAACTACTAAGTTGTTCTGAGTGTGGTAAACAATTTAACAAAAAAGATTATCTGACAAAACATATGAGAGTTCACACGGGAGAGCGACCTTTCAGTTGCACTCAGTGTGGAAAAAGTTTTAACCAAAAAGGTAATCTGACTACTCACATGACGACTCACTCAGGAGAGAAACCCTTTGACTGCCCTGTGTGTGGTAAAAGTTTTAAAAGAAAAGGTTACCTGACAGATCACATAAAAAGTCACTCAGGAGAGAAACCCTTTGGCTGCACTGTGTGTGGCAAACACTTTGGCAAAAAAGGTAGTCTGGTCATACATATGAGAATTCACTCAAATGAAAGACCTTTCAGTTGCTCTAAGTGTGAAAAAACTTTTAACCAAAAAAGTGATTTGACCATACACATGAGGCTTCACACTGGAGAGAAACCTTTTAGCTGCTCTGTGTGTGGAAAAAGGTACAATCAAAATTCTCATCTAACCACTCATATGAGAACTCACACGGGAGAGAAACCCTTCGTCTGCTCAGTGTGTGGCAAAAGTTTTTATCTTAACAGTATTCTTACAGATCACATGCGAAGTCACTCAGGAGAGAAACCCTTTGGCTGCCCTGTGTGTAGTAAACATTTTGTCCATAAAGGTAGTCTTGCCATACATATGAGAATTCACACTGGAGAGAGACCTTTCAGCTGCTCTGAGTGTGGTAAAACATTTAACCAAACAGGGGATCGGACCACGCACATGAGAGTCCACACAGGAGAAAGACCCTTCATCTGCTCCTTGTGTGGTAAAACATTTTACCAAAGAAGCCATCTTACCACTCATATGAGAACCCACACAGGACATAAACCATTTGA
Organism: Scarus forsteni; assembly: GCA_036419115.1. NCBI lineage: Eukaryota > Metazoa > Chordata > Actinopteri > Labriformes > Labridae > Scarus > Scarus forsteni. The sequence goes on from JAZDUH010000500.1 coordinate 3,393,776, forward strand.
TTGTTCGGTGTGCGGTAAAAGTTTTCATCTGAACAGTCATCTTACTAATCACATGAGAAGTCACACAGGAGAGAGACCTTTCAGCTGTACTGTGTGTGATAAGACATTTAGCCAAAAAAGTCACCTTAACACTCACATGAGATCTCACTCAGGGGAGAAACCCTTTGTCTGCTCTGTGTGTGGTAAAACTTTTAATCGGAGCACTTATCTCACAGAGCACATGAGAAGTCACTCTGGAGAGAGACCCTTTGGCTGCCAGGTGTGCGGCAAGCACTTTGTCCAAAAAGGAAGTCTGAACATACACATGAGAATTCACTCAGGAGAAAGACCCTTTAGCTGCTCTGAGTGTGGCAAAACTTTTTACAAAAAAAGTTATTGGGCTTTACATATGAGACTTCACACAGGAGAGAAACCCTTCTGCTGCTCTGTGTGTGGTAAAAAATTTACTCTTAAAGGCAATCTGACTGCGCACATGAAAATTCACACAGGGGAAAAACCCTTCAGTTGCTCTCAGTGCAGTAAAAGTTTTGCTGGAAAAGATGATCTTGAAAAACACATGACCGTGCACACAGGACTCTGAAGTTTTAGTTGCTTTGAGTGAGGTTAAAATGTTGTACCTGATGCATCACAGAGGATGGAGACGAGCAGTGAGGGCTTTACCCTGGTCAATAGAGCAACTACTTTTCATTGATAGAGGTTTTTGTTTAATGAACAGAAGCATTCAGTTGAGACCTCTTTCTGATTAACAGTAAACTTCAGCTTTATTTGATGAAGCAATACTCTGAAACTAAATGATTCTGTATGAAGCTGTTAAAACTTGTGGTTCATTTTATTTCATCTTCACATGTTTCATACTTGGTGTAGATCAGTGTGATAATAAAATGTTTAACAAAATGTTATGATTTGTGTCGAAATGTGTCACCAGAAGCCTCCTCCATCCTCACCTCCTTCAAGCACCCTTAAGGAATTAAAAGATTGCATCATTGCAATGGTAGAATGATTTTAATGTCAAGTGAGGAGGGAGGACTGAGATGATCTAATTAATGTTTTTGAGAAGCAACTTCAGTCTCTTTTCAACTCTGTCCTCTTAAAGTCTCAGAGCAGAGAGAATGAACACATGCAGACAGAGTCAGTGAAATGCCGCTGCAACTGAAATCCACATGTACACCAGAGCTAAAAATATGTATTTCCATAAAGGAGGCAATTGACAATGTCCACATGTCACAGAGTTTTTGTCCTTTCCTAGAAGTACTACCATCCTCTCAGTCAGCCATAATTTGGGAAAGATTGTGACGCAGAACCAGCGCAAACAGGGAAGTATTGTACCATGTATAAAGGGTATTTTCTTTGACTACAAGAACTCCCATCAAAAAATAATACCACAGTTTGAAAGTATGCAACCTATTTTTTTTAGGTATTTACTTCCCAGAAATATAAAGTTAGTCTGGAACTACCCAACTCCCGTCACGTATCCCTTGTTTTAGGGAGAGGAGAAAACTTTCTACTGCATCTAATGTACTTAGTGGCCATATTGAGCTCATACAACCCTACTTAAAAAAAAAACGAAATTTTCCCCTTAGTTTGTTTTTTATATTTTTTACTAGTGGTTCTAGGACTGAACAATTTATTGTTTTGGGATTGAAATCGGAATCTCAGACAACACAGCCATGTGATCGCCACAGCTTCCTTTTGTTGCGGCCCGCCTGACTGACCGTGGATCTTTGGTGTCAACTGTTTTACACATTTACAGGCACAAAGCCTCTTTTTAGGAGTAGGAGAGGGAGTTTCCCTTAAAAAATTAAAACAGATTATTTATCATCAACATTAGATGACGAATAATGTGTTATGTGCTTTTGATCACTGATTTCCATACTGTTGTCTATACTGTAAACAAACTGAATATTGCACTGAAGCTTGATTTGAAGAACATCTTGAATAGAATAGAAAAGCAATATCTGCCAAAAAATCACAATTAGATCTTTTGCAGCCCTACATGGTTCTTTTATTTATTTGTACAACTTAAATGATCTCAATTCTCCTTTATGTTGCCTTTTATAATTCTTTATTTATATATACATATATCCTTTACATAATTCATCATTACTGGAGTGTGGACTCGAGAGGGAAAATGCATTCTGGTGCACCTGCAGTATTTTCTTCCAATTCAAATGGCAACAAACATAAATTCTATTTTATTTAATTTTATTTGCTTTGACAAGACACAGTCTGATCCAAACAGGAAAGATCGAAGATTCTGAATGATTACTATTAAAAGTTATTAAATTCCAGGAATTTTGACTCAATGCTTTATTTTGAAAGCTAGCTATGTGGGCAGGAAGTGTTTCCCTGTAAATTCTGATGTTGGGGCCTTTTTACACACAAGTTAGCATGTTAGCTACCCCCTCGTCCTGTAGTCTCAGTAATCCTGTAAAAGTCTTGAGAGTTTTCTTCTCCTTTGACTCTTGGATGAGTGTCAAATGTCCGGGTTTCAGGATCTTAAAGAGAGAGCAGGTTTGCTTCCTTTCTTCTTCTCTGAACTTGTTTTACTGTAGATGTAGCAGCTTAGCCTTTAGCTAGAATTCAGCTAGCTCAGAGTGTTGGTGTCAGTCCTGAAATCATCCCAGTCTGTTCAGTCTGATCATCTGTTGTCAACTTTAAAGATCATTGGTTTGTGTTTGTGAGATTTTGTAGTTCTATGATGTAGTCAGGGTGAACCAGGACAGTTAGAGCTGTGATGATAGAAGCTGTTTATAATGAGAGAGACGTGAGTTAGAACGATAGAGGAGATTTAATTAGATGATGTTTATGATGGAAAGTCTGGACTCTAGCCTGATATATAAAGAATATGCTCTTAAATCCATAATATTGATTTTTATGTTATTCAGACACATTAAGTTAAATAAATAGCTAATAATACTAATAAAAATACTCTTAATACTTTTCTTTTGAGCAGCCTTCAGGCTTTGAAAGATTGGTAACCCCTGATCTAGACTGAGAAAAAAAAAACATTTAATACTTTTTCTTTAACCCTTATATCCAAATTTTTGTTTATATTTTCTTGGATATGTTAACTGTTATTGACAAACAAAGTTCTGCTGATTTTATTCATCTTTAATTTAACTTTTATCATATTTTCTAGATGGTTTATTGGCATCTTTATTCTTGTTCTGGATCAAAGCTTTAAAAAGGGAAAGTACTGAACTGTTGTTTTCATATGAGCTTAAATACAAATGAAATGACAGTTGTAAAGCCTCAGTTTGACCAGTGATAGAGTTTCACCAATCAAACGAGTGGACATTGGTTAATTAATCAACTTGATCGGCAGATAATTGGCACTAACAAAAACTGTATTCTCTTCCAATATTTATAGCCAATACCAGCCCTTCATTATTACTGTGTATATTTCAGATATGGCTGCAGTTACAGCAGAATGTATGAATCTACCACAATGCTTCACCTGATTATCACTTAATGTCTGCATTTAAAAATCAATAGCATAAGTTTAAAAAGATAAAAATGTTGTTTTCTTGTTTCACATTTGTTTCAAACACAAATAAAATGTCACAATAAAATAAATAGATCAATTTCAGTTATGTACAGACTTTTTACTGTTAAAAAATCATTGCAGCAAAAATGACTTTTAAAACATCTGAAGTCAGCAACATTCCAGTATTGTGCATCCCTTTTTTAAATGTCTGTGGAAAATGTCTGAGATGCATAAATGATAACTGATGACAAAGTGCATGAAATTGCAAGTTATCTGAGCGAATTACTAACTCTTGCAGCTAACATTGTGCTCATAGATGAGTACCTACCTGATACATATTTAGATCATAACTTCAAACTTTAAAATGTCATGTTGAAATAAAATACAGCTTTACTTTAATCTGTCTTTCTGTGTTTTAATGTTTCCTAAAGAGGTCCAGCAGTTTTCAGTGATTAAAGAAGAGGTTCCACTTAAGCAACAGGAGAGGAGCTCCAGTGTGAAGCAGGAGGTCACTGAGCCTCTGTCCATTAAAGAGGAACCAGAAGAACTCTGGAGCAATCAGGAGGGAGAGCAGCTCCAAGGACCAGAGGAGTCTGATGTCATCAAGTTCACTTTTGATCCTGACCTTGTAAAGAGTGAGGATGATGAAGAAAATTGTTGTTTCCCAGAGCATGAACTGATGGACACAGGAGCAGATGGAGAGCACTGTGGAGAACCAGGAGCAGATAGATCCTTTGATCAAGAGAGAAATGTTCAACCAGAGACTGAGGAGAAGGCTGAAGATGTGTCTGAAGCAGAGACTGATGACAGTGCTGATTGGACTGAGACAAGAGAAGATCAGATAAGTTTAAACTCAGAGAAAGAAATCAAACACAAAGAATTACTAAGTTGTTTTGAGTGTGGTAAAATATTTAACAGAAAAGATCATCTGACACAACATATGAAAATTCACACAGGAGAGAGACCTTTCAGCTGCTCTGAGTGTGGGAAAAGATTTAACCAAAAAAGTCATCTTAACACTCATGTGAGAACTCACTCAGGGGAGAAACCCTTTGGCTGCTCAGTGTGTGGTAAAAGTTTTAATAGAAACAGTCATCTTACAGATCACATGAGAAGTCATTCAAGAGAGAAACCGTTTGGCTGCTCTGTGTGTGGTAAACATTTTGTGCAAAAGGGAAGCCTTGCTATACACATGAGAATTCACTCAAATGAGAGACCCTTCAGCTGCACTGAGTGTGGCAAAACCTTTAACCAAAAAGGTGACCGGACCTTACATATGAGGGTTCACACAGGGGAGAAACCCTTCTGCTGCTCTGTGTGTGGCAAAAAGTTTAACCTTAAAGGTAATCTCAGTGTGCACATGAGAATTCACACAGGAGAGAAACCTTTCAGTTGCTCTCAGTGCAGTAAAACATTTACCAGAAAGGATCATCTTGAAAAACACATGACCGTGCACACAGGACTGGGACTATCTGACTGCTAAAAAAAAAAAAAAACGAACAATCATACTTGGAAATGCAGCAGAAGTGAGGGCCGTTTTCCACAGCCACATTTGTTTTACAGTTGCCCTGAGCCTCGGTGTGTTTCTTTCAATTCCTGATAGAAAGAAGATGAAGCCCCAGAAATAGTTTCCAAAAATGTGTCGGGTTGGTTTCTTCTCTGCCGTTGTTTGCAATGTAGACATCAGAGGTCCTGCCCCTCCTTGGCTTTAAAGGATAAGTTTGGTTTCTACAGCCTTCACATTGTTTATAGAATGAAGTAGAACAATATACTCACCCAGAAGGCTTTCCTGATCCAAACAGTGCTTCAGGAGATATTTAGATCCAAAATCGAGCGGCGGACATCCGTATAATGGTAGCACACGGGGCATGTATAGCGCCGCTCCTAAAACTGCATTAATCGTCCAAAAACTCATTAGTTTCACCAATATTTTTCATCATGGTCCGCTCAGGCTACTCCTCCGTTACAGTCTGTGTCGCTCCAGACATGTTTTGTGGCTGTGCTGACCTCTGAACTGAAGAAGAAGGTTTGCCTCCACGCATGCGCAGTGCGGCTCATTGTTTCAGGGGAAGACCGCTGGCTACACAACGACTTTCTTCTTCCAGTTTTGTGCAAAATGGATGAATATCTATCGGATGAAGATGTTGTGGAGGAGAGCTTTGAATATGATGGGTGTCCTTACAGTTTCGAGCCAGAGTTTACAGATGAGGAGCTCATCGACAGGAGGACGCAGAGGCACAGAGAAGAACAGCACTCCAGAGAGTACTGCGCATGCGTGGAGGCACACATTCTTCTTCTTCAGTTCAGAGGTCAGCACAGTCACAAAAACATGTCTGGAGCAACACAGACTGTAATGGAAGAGTAGCGTGAGTGGACCATGATGAAATACTGGTGAATGTAATGAGTTTTTGGACGATTAATGCAGTTTTAGGAGCGGAGCTATACATGCCCTATGTGTTACACTATACGGATGTCTGCCGCTCGATTTTGGATCTAAATATCTCCTGAAGCACTGTTTGGGTCAGGAAAGCCTTCTGGGTGAGTGTATTGTTCTACTTCATTCTATAAACAATGTGAAAGCTGTAGAAACCGAACTTTTCCTTTAACCAGTCATTGAGGCAGAAGTGACATTGACATGTTCAGTGCTGTCCTGCAGATGAGTTGTTTTGAATGAAGAGTGCACTCAGAGCTGGGAGTGAGGTGTAAATAAAGGTGCTGTGTAAAACTGTCTCCATTTAAACACTTGCCCTGATATTTGTAAGAAAATGTCCTCTTCACTCATTTCAGCTGGGCTCTGTCAGCTTTGACAAAATTTACACATATCTACACATATTATCTGAAACAATAACACACCATATGTTGGAGCTATTTACAGGAAATTGTCTAATTAAAATTTAAGCATTAAATTACTTGTTATCTTGTTCTAATGTGACTAGAGGATTATGATTGTTCTTGACAGTTTTATTATTTAGAATATTTGGACATATAATTTGGGCTTTTATTTTGATGGGTTTTGTCGTGTGGCACCAGATGATATGGATATAGAAGGGCAGGTAGGACAGGATAGGTGAGCACAGGGGAAGGTGAATGGAATTTTTACCAGGAAGTTGGGGAACCATTAGCCCATGAGGACGCCAATTTGTTTTCAATACTTGATAAACCAAAGAAAATGTATCTTGTGGCTTGGACTTTGACTTCTTTTCATCCTGCATAAGATCCACTCACCACTTGCCACAGTGGCCTGACAGTACGTGTTCAAGCTGATTTTATCTTGACTATATCCAAAAAATGTCATTGGTATTTTTCTGCATTCTATAAGAGGACCTTGTAGCCGAGAAAAAATGCCATCTCTGTTGTTTGGGCATATTTTGGATTCTTTGTAAAGGACGTCCAGCAGAAAGAAGTTAAGTGTAAATATTGCAGGAAGACCATATCGACGCCTGTCGGTATCACCACTAATTTATTTCAGCATGGTATAAAATACTCGTTCATCAATCATAATCGAGGTAAGCTTCATTAATCGTGATTTTGAGATTAGCAAATATCATCCAGCCCTACAAGAGTGTCCAAACAGATTTGTATCAAGAATGCTTTATCCACAGACTTGGGCAAACAAAGCACATCACCCACGGTTCTGGAGAGCCTCATCTTCACCTCTGATTTGGTGAGCCTGTGGTCATGGGAAAAATAGGATATGTAGGCCAAGCCTACATCTTTGTCCAAAGACAGAGAAGGATGATATAGATAGATAGATAGATAGATGGATAGATGGATGGATGGATAGATAGATAGATAGATAGATAGATAGATAGATAGATGGATAGATGGATAGATGGATAGATGGATAGATGGATAGATAGATAGATAGATAGATAGATAGATAGATAGATAGATAGATAGATAGATAGATGTAGGTTGGTGTGTGTGCTGTCAGAATGCCCTTAGCCTTCATATGGACACAATTATTCTGAAATCAGAAACAGCTGATGCTGCCAGCATGTTCGACCTCATTGTAATTTCTTAATGCATAACCCAAACATACCCTTACTCCCCCATATGCATTATACTTACACTTATATTTGATTATGTTTTGTATTTTGTGTTTCCTACTGTTTCAATATTTGTGTTAGACAGTGTGCAAGCATTCCCAAAATCTGGTACTGTGGGGCTGTCGAGGTTAATGGATTGATGGATACAAAGAGCGAGATGTTGATTCCTTCATGTAATTTATTAATATGCAGGCCGAAGAACATCTCATACAATATCAGAGACATTTAAGTCACAATTCAACATTCCACTTTCAGATAGTGTCGTGAGGGTGAAACCATTCAAATTGCCCTTTCTGGTAGAAGAAGAACTGTGGTACCTAGAAGGAGGTATAAAGCTTTGGATGGAGAGCAACAGAAAAACAAAGGAACTGAAAATAGACCAACTAAAAGAGAGTCAAAAAGTAGCACTATCAGCAATTCCTCCATGGATATTATCAGATGCAAATATCGATTTGACACTTTTAGGGAAAAATAATAGTCAAAACTAGGGCTGAACGATTTGAAAAAATAATCTAATTGCGATATTTTTCCCCAATTCTGCGATTGTTTTAATGTTCCTCATCTTATGTATTCTTAAGCAAATATAAGCAGTAGATCTTTTTATAGGAAAACCAACATGACATTAAATCAATCTAAGGATAAAAGATTTGAGAAAAAGTGAAGAAGTGAAGAACAGAAGCAAAATAGGTATGAAATTGTAAACACTGGGTAGAAAAAATGGTACAATAGCGGAACAAAGTTAATAGGTGCAAAATAGGTATGAAATTGCAAAAAAAAAAAAAAAATGGCCAAAATAATCAAAAATGACTAAGGAAAATTTATTATAATAGCAAAATTGGGATTACATTTCAAAAACCATGTAAAAATTCCAAACATGGTCTGACAGTGGCCAAAAAAAACAAAGAAAAAAAGATGAATGGGAGCGAGACAGGCATAAAGTTGTAAAAACCGTGTTAAAAAGGTTAAAATAGGCATGAAATTGCAAGAAACTACATCACAATGCCAAAATGTTCAATACATTTTGGATTAAAAATATTGCACTGTCTGCGATTTGAAAATTGCAACAAGCCATATTGCGATTTAATTTAATTTGCAATTAATTGTTCAGCTCTAGTCGAAACACACAGCAGCATCATACTGTGTAGACAGTTATCACAGTTATGTACAGATTTACACAGATGCATCCAGAAGTTCAACAAGCAGAGTAGGAGTGTCATTTGTCATCCCAGAAATTGATATCAAAGTAGCAAAAAAGGTGAATGCGGGGGTTTCAGTATATACAAGGGAAATTATGGGATATTGTTAGCACTACAGTGGGTAGAGGAAATTAAACCACGGAAAAATATCATTTGCTCAGATTCCAGTTCATCTTTATCTATTTTACTATACAGCCATTTGGAAGATGGAAAACACATTCTAGTAGAAATATGACAAGTACTATTCATGAAGGAAAAAAGGAAATGAATTAGCAGACAAAAAAAAAGCAAAAGAGGCATAAAAGTTGAGTAACATTTATTTAGTAATTAAACTCAGCAAAACAGAACTGAGGGAGAGAATCAAACAGAATAAAGGAAAGCTGGCAAAGCAGTGGGAGGAAGAGAGGAAACAATGATGGTGTTACAGCATACTAAAGAAAGTCAGTGAAATGAGGAGAGCAGGAAGAAATGAGATTTGGACACAGGGCTAAACAGCAAATTATTTTAGATGGGGAAACATACAGGGGGTTACGACGGAGGATTAGGGCCGCGTTGAAAACTAAAAAAAACTAAGGTTACGGGAATGGTGATATAAAGTGATCTCCTCTTCTTTGAACTACAGCTCTTACTTCAGCAAGAATATTTTATTTGATTTTAATGATGTTTTGTTTATTTAATTGTGTTAATTATGCGTGGATAATAACTGCAATGATTTTATTGTTGGTAACTGTAGTGACACTAAAGTCACACTAATGATCAAACATCTCTTCAATATTATACATCTCCATTTTAAGAGAAAATGTTCTTAATGTAATTTATATGACTTTTTAAATATTGATGGATACTCATTTACAGCTAATGATGATAAAAACTATAATAACTTAACTGTTTTTATTGCAGTGACACCAAACTCAGCCTGCGTTGATGTTTCCTAGTTTGATCTAAAAGATGAATTAATTCTCGTAATTTTTCGACTTTATTCTCGTAACCTTACTTTGTTTTAGTTTTCAATGTGGCCCTAATCCTCCGTCGTAGGGGGTAGTTGTAGTTGTCAGAATTTTGAAACAGTTGAGCATGTATTATTTGAGTTTGGAAAATCAAAAAACTAAAATGAGTCAACATAGTGTAGAGATTTTGAGACTAAATTCAGACATCTGTGTAGATTCTCATTCATCCAGGTCATGCTATCTTGAAGATTTAAAATTGTGAAGATTGTGAATTTCAAGAGAAAGAAAAAATTCAAATACTGCTTCAATATTTAAGGGAAATTAATGCCCTGAGCAGGACTGTGGCATCTTCAATAATGACTCATGGTCCACAAAGTTGGCTTAGTTCGTTTTCTGCTGTGTTACATGCCAGGCATGAAGCCAGTAGCTGTAGAGGGTTTTTTTGGTTTCTTTCTGTTCCTGCCTTTCTCCCCCTCCTTTCTTGTTGCTGCAGGTAGAGTCTGATTGAGCTACACCTGTGACCTGATTGCTCTGTGAGGCCAAAATGGAGGAGCTGACCACTGATAGGCTGAGAAGGCTTTAAAAGGAGAGGTTTTCCTGCAGCTCTTCCTCTCTCTTTTTGTCTGAGACTGAGGCTGAGACAGGTCATGTTGCTCTGCTCCATGCTGCATGCAGATTGTGGTGGTGGGAGGTAGAGGCCATTAGGTAAGTTGGGGTACCCTCTACATGCTGCACTTAGAAAATCCATTGTTAGACACACCAGGTTAGTTTGGTTGGTGCCACCCCCTGTATTTATATTGATTTAAGCTTGTTTTATTAGTTTAATCCTAGGCTTTTTGTTTGTTGTTTTGGAATAAAGATTAAATTAAAATAGGTTGAGTTTTATTGTATTTTTGGGTTTTATTTGGCACAACCTTCCTGCCCTATCCTCCCCCCCACATTTTGAAAACCTATGTTGTTAATTTGTGTTCAAATAAAAAGGAATCTTTGAGTTTTTGCACTTTCACTCTGACTCCTGTCAATTTATTTTTGGTTGTCGTGTTATTCTTCTTTTGGTAACAAAAGGGTCGTAACATGCTGACTGAACCAGTCTGCAACATAACACTTCATTATTCTGGAGCTCCATTCACATCTTCTTCTATCGGCTTTACTATGAACTAAAACTTCTAATAGTCTCAGTGAGCCCTCTACTGGACAAGAAGGAGGTAATGTTACAACCTATTGCTGTCACTTCATGTAAACAACCAAACATTTTAACTGATATAATTGCAGTAATGAGTATTAAGAGTAACAAATGTAAATATGCAAACGGGTCATTCTGCCAAAAAAGTGCACTTTGGTTGTTGTAACTCTTCAAAATTAAACTTAATTTTTCATTCCATTTCAATATAGAATTTAGTAATATACACATTTACTCATTGAAAATGAGTACTGGTCAATCTCAGGCTACTTTATTTAATCTATTGCAACTTTCGACAGGTTATTATCATCACAATTTTTTTCCTCTGCTGTTACCAAAACTCAAATGTCATTTTAAAACCATGAATAAGTATAATAATAAAAAGAATATCAACCACATACAATGTTTTCCCTTAGAAAAAGAGTTAATTTAGAATAAATGGTTGGTTACATGATGAAAACACGAATATTTATGACAAAAAATGACTTTTTTTTTTTGCTGTTACTCTTTATTTGAGTAACAGCAACGAGGGTAACAGCAATGAGTTTTTAGCATAAAATTAGCAATTGTGTGAAGTCTAGCCACTTAGCATCTATGCTAGTAGCTTGAGCACATGGAGCAAATTCTTAAGACTTAACTGAATATTTTACTTTTGAAATCAACAAATGTTTTCTTAGAGATAACTTAGGTAAAAGGACTGAGTTTTTAGATTGACCATCCCTAAAACAGCTAATATATCATTAAATTTAAGGAAAAATAAAAGAGACAACTTACTTTTAGTCTTCCCGTGACTTGCAGAAGACCTAAATGATGTCACCTCCTGCAGAACATGTCACTGGTGGCATGTTCCAAAATTTTAAAGGGGGAACAGCAATGAGTGAAAACCTGGGGACAGCACTAAAATGTGAATTTTAACCAAAATATGACTTTTTTGTAAAGCTTTTGTTTTAAAAGTGTAGATAGAATATGGAGTCACACTTAAATGCAAAAGAAAATTTTCTTTAGAAGGATTTTGTTCATGATGCATTGTTGTAAAGTGTAGCGTTTGGCTGTGAGGACAGGCAAGAAATGCTGTAAGTGTTTTGGATGCCATTTTAAAATATTTAAAAAATATTTATCTGTAATTTCTACAAATATTAATGAGTGTGGTGTTTAGTATAATAATAAAATATAATTAGTAATACATTATTATTTGTGTTTATACATTTCATATACAATAATATGCTGGGGACAGATATTTCACTCTTTTGGTGGAATCGCCCAAACATAAACTGATTTGCTGCGATATCACAAGGACATAGGTATCTTTTCATTTTGTAATTTTTATGTATGATTGAGTAAAAATCAGGGTCCACACTCCACACCAGATGGTGGCGGTAATGCACAAATCAGATGCCAACCTACAAGAAATTCAGAAGAAGAAGAAGATCGGCGCCTACGTGTACGCAGGGAAAATGGCGTCTTCAAATTTTTAAAGAAAATAACAATTTTCTCCTGTTCAGAGCCAACCAGCAGCCAAGAAAAGGACACAGAAGCAGAAGATAATGTTCCAGACGGAACAAGAACGATCTTGGAGGCCATTAAGCAGCTAACTAACAAAGTTGGCATGGAAACCAGCTGCAGCAGAACTCAGTAATGTTAGCTAGCTAGCATAGCTAAAAACATCCGGGACGAGGTCGCTAACCTGCTGACCAACATCTCCCCACAGTGGGCCCCGAACATCCAGCACATCGTGGATACAGCTCACCGTGTTGGAAGGAAAGAAGCCAACAAAACGAGGCAGGTCATCATCCAGTTTACCCAAAGAGCACACCGCGACGAGCTGTGGAAAATGACCAAGGACTCGGATATCTGCAAGGAGCGGGGCATCTGCTTCATAGAAGATCTTTGTAAGGTGGACCAGGAGGCACGAGCCGAAGGACAGAGAGGTGAATATGTAGTCCTCTGTTGCATAATACTAAAATATGTTTTTTAAATCATTTTATCCATAATATGTCAGATCTCATTTAGTGATTTTTGGTATTTGTCCTGCTCTGCATCAAAGCATGTACTTGTATTTTAAAGTACTCCTTAAAATTGTATTTTCAAGTCATATATTATAAATAAGCAGGGGCGTAGAATAGGGTAGGGACGCTAGGGACACGTCCCTATCAATATTATGCTACTACTGCATGGTCCCTAACATAAAACACAAGCATAGCATATCACGTTATAACTTAAAAAATGCTTATATATAATGCCAAAGAGATACACATTTTGATTATTTTATTTATTATCCATATATTATTTTTGTATTGAAAGGCAGCAACTGTTTAAGACCAACAATTAAAGTTTGTGGGGAAAAATACAATAAAACCTTGAATTAAAAACATGACTTCATACATTAATATTGCTGGGGAATACACTTATCAGTAGTCCTTTTTTGGTTTTGGTTATATATTTATCAGACTATAACCATACCATCAAAATTTCTGGTTGATTCCAAATTATCCCGCTGTTCATGTGTCATGCATAAATATATTTTTGTCAAGGAACAGACAGTAGAGGTTTAGGGGGAGACGCTGGAGGTAAAGTGTATACCAGTAGAATAGTTTTTTTTTTCTGAATGTGATAGTTTGCTTGTTTGTTTGATCAGCTCTACATGACATTTAAAACCAGTCATAAATGCAAAACACATCAACTTTCAGGGTGCCATCTTGGTGCACTTTTATGTCCCCACCAATGTCAAAATCAAACCAACGCCCTTGTAAATAAGTAACTGTTAAAAGTACAGCTGCATAAACTCTAGGTGGAAAGAAATAGTTAATATTTCTCCTTTTGTTATGGTAACCCCACCTGATATTTTCAGGGGCAATCCGTCTTTCAGTTTGTAAAAAAAATGGTTCAAAGAAATTTTAAATGAAATAAAACCAACGGAAATAAGGCGGCACGGTGGCGCAGCTGGTAGAGCACGAGCCTCACAGCAAGAAGGTTCCCGGTTCGATTCCGGGTCAGGAGGGCCTTTCTGTGTGAAGTTTGCATGTTCTTCCCGTGCATGCGTGGGTTCTCTCCGGGCACTCCGGCCTCCTCCCACAGACCAAAAACATGCTCATTAGGTTAATTGGTACCTTTAAATTGCCCTTAGGTATGGGTGTGAGCGTGAATGGTTGTCTGTCTCTCTATGTGGCCCTGCAATTGACTGGCGACCGGTTCAGGGTGTACCTTGCCTTTCGCCCGATGACAGCTGGGATAGGCTCCAGCCCCTCCGCAACCTCGAAAGGGATAGCCAGGTATAGAAAATGAATGAATGAAAACCAACGGAAATACAAAATATACATTTTTGCAAACCTGATGCAAGCTTTTAAAACAATTTAGTAAATATTCTTTGAATTTCTCATCATGCAAACTCTTATTTGTCACTGACCCAAAAAGCAAAAGCATATTTCTTGGTTTTTGAGCAGGGACACTTGCAACTCCTCAGTTTGACCAATGATGGAGCTTCACCCATCATAAAAGTGGACATTGGTTCATTATTCAACTTGATCTGCAAATAACAGGTGCTAGCTAAACCTAAAGTATCTTCAGATTAGGGCTGAACAATTAATTGCAAATTAGATTAAATCGCAATATGGCTTGTTGCAATTTTCAAATCGCAAAAGGTTCAATATTTTTAGCCCAAAATGTGTTGAACATTTTGGCATTGTGATGTAGTTTCTTGCAATTTCATGCCTATTTATTTTGTAACTTTATTCATACACTTTTTTTCCCACTTTTGGACCATTTTTACCTTTTTTTAACCCCGTTTTTTTACAACTTTATGCCAATTTTGCCCCCATTCATCTTTTTTTGGCCAATGTCAGAATCATTTTTGGAATTTTTACATGGTTTTTGAAATTTTATTTCAAATTTAATTCACAATTTTGCTACCATAATCAATTTTCCTAAGCCACTTCTGGATTTTTTTTTTTTTACCAATTTTTCCCAAAAAATTTAAGCACGTTTCATACCTATTTTGCACATATTTATTAACCTTTTTCTGCTTTCATACAGTTTCTACCCAGTTTTTTACAATTTCATACCTATTTTGCTTCTGTTCTTCACTTTACACTTTTTCGCAAACCTTTTATCCTTAGATTAATTTAATGTCATATTGGTTTTGCTATAAAAATATCTACTGCTTATGTTTTTGTTTAAGAATACATAAGATGAGGAACATTAAAACAATTGCAGAGTAAATCGCAATTGCAATATTGGGGAAAAAATCGCAATTAGATTATTTTCTCAAATCGTTCAGTCCTACTTCAGATACTTGTATCCAATACCAATCTCAGGTTATGACCATGTATATTTCAGATATTGGCTGCAGTAACAGCAGAATGTATGAATCTACCACAATGCTTCACCAGATTATCACTGAATGTCTGCATTTAAAGATCAACAGCATAATTGTTTAACAATTGTTATAAAAACAAATAAAACGTCACAATAAAAGAAAAAGGTCAATTTCAGTTGAGTAGAGACTTTTTACTGTTAAAAAATCATCACAACAGTAATGAGTTTTAAAATATCTGAAGTCAGCAACAAACCAGGATCGTGTATCCCTCCTTTAAATGTCTCAAGACAGTCCAGCTGCAGACCTCCACTCTCAGCCGACTGGCTTGCAGACTCTACACCTCCATCGTCAGAAGGAAGTGACGTCATGATCACCTCCAATGTGAGAAGGAAATGGTGTCAGCGTTTTCGGTTACCATGGTAACTTGATTCGTCAGTCGTGTTACATAAAAAACACAAAGTTAAAAATGCGTAATCTCTGTTTGGTATAATGATCTTGAGCGTTTTCATTTCCTAGAGACACAATTGCTTTATTTGCCTGACAGTCCTATCACAGCCTCTGTGTTTACAGTCTCTGCTGTTTTAACCGTAACACGGGGACAAAGGCAGCATCAATTCAAGGTTTTATTAGTTAAGACCCCTTCACACCTCCGCGCGGCAACATCCCCAAAAGCAGCCTCCCTGCCAGATGAGTTCATTAAATACAAAGCGTTTTTAAAGCGTCTGCTGTGCCCCAGTACGAGCATAGAGTCCAAGGCAGCAGTGATGGAGAGGTGATTCAGTGAACGTCACAGCAGAGCCCAAAAGTCCTAACACTCCCTCCTCAAACATTCTTTTTTTTTTTTTAATGTATTTTTTGGGCATTTTGTGCCTTTATTGATAGGAGAGAGACAGTGGATAGGCTTGTGAAAGGGGGAGAGAGAGTAGGGGAAGACACTCTGCAAACTGGTCACAGGCGGGATTCAAACCTGGACCGGCAGAAGCAAGTACATGGGGTGCCTGGTTGCTAACCACTCCGCCAAACCAGCACCCCCCTCCTCAAACATTCTTAAGTGTATAATATATATATATATAAATAATTCGTCATCACGGTCTCCACTTCCACTGCTACGCTGATGACATCCAACTCTACATCTCCACAAACTCAATCACTGCCCCCACCCTCTCCACCCTGTCCAACTGCCTGACTGAAATCAAACTCTGGATGCAAACAAACTACCTTCAACTCAACTGTGATACATCCAACCTTTTAATCATCGGCCCCAAATCCCTCACCACAACCACCGCCAACTTTTCTCTCACAATTGACAATGTTTCCCTTATCCCAACCTCACACGTCCACAACCTTGGTATAGTCTTTGACTCCCATCTCACTCTGGAACACCACATCAACCAACTCACCAAAAACGCCTTCTTCCACCTGAAAAAAACATTGCCCGTCTCCGTCCATCGCTCTCCTTTTACACCGCTGAAACCCTCATCCACGCTTTTATCACTTCCAGACTCGACTACTGCAACAGCATCTTCTATGGCCTTCCTTCCAAACAGCTCAACAAACTGCAATACATCCAGAACTCTGCCGCCCGCCTGCTCACCCACACACGCTCCCGAGACCACATCACCCCTGTCCTCCAAAACCTCCACTGACTCCCCATAAAACATAGAATAAACTTCAAAATCCTCCTCCTCACCCACAAAGCCCTCCACAACCAGCCCCCCCCATCTCCCCGGCCTGCTCCCCCGCTACACCCCCTCCCGAGACCTCCGATCCTCTGGCGCCCACCTCCTCTCCCTACCACCTGACACCAAGCACCGAACCTGGGGGGACAGAGCCTTCTCTGTCGCCGCCCCCACCCTCTGGAATGCACTACCATTACACATCCGAAACTGCTCGAACTTGCCCACATTCAAAACCCTCACCAAAACCCACCTCTTTAAAATTGCTTTTAATGTATGACTGCTTTTTATGCATTGTGTTTTTGTTTCTTTCATGTTTTTATTGTGTTGTTCTATATGATGTTTTTAGCCCCTGTACAGCGTCTTTGAGTGTTTAGAAAAGCGCTTTATAAATAAAATGTATTATTATTATTATTATTATTATTATTAAGTGAAATGCTGTCTCATGCCAAGGTTTTCTCCCGATTATCTTTACATGAAGGTAGAGCCGTTTGGTAGAGCTCATTTAATGTGAGTTTTGACCCGTATCAATAGACATTGTAATCATATATCATAAGTATATAATACGTATTTTATAGGTATACGTAATATATCACACGTATATGATTTCTATGACAAAATCTGTGCCCGCTGACATGGGCGCCAACCGCTTATTTGCCATTCTGCCACGGTTAAAACTGTTTCCCGTCCGCTGCCCGTCACTCATTGAAATGACTGGAGGTTGCGCGAATGCGCCGGTGTGAAGGGGGCTATATAACTATTTATATTTGCGTCACGTCCGTCTCACGTTGGAGGTGGCGTTGATTCACACTGGAGCAGCCGTTGGCCGGCTGAGAGTGGAGGTCTGCAGCTGGACCCCTCTCAAATGTCTGGAAAATGATGCAGTCAGTGCATAAACAATAATGGTATGACAATGTGCATAAAAACTTAATTTTCTGAATGTCTAACTGCAATACCATTATAGATGAGAACCTAATACATATTTAGATCATAACTCAGAACATAAAAATGTCGCATTGATATAAAATACAGCTTTCCTTTAATCTGTCTTTTTCTGTTTTAGGTTTTCCTGAAGAAGTCCAGCAGATTTCAGGGTGCAAAGAAGATCTACTTGAGCAGCAGGAGAGGAGCTCCAGTGTGAAGCAGGAGGTCACTGAGCCTCTGTCCATTAAAGAGGAACCAGAAGAACTCTGGAGCAGTCAGGAGGGAGAGCAGCTCCAAGGACCAGAAGATCCTGATGACATCAAGTTCACTTTTGATCCTGACCTTGTGAAGAGTGAAGATGATGAAGAAAATTCCTGTTTCTCAGAGCTTGATCAAAAACAAACAGAGGAGATGGACACAGGAGCAGATGGAGAGCACTGTGGAGATCCAGGAGCAGATAGATCCTCTGATCAAGAGAGAAATGTTCAACCAGAGACTGAGGAGAAGGCTGAAGATGTGTCTGAAGCAGAGACTGATGACAGTGCTGATTGGACTGAGACAAGAGAAGATCAGATAAGTTTAGACGCAGAGAAAAAAATCAAACACAAGAGACCAAAGACTGATAATAAATTACACAGCTGTTTTGAGTGTGGTAAAAAATTTAAGAGAAAATGTCATCTGAGCCAACATGTGAGAATTCACACAGGAGAGAGACCTTTCAGCTGCTCCGAGTGTGGTAAGAGTTTTTACCAAAAAGGGAATCTTAAAGTTCATGTTCGAAGTCACTCAGAAGGAATAACCTTTGACTGCTCAGTGTGTGGTAAAAAATTTAGCCATCAAGGTAAACTGGACATGCATGTGAGAATTCACACAGGAGAGAGACCCTTCAGCTGCTCTGAGTGTGGTAAAAGTTTTAACCAAAAAGGTCATCTTAAAGCTCATGTTAGGACTCACTCAGGGGAGAAACCCTTTGACTGCTCTGTGTGTGGCAAAAGTTTTTGTCATAACAGCCAACTTATAGTTCACATGGCCGATCACTCAGGAGAAAAACCCTTTGGCTGTCCTGTGTGTGGTAAAAGATTTAACCAAAAAAGTTACGTAAACACTCACATGAGAATCCATTCAGGAGAGAAACCCTTTGGCTGCTCTGTGTGTGGTAAAAGTTTTTACCAAAAAAGCAATCTTAGAGTTCACATGAGAAGTCACGTGAAAGAGAAACCCTTGTGAGTATGTGTTCTCATGTTCTTGTGTGCGCATTGTGCTGCAAAGGTTTTCCTGATTCTGTCCACCTGCACCTTGGGAACCCTGATGGGCAGAAAGGTCTGCCAGCCCCAAACTACCAGTCAGGAGGACAGCAGTAGAGGAGGATGTAAGAAGCGGGCAGTCCTGACACTCCTTAGTGTAACCCAGGTTATGTAATTGGTTTTATTTGTGATTTAAAGGTGTAGTCAGCGATCTTCTAATCTTATGCACTATTTGTCAAAATCACCGTATTTCTCCTCTCCATCCACAAGATGTCACCACTGACAGCATGTTGAAAAAAAAGTCCGGTTTCAATACACAGCCTTGGCTCTGAATTTCAGCAGGTAAATACTGTGGCTCGGGCCGAGTCACCAAAACAGGGTACACCCCCCACATCCAGGCGACGATCATACTCATGCGCAGATCATGCAGAGGGGGGAGGGGGAGTAGTAGGTCTCGTAGCGTGCGCAGTTAGCGTAAGAGAGAGATACAATAGATGCAGTAGCAATGGCTGAAAAACAGCCCAAAAGAAAAAGGTCAGAGGAGTGAAAAGTGAAAAAGAAGGGCTATGACCATGAAAGAGCGAAGACCCGGGTCAACACTGGTGTTGCTTTCTAACGGGGGAGGGAACTCCACGAACTGAAATACCTGAAAACAGACGCGGATGTTGCCATCGATCTGCTGGACAGGTTGGCAACATTAGCTTTGTGGTGCTTCACATAACAGTAGCAGCTGTCGGGCATTCATCTTATTGTCTAATCTGCCAAAATGTACTGTTGTTGTGATGTTATCAATAATGGCAGTCGAGTTGTCTGACGAGTCGGGGTTACCTTAGCTACGTTGGTCAGCTATGCAGTTTCTACGGCCATTTCCATGACGATGCATGTCCATCAGCTTTCAGGGGTGGAGCCAGGGGTGAGGTATGAAGGGAGAGGCGGGTCTAAATTACTTTATCAACAACTTCTCCACTCGTTTTCTACTACATCGCTGACTACACCTTTAAACTCTTTTGGTTTTACTTTGTGAACCCTGGCTGTGTCTGAGTGGCCCTAGTGAACCTCCATAGACCAGAATCTGTTTCAATTATTCGAGATTATTTGCTTTTGATTTATATTGAGTTATTTTATATTTATTTTATGTTCATATTGAAGGGGCAGCAGTAGTTCAGTCTTCTTATCCCTTTTCCACCAAGCTGGTTCCAGGGCTGGTTCGGAGCTAGAGCCAGACTTAGCACCAGTTCTTTGGGTTTCCACAGACTAAGCACTGGTTGCTGGCTCTCAAAACCGGTGCTTGGCAAGCACCAACTCTTTGGAGTTGGAGTTTTACCATGGATAGTAAAATGAAACAGCAGTGGTCAGTGGAGGAGACGACCTTGCATAATCGTCAAGCAGCATTAACTTGCTGGATCGCCAAATTCTCTCTCCGAGGAAGGCTCGAAAAGCCAACAGCAACACTTGAACCGCAACGTAGTCCTCCATCTTTGTTGTGGCGATAAAATTTGGCGCTAGTTGTTATGGGAAACTGTCGTGACGTATACAGACGTATACATTGACGTGATGACGTAGCTCTCTGGCCGGCACCCGTTTGTGGAAAAGCAAACGGTTCTTAACCGGTTCTCACTTGAACCAACTGCGAACCGGCTCTAGCACCAGCACGAGCACCAGCCCTGGAACCAGCTTGGTGGAAAAGGGGTATCTGTAAGGGCTTGGGCTGGGGACCGAAGGGTGGCCAGTTCAAGTCCTGCCCGGACCATGTTTGGAAGTTGGTTTGGTAGCTGGAGAGATGCCATCTGACGACCTGGGCACTGCTGAAGTGCCCTTGAGCAGGGCGCTGAACCCCCTCCAATAACTGCTCGGTTGCGCTTCTTCAGGAGCAACAAGCCATCACTCTGACATCTGTCCATTAGTGCATGATCATAGGTCCTGTTTGCATGTGCATGTGTGTTTCAACCTGTGTTTGTGTAGCATGTTTAACAGAGTGTAAAGAATAGAATTTCCCCATGAAGGGCTAATAAAGTCCTAAAAATGTCTTTTTTTCTTTTAATAAATTCCACTTCCAAACTCTCACCTACACACCATTGATCAGTTAACCAATCAGGACACACCCCGTCATTCATAAGCATCCGGTTCACAAGGGCTCCTTCATCGAACCGTCAGGTTTTTATTACTACCCCAGAAAAGAAGAATGAAGATGAGTTAAGACCGCTAACTTTTGTTTCCTTCCCCTCTCCACATGGTCCTCATCCTGGTACTCAGAACACATTTTCAAACCCCCAAGGAGAAAAAGGACTCTTCTTCCTTTTCCCCCCTTTAAGAACTCATTTGTGGTTTGGTTTGACTGTTTGAATTGTGTTTATTTTTACCCCTGAAGTATAGTATAATTTACTTACTTAATCCTCTTTATTTGTCTGTCTTGATTTCACACATTTAATTTTTTTGAGCTTCTTATGAGAAAAACCTTGGTTATTTATTTTTTGTTCCACCTACTTTAACCCTGCTATTTGAGTTAGGTTCAAATAGATTTAAGTAAGAGTGAAACTTAAGTAAAAGTACTTTAATTTAATTTTCCTTAAAGATGCTGTGAGGAATTTCTAAGTAATTACAAAAAAGTCTCACTTTTAGATATATGCCTGACTGAAATACACACTTTAAGATGAGTTTTATAGCATCACAATAGGTTATCTGTAAATGCTATTCCTTAGCTTTGCGGTCGGGTCGGACAGGGCTGGACTGGCCTGGATACTCAACTTCTCAACAAGACAATTAAAACTAGAGCAAATTTATATTATTCAGACACGTCTTAGAGCACCGGGCTGTAAGTAGCGATATATAGCCGCCTACAAAACTACGATGCTAAGTTTTCCAAAAATTGCTTGTTGTCACACATCAAAAACTACCGCTATGTAACTAGAAAGAGATACATTACCTCGTCGCTTTGCATCCTGTAAGTTGTTGAAAAAAGAAGTTGTAAAGCAATGCAGAGTTCTGAGGAAGGTCCGAGCTTTTCACTCCCTTTAAACACAAATCAGCTCTGCTTCATGTGAACCATAGCACACCACAAGATCATAAGGTCACATAACTCACTAATCATTGGGTTATATAAGACAATTTACGATGGCACACAAATATGTTGACTTACTATGATTCAAATAAAAGATTTGCCTGTGGATATTAAAGAATTAACTTTACCGTATGCACCTTAAGATGGTGTTATAAGGAAAACTAAAAAATCAAGGTCAATCCTGCCCCCAGGTGAAACCACTTAGCCTTACTTTTCACATGTGTGGCTCTAAGGAAATTATTTATTGAAACAATTTAACTAGGGATGCAAAACATTATCAATTAGATGTTGGTATTGGCCGATATTTGTCTGGCAGATCAAACATGTATCAACAGGAATATCTGCAAATTACTCAGATGTACAATCCTGATGCATGTTGTCATCACAGCATGGAGACATTTAAAAACTAGAAAAGCACTCGGAGAGCCCAGACCTCCACCAGCACCACAGTCCTCTCCCATATTGTGATTTTTTTTACCATAAATATTAGTCCTACCTTTATTTCATCTAAATATTTAGATCCCTTGACCATGAAAACATACCATTAGCAATTGGTTTCATAATGATACCTATTTTAGTTCAGTAGTTATTCACGAAAATCGCATTTTTCATCATGGTGGATCCAGACAGTGATCCGGATCAACACCAAAATTGAATTATTTCTTCCTCTTCCCATGCTGAACATTTCCTGAAAATTTCATCAAAATCCATCCTTAACTTTTTGAGTTATTTTGGTCACAGACAAACTCTCCCGAAAACACAACCTGGCAGAGGTAATCAAGAGTGTCATTTGTTGCAAGAGTTAAATTCTGTTTTTTACTGAGCCCCTAAGGTGCCACGGAAAAAAAAATAATTAAATTGTGCACACAAGAGACTTATTCGTGTGCACGATTTAGCTAAAACATAAATAAAAGTTATTTACCACGTTTTGAGTTGTCCTTGTCCCTGTCCTCTACGGCTTCCCGTAGTGATGTCACAAACACACACAATGGAGAGAAGAAGTGTTAGCTTTTACTTCCACCTCAGAATGTCATATAATGACATTCTTGCTGCTCTTGCCGTGAGCGATGGAATAATCTTAAGTAGGTACGGAGCCCCTAAGGTGCCACGGAGAAAAAAAATAAAATTGTGAGCACGAGATACTAAAACGTGCCCATGATATGTTAAAACGTGCGCACGTTTAAGATAAAACGTGCGCTGGATTTAATTATAAAGGCAAGTGACAACAGGCCGGCTGAGCCTGTTGTCTTTTAGTAAAGGCAGCAAAGTTCTCCTACTTAAGGTTATTCGCTCTCTCATGGCAAAAGCAGCAAGAATGCCATTATATGACATTCTGAGGTGGAAGTAAAAGTTAACTTGCTCACTTCCTCTCCATTGTGTGTGTTTGTAAGCATCTGACATCACTAGGGGAAGCTGTAGTGGACAAGGAGAAGTCAAAACGTGGTAAATAACTTTATTTTGAGCGCGCATTTTAATATATGCGCATGTTATCTCGTGTGCACAATTTATATCTTTCTTTCTCCATGGCACCTTAGGGGCTCCGTAGTATTTTGAGCACACATTTTAATATATCATGCGCACGAATAAGTATCACATGCGCACGTGATTTAATTTTTTTTTCTCCATGGCACCTTAGGGGCTCCATAGTTTTCTTTTCTCTTTTCTTTTTTTCTTTTTTTTACATCTGTTCCGAGCACAATTATAATGTATCACTGAAAGACACAGGTCCATTTTGTTAAGTACAGAGCTTCAGCTATTGACCAGAATTATTGGTATAGGCTAAAATGAATTCAAAAATATCAGCAGCATTTCAATTGCCTTACTTATCAAATGTGTTAACCTTTATCTTTTCACACTTGTCTCTGAGTAAATCTTTAGATGAGTGGAGCACTCGAGCCCTGGTCATGAATAAAGGAAAAAACCCTGTGACACATCACTGTTTGTCACACTTTATAAAAATCTTGTGTCATGCTCAGATAAACTGAGAGAACAGACTGAACGACACACTGGGTTGCCATTGTGCCCTTCTCTCCTCTTTGACCATGCACCTTCCATTGTTGCCAGGTCTGTTTATTATCAGCAACTTTGGACTTCTTTTTTGAAAAGTTTCTAACTATTTGTCCCACTTCAAACACAAATGTAAATTTTATTGTAAAAAGTGTGGGGAAAATTATGTTCCAACCAAAAAGAAATCCTTGTAGCCAATATTAAATGTGCCTCTAATGTGCCTGTAGAGCTGTAGAGGATCCTCATTACACTTAGACAAAAGCCTGACGATGTCTGTTTGGTGACAGAAATCAAGGTTAGACTGACTGTTTAGTGATAAGTCATAAACAACAGAATTCACCATTCACTTCTGGATAAGCAAAGGATGTTGAATATGTAAATTAAGAGACAAATAAGACAAAACTGAAATTTAGTGTTGTGCTCAAGACCACACTATCTGAGACCAAGATAAGACCAAGACTTTTGGGAGTCGAGACCGAGTCGAGATCAAGACCGAGATGAGCAGAGTCGAGCAGAGACCAGGACCATCAAAATCTATTTTCAAAACCATGACAAGGTTGATTAATTATGGGGGGGTGTCCCGCAGTCACAGCACTGGGAAGGTTGCAGTCATTACAGGAGGAAATAACACGAATTGAAGATTTTTGTTGTTTTACCAAGCGTTCCTCCTTGTTAACATTAATGCTGTTGAAGAACAGTAGAACAGTGCTGGTCTTGATCGGTCTTGATGGAAAATCCCAAGTCCAGTCAGTCGAGTCCGAGACCAATCTCGAGACCAAGACCGGTCTTGAGTAACACAACACTACTGAAATGTAACACAGAAGAAGACTTTTATTGAGTCTTAATAAATGTTAGTCAATGGCTTGTGTTTCTGGATCTTTAGTTCCATTAAATTACTATTTATAGTGTTGATGTATGATTAAGTGGAAAGATGCAGAACTCTCAAAATATGAAGCTGAAAAAAACTGATCATGGTTTTCAACCGATCAAACATTTTAAAAAAGTATTCCTTTGTGATTAAATAATTCATGCATGACAGGGTTAACTTGGAGTATATTTTTGTACCTGTTTGATTCTTTGGGAAAAGAAGGATTTCACACTCTTTACTGAAGGGTGGGTGCTGTTTTGGATTTATGATGTAATATTTCATTATGACACAAGTATACAAAGATGAGACTGTATTTTAAAAAAGAAAAAGGGATGTATAGATGGCTGGAGGTCTCTTATTCTGGGTCTGTTTTTGTCAACCCGGTTACTTGTTTCAGTACAAAATCTGGCAACACTGGTACTTACGTCAGACGCACTAGTACGCAGGGAAAATGGCGTCTTCTGTCGACAGTTCCAAAAGAAAAGAACAATTATCTCCTGTTAAGAGCCCACCAGGAGCCAAGAAAAATGACACAGCAGCAGAGGATAATGAAGACGGAACAAGAACGATCTTGGAGGCCATTAAGCAGCTGACTAACAAAGTTGACACCCTTGGAAACCAGCTGCAGCAGAACTCGGTGATGTTAGCTAGCATTGCTAAAGCAGTCGAATTCAGCGCGACAGAAATCAAAGATTGCAAAAGTCTGCTTCAGTCATCGGAACAAGAGATGTCTACTGTAAAGAAAACCAACAGAGAGCTGCAGGAGCGAGTGTTGGAGCTCGAACGACACAAGCGACGCTGGAACCTGCGAGTCCGAGGGTTAAAAGAAACGGAAGGTGAAAACATCCGGGACGAGGTCGCTAACCTGCTGACCAACATCTCCCCACAGTGGGCCCCGAACATCCAGCACATCGTGGATACAGCTCACCGTGTTGGAAGGAAAGAAGCCAACAAAACGAGGCAGGTCATCATCCAGTTTACCCAAAGAGCACACCGCGACGAGCTGTGGAAAATGACCAAGGACTCGGATATCTGCAAGGAGCTGGGCATCTGCTTCATAGAAGATCTTTGTAAGGTGGACCAGGAGGCACGAGCAGCACTGAGGCCGAAGATCCAGCAGGCACGAGCCGAAGGAAAGAGAGGTGGTGGTACATTAATTGGACAGCCCTTTTTTTTCTAAGCGTTTAGATTTATTATTTTTGGAGACACATTAAAGAATTTCTTTATGAAAATACAAAATACTCAGTATCTTCACCTGGAGGCTCATCCTCTCTCTTTACAATCAAACGAGAGGTGAAGCAGGGATCTCCCCTTTTATATTCATAATAGCTACAGAAAAGCTCTCAATTTTCATTAAAAATTATTGTATTGTTCCATTAAATGCAGTTGGAGTGTTAGTGATGATCAGCCAGCCTGCTGATGACACCTTCTCAGAAGCTTCAGCTTTGACATAAATGTAAACAAATGTGAACTAGGGCTGAACGATTTGAGAAAATAATCTAACTGCGATATTTTCCCCCAATATTGCAATTGCGATGTACTCTGCAATTGTTTTTATGATTCTCATCTTATGTATTCTTAAACAAACATAAACAGTAGATATTTTTATAGTAAAACCAATATGACATTAAATCAATCTAAGGGTAAAAGATTTGAGAAAAAGTGGAGAAGTGAAGAACAGAAGCAAAATAGGTATGAAATTGTAAAAAACGGGTAAAAAATATTGTACAAAAGCGGAAAAAAAATTAATTGGTGAAAAATTGGTATGAAATTGCCCAAAAAATGGCATAAAAAAATTAAAAAGTGACTAAGGGAAATTTATTATAGCAGCAAAATTGGGATTAAATTTCAAAAACAATGTAAAAATTCCAAACATGGTCTGACAGTGGCCAAAAAAAAGATGAATGGGAGCAAGATAGGCATAGAGTTGTAAAAACTGGGTTAAAAAAGTTAAAATAGGCATGAAATTGCAAGAATCTACATCACAATGCCAAAATGATATATCAAAGGAAACCTGTAAATAATTATGTATAAATATGATACATAAAAAATATACGTGTAACCAGTGTGACTGCAGCTGTGTAGTTTTCCTTCATACAGAAATGACAGTCACAGGATCTTGCTCTCTCTACAGGATTTATTCTGTACGAAAAATATAGTTAAGAGTCTCAGCATCTGGTAAACATATATGCTGCACGTTTCCGCTCCTGCACAAAAAAAAAACACATTTCAACTAACTTAGAACACAGTGAACACAAGCTAGCATAAGAAAACGTACTCGTACAGCTAACTTGACTAACTACGAACAAAATAACTTTTTGGACACAAAATTCAGACTTAATAAAAATAAAATATACAGATGTGAACAAAATTGTTGGTACCCTTCCATTAAAGAGAGAAAAACCCACATGGTCACTAGGAGTGGGAGAAAAAATCGATACACCTAAGTATCGCGATTTTTTGTCTGCCGATTTTAAAATCGATATTTTTATTCAAAAATCGATACCCCCCCAACACACACACACGCACACACACTCTATAGGCGCTAAAGTCGCCAAATTGAGGCAAGCGACATTGCTGGATAAAACAGGCCATAGCTGTTAAAATAGTGCTGAGTAGATTTACTACTTTTCACCAGCAGATAGTGGACAGATGACAGGTTTCTATTAAAAGTTTTGGCGTAGCTATATTTATTTTAAAACACACACACCGGAGGGACGCGAGTGTGGCTGCAGAGGCTGTGGAGTGGAGCAGAGAGAGAGACACAGAGTGATAGAGACTTAGTAAAGTACTCACGATGCCGAGAGTACTTTGTCAAGTACTGTCTGACTCTGAATCTGAGGAATATTTACTCTCTGAGGATGAAGGTCAGTCGTCCAGTGAGAACCAAACTGGCAGCGAAAAGACAGCGGAGCGTTCAAGACGCCATTACAGTCCCGGAGTAGTACATACCAAGAGCTTTTCCTCTCCTTGGCCGGCGACTGCCGAAGAGGGTAGGCCTACATGGTCTGGGATGCAGGGAAGCTCAAAACACGTCTTTTTAACGCTAAGTGACGGCGTTAGCGGAGAATTAGACCGCAGAGCTCTGGGCAGACGAGGGAGAAGCCGGGGGTAAACAGTGCAGGCAGCAGAGGCGTTCATGCTCGGCCCGTAAATTACAGCGATGACGATGGCTGGGAAAACTAACCACTTTGAAACTATAGCCTTTTTAAATCTTGATAACAAAACTGAATATTTCTTGAAAAACTCTGTTGCCTGAAGGAATAATAAGCCACTTTTTATATGCAATCCAGGCTTTTGAAGAGAGAGCATGAACAGCTGGTTAAAATATATTGCTGAATAAATCCTAAAAACAGACTCACATGTGATGTGTATTTTTCCTGATATAGTCTGTAGGCATCATCATTGTTCATCTTTTTCACTGGTTTTAAAAAAGCTAACTAAAGATCGCAAAAATCGGCAATATCGTAGAATCGCAATTTAAATCGTATCGGCACCTAAAAAATCGTAAAAAATCGAATCGGGAGAAAAGTGAATCGTCCCAGCCCTAATGGTCACTGAAATAAGCTGAAACTGACAAAAGTAATAATAAATAAAAAAAAATACTGAAAATCAACCAATGAAAATCAGACTTTGCTTTTGAATTGTAGTCCAAGAGAATTATTTAAAAATATATATTAATGAAACTGGCCTGGACAAAAATGATGGTACTCTTAACTTAATGTGTTGTTGCACAACCTTTTGAGTCAATCACTGTAATCAGGTGATTTCTGTAACTCTCAGTGAGACTTCTGCACCTGTCCACAGGTATTTTGGCCCACTCCTCATGAGCAAACAACTCCAGCTGTCTCAGGTTTGAAGGCTGTCTTCTCCAGACTGCATGTTTCAGCTCTATCCACAAATGTTCAACAGGATTTAGATCAGGGATCATAGAAGGCCACTTCAGAATAGTCCAGTGTTTTGTTCTGAGCCATTCTTGTGTGTTTTTAGTTGTGTGTTTTGGCTCATTATCCTGTTGGAGGACCCATGACCTGTGACTGAGAACAAGCTTTCTGACACTGGGCAGCACATTTCACTCCAGAATGTCTTGATAGTCTTGAGAATTCATTTTACCTGCACAGATTCAAGACACCCTGTGCCAGATGCAGCAAAGCAGCCCCAGAACATAACTGAGCCTCCTCCATGTTTCACAGTAGGTACAGTGCTCTTTTCTTTGTTCACAGACACAAAAATGAAGCATACATTCTCCCAGAAGCTTTGTGGCTTGTCAATGTACATTTTGGAAAATTCCAACTTTTTTATGATTTGCTTTCAACAGTGATGTCCTACATTCAGTCCATTTTGGCTCAAACAGTGACAGATGGTGTGATCTGCCTCTGATGTACCTTGACCTTGGAGTTCTCCTCTAATCTCTTTGAAGTTGTTCTGGGCTCTTTGGTTTCCATTCGTATTCTCCGTCTCTTCTGTTCGTCATCAGTTTTCCTCTTGCAGCCATGTCCAGGGAGGTTGGCTACAGTCCTGTGGACCTTAAACCTCTGAATAATATGTGCAGCTGTAGTTACAGGAACATCAAGCTGCTTGGAGATGGTCTTATAGCCTTTACCTTTAACATGGTTGTCTATAATTTTATTTCTAATTTCCTGAGACAGCTCTCTCCTCAGCTTTCTGTGGTCCATGTTCAGTGTGGTACACACCATGATACCAAACAGCACAGTGACCACTTTTCATCTTTTTAATAGGCAGACTGACTGATTACAAGCTTGAAGACACCTGTGATGATAATTACAGTACACATCTTAGTTTAACATGTCCCTATGGTCACACCATTTTCAATCCTTTGGAGGGGTACCATCATTTTTGTCCAAGCCAGTTTCATTATTTTGTTTTTTTAAATATTTCTGCTGAACCAAAATTTAAAATCAACATCTGATTTTCATTAGCTGATTTTTCAGTAAATTTTTATTTATTATTACTTTTGTTATTTTCAAGTTATTTCAGTGACCATGTGGGTTTTTCTTTCATTAAATGAAGGGTACCAACAATTTTGTCCACGTGTGTAATCCAGAAACACATTAAAATGCCACAAACAATACAAAGCATACTTAAAAAGAATAAATAGGTGGAAAAAGAAATAAAGTTAGACAACAGACACCTACCTCTCCCCAGGGATAAAATAAAAAGGGGAGAAGAAAGGGGTCAAACCAATTATGAAGGGCATCAAAGCAACGAAGAAGAAACTGACTGGAGGACCAGGCTCTACAAAATAAAATACCCAGAAATTTACAAGGAGACCCTAAAATACATACTTGCAAACACAGGTATAATTTTTGTTATTAAATATAAAAATAATGAACATATTATTAACCCTGTTACATATACATATGGCCACTGTCTGATGACTACTACTTCCTTCTGTCCTCTGTCTTCCTGTTACTCCTCCTCCATCCCAGTGAGGAGTTGTACAGTCTGACTCCCAGTCTGTAGGTCCTGAACTTGAGAACGAGCAGTGTTGAGCTGAACAGGTTTCACAGAGGTTGACCCGATCATTCATGATGTCCAGCAGTTTGTCCAGTGTCCTCTGCCACCGTCACCAGAGAGTCCTGCTCCATGCCCACCACAGAGGCGGTTTCACTGATCAGTTTCTCTATCCTGGATGTGCCCCCCCCCCAGCTCCCCACAGAGTAGAAGAGGACACTGGCTACCAATTGAACGCAGCCTCCTCAGGAAGTACAGCCTGCTCCGTCCCTTCCTGTTCAGATGGCCGATGTGGATCCTCCAGTCCAGTTTGCTGTCCAATCACAGGCCGAGACACTTATAGAAGTCCACAGCCTCCACCTCAGCTCAGAATCAGATCAGAACTGGTCATGGTCTTGATCTGGACTTCCCAAAGTCGATGGCCAGCTCTTTTGTCTTCGAGGTGTTGAGCTGTAGGTGGTTTGTGAGGCCCCAGACGAACTTCTGGATGTGGCACAGCTCAGAGTTGTAGCAGAATTCTTTTTTTAACCCCACCCCAGACCTCCTTCATGTTGTTCTCTTTCACCTTCTGCTCCACCTTTCTCCTGTAGCTGTCCTTCCCTGCCCTCATGCAGCATTTAACCTCCTTTCTCCTCCTCCTTGTCTCTGCTCCTGAAGGCGGCCTTCTTCCTGTTAAGGACAGCTTTGACTTTATCCTCGGTTTTTTATTAGCATAACAGCGGACAGTCTTGGCAGGAGAGACCATGTCTGCATAGACGTTAGTCTGTCAGATAGTGTGTCAGCCCCTCTATGTCCTCACCAAAGGGGGTCGATCAGCTCCTCACATTTCAGGGGACCACGTCCTGAAGGAGCCAGTGGTTCAATCAGGCATTCCAAGTGCATTGGTTCCCCTTGGACCAGGGAGGCATCCATCACTTTAACATACAGCATGTCAATGGTCCTGTTGTTTCTTGTAGGACAATCCATGATCTGATGGAAAGCAGCTAAAGTAGAGTCCAGAGTAGCATGAATGAAGTCCTCAGACAGGGTCATTAGTGCCTCAGGGTGCTGGGTCCGCAGCCTTGCTGTAACGATGTGGATCTACTCCCATGCAGAGGCTGTGTCTGCTCTCTGAGGGACGTAAACACAGACTGTGATCACATGACACAGCTCCCTTAGCGGATAGGGAGGTTGGATGTCAATGGATAGTATCTCGAGATCTCTGCAGCACAATACCGTCTTCATGGAGATGTGTCCTGGGTTACACCAGCTGTTGTTGACATACACGATGAGTCCCCCACCTTTGCCTTTTCCCGTATGCTTTAGTGTCTCTGTCAGCTATCAGAGCAGTGAATCTCAGCAGGTCCACATTAGCGTCCAGGTCTGGGTGGGTGGATGAACAAGCTGCTCTCACGATAAATCCTCTGGTTGGTCTGTGAACAGCTTGTCGATCTTGTTCTGCAGTGAGCTCCCATTCCCCATGATCATTGAGGGTATCAATGGTTTATTTTGCCTCATATTCTTACAGCCCCTGAGTCTCCTCCTCAACTCTGCCGTGTTCGTCTTTCTTTTATGCAACTATGAGAGTATTTAAAAAATATTTTTTACTGGCTTCTTTGTTCATGTTTGGATCAAAGCTTTAAAAAGGAAATTGCTGAACAGTTGTGTTCCATTTAGCTTGAAATAAAAATAAAAATGACACTAAAACAACTTTTCACAAATAAAAACCAAAAGCATAATTCTTGAATTTTGAGCAGGGACTCTTGCAAAGCCGCAGTTTGACCAATGATGGAGCTTCACCCATCAAACAAGTGGACATTGGTTCATTAATCAACTTGATCTGCAGATAATAGATACGAGCAAAAACCAGTCTCCTCAGACATTTCTAGCCAAAACCAGCCCCACATAATGACTGTGTATATTTAAGATATTGGCTGCAATAACAGCGGAATGTATGAATCTACCACAATGCTTCACCTGATTATCAGTGAATGTCTGCATTTTAACATCAACAACACAATTTAATAGAGATTAAAATGTTGTTTTCAACAATTTTTATGAAAGAGACTCTTGGAACTCTTCAAAAGTGATTATTGACAGCAGTGACAGTGAGTTTAAAAATGAAATAAATCAAAAACTATCCAGTATTGTGCATTCCTTCTTTAAATGTTTGTGGAAAATGATGCAGTCGGTGCATACACGATAATGTGGTAATCAAAGGGCATAAAATACAACTTAATTTACTGATTATCTAACTCCAAGACCTATTTAGATTATAACTCAGAATATATGAATGTCATGTTAATATAAAATATAGCTTTCCTTTAATCTGCCTTTTTGTGTTTTAGTTTTTCCTGAAGAGGTCCAGCAGCTTTCAGTGAGTGAAGAGGAGGAGATTCCCTTTGAGCAGCAGGAGAGGAGCTCCAGTGTGGAGCAGGAGGTCACCAAACTTCTGTCCATTAAAGAGGAACCAGAAGAACTCTGGAGCAGTCAGGAGGGAGAGCAGCTCCAAGGACCAGAGGAGGCTGATGTCATCAAGTTAATTGTTGATCCTGACCCTGTAAAGAACGAAAATGATGAAGATAGTTCTTGTTTCCCAGAGCTTGAACTGATGGCCTCAGGAGCTTATGGAGAGCACTGTGGAGAACCAGGAGCAGATGGATACTTTGGTCAAGAGAGAAATGTTCAACCAGAGACTGAGGAGAAGGCTGAAGATGTGTCTGAAGCAGAGACTGATGACAGTGCTGATTGGACTGAGACAAGAGAAGATCAGATAAGTTTAGACTCAGTGAAAGAAATCAAACACAAGAGGCCAAAAACTGATGAGAAATTACACAGCTGTTTTGAGTGTGGTAAAAATTTCAAGTATAAAGATGAACCTGCCAAACAAATGAGAGTTCACACAGGAGAGAGACCTTTCCGCTGCTCTGTGTGTGGAAACAGTTTTAAACATAAAGGGCATCTGAATGTTCACCTTAGAGCTCACTCCGGAGAGAGACCCTTCAGCTGCTCTGTGTGTGGTAAAAGTTTTTATCGTAACACTTATCTTAGAGTTCACATGAGAACTCACTCTGGAGAAAAACCCTTCAGTTGCTCTGAGTGTGGCAAGACATTTGGCTATAAGAGTGAACTAACCATTCATATGAGAACCCACACAGGAGAGAGACCTTTCCGCTGCTCTGTGTGTGGTAAAAGTTTCAATCAGAGTAGTCATCTGAGCTCTCATGTCAGAACTCACTCAGGAGAGAAACCCTTCAGCTGCTCAGTGTGTGGTAAAAGTTTTTGTCGTAACACCCAACTTACA
The DNA here is from genome assembly GCA_036419115.1 of Scarus forsteni. Taxonomy (NCBI): domain Eukaryota; kingdom Metazoa; phylum Chordata; class Actinopteri; order Labriformes; family Labridae; genus Scarus; species Scarus forsteni. The sequence continues at coordinate 3,427,482 of JAZDUH010000500.1, forward strand.
GTTCACATGAGAAGTCACTCAGGAGAAAAACCCTTCCTTTGCTCTGAGTGTGGGAAAACTTTTAGCTGTAAAGGCGAACTGGCCATGCACATGAGAATCCACACAGGAGAGAGACCTTTCCGCTGCTCCGTGTGTGGTAAAAGTTTTAATCAAAGTAGTCATCTGAGCACTCATGTCAGAGCTCACTCTGGAGAGAAACCTTTCCGCTGCTTAGTGTGTGGTAAAAGTTTTTGTCGTAACAGTTACCTTACAGTCCACATGAGAACTCACTCCGGAGAGAAACCCTTCAGCTGCTCAGTTTGTGGTCAGAGTTTTAATCGTAACATATATCTTACACTCCACATGAGAACTCACTCAGGAGAAAAACCCTTCAGTTGCTCAGAGTGTGGCAAAATGTTTAACTTTAAAAGTGAACTGACCATACATATGAGAAATCACACAGGAGAGAGACCTTTCAGCTGCTCTGCGTGTGGTAAAGGTTTTAACAGAAAAGCGGATCTGAACGTACACATGAGAATTCACACACGAGAGAAACCTTTCCGTTGCTCTCAGTGCAACAAAACATTTACTCGAAAGAATCATCTGGAAGACCACATGACTGTGCACAGAGGACTGGGACTATCTGACTGCTCTGAAAATTGAACAATTCTACCTTTCGTGGGCCTTAACAGCAGTGAGGGTTATCATCTACAGTCATATTTTTTTCTTTACAGTTGCTCTCAGCATTAGTGTCCTGCCCCTTCTTGTCTTTAACCGCCCATTGAGGCAGAAGCGCCATAGACAAGTCCAGTGCTATTACGACAGTTTAGCTGTTTTGAATGAAGAGTGCACTCAGAATCAAGGTGACAAAAAAGGTGCTGTGGGTGTTTTTCTGCTCAGGGCACTGAACACTGTCAATGCTGGACATCACTGTCTTTTAATGAAGCCTTACTATGTCTGTTTGGTTCCAAAAATCAAGGTCAGAAAGGCTGTTAAGTGACAACAGAGTTATAAATATCAATCAATCAATCAATCAATTTTTATACTAGGGCTGGGTTTAAAAAATCAATTTAATCGCTTTTAATCGATTTCCCTCTAAATGGTTCATAATCGATCCATAAAATCCAAAGATTGATCTTTTAACTTGGTTAGTTTTTTTGTTCATTGGACGTGCGAGTTGGACAAAAATTAATTTAATGTAACTGCAGTAGGTTCAGTTTTTAATGTTAAAAAGAAGAAGAAGAATTTACCAGTTCAAAAGGTCACTTCTTAAATTTACAGCATTATTTTAACTGAGATATCCCACACTAAATTAATATCGAATTGAATCGTAAATCGAATCGATTTGAGACCCTGTAATATCGAATCGATCCAAAAAAATCTGAATCGATACTCAGCCCTAAAATTTACATATAAAAATACACATATACATATATATACAAATGTATACATCCAACAGCCAACATGAATCCATATAGCCAATCTTGAATCCCTCCATCATGGCTCAAGAAAAAACCTTCTGTTAAGCAGCAGGAAATCTTGAATGTGGATCCCAGTCTCATGATGAACAGCAAATCCACACGATGCTGTGTCGGGTGTGAGGGCAAAGGAAGGGAGGTAAGAGGAGACAAGTGGACTAAAGTAAGAACTAAAGTTAGGGACAGATCCATGAACCATAGACCTGTCATCTGATTTATTAGCAGTATCCCCTCCCTTCACTTCTGAATAAAGAAAAGGATGTTGAATATATAAAAATTATGAGCCAAACAAGAGAAAATGTGACTTTGAAACTGAAATATAATGTAGAATAAACTTAGAACATAGTGTATGTCAAATTTTCTGAAAAAAGGAAATAAAATGGCTGGAAGTCACTTGTGTTGTGCTTGCTTTTGTCAACCTGGTTGGTTATTTCAGTAGAAACATTTGGCAACACTTGTACCTGATTGTTGTAAAAGTGTTCTGCTTTTCTTTTGGTCATTGTGAAGTAACTTTTTGCTTTTTATTTCGGATCACTGTTTTGAGTACTGCATTGGGCAAGTGTGGGAATATGGACCAACAGGTTGTATCCTGCTCTGCTTGTTGTGGTCCTGGCAGTGGCTGTGTGCATTATGTGAGGGAGGCAGATGTGTGTGAGTGAATATTAATTTTTCCTTCTCTGCTGCTGTTCTGTGTACTGGGAGAGAAGTGAGGACAGATCTAGATCTATGAGGAAGTGTGATCGCTCACACACTTCTCTGGAAAAGGGAGATAGGAGTCTGAAAATGGCCTGTAAACCTGTAAAGAGCAGGCTCTGATCAATTAATATGCAATCGTCATTTAAATGTGAGTTTTTAAGTTGAACAAGTGCGCCAAACCAGCTATTTTAAAGTCAATTAATCCTGTATATGAAGATACAAAAAGTGTAAAATGTATCAATATTTTTTACAGTGGCTGGTTTTTGAACTGTCGGATTTGAAGTTTGTCATTGTTGTGATAATAAACTGTGAGAAAAAAATAAATATCTTAAAGGTTTGACATTTTTGCAGATTCTGGACCTCCACATCAGTCATGTTGTGTCTTAGTTTTAAAGACTTGATTGCAGGATTCAGTGGTTTCATCACTCTGAGCTCCTTCAGAGGCCTTTTTGATCCACATTTCCTCCAGGTAAATTGAGAGAACTAAAAGTTCATTGATCATGGTGTTTAGTAATTCATTTGAGGTCAGAGAGAACAGATGGATGTAGTTAGAAACACTGACAACTTAATTTAAGTCATCTTTGGTTACATTTGAACATTTTATTTTTTTTAAATAAATGACAGGGAATAGATATTTTGGTACATTTTGACATCAATATATAATGAAATATAAGGTCTAAAGAAGAAAAGTCAAAATATATTTTTTATTTACTGTGAGAAAGAGTTGAGATGCTGAATTTATAATTTTATTCAGAGGGTTGCATGCATGTACTTGAAGTGTTGTTTTTAATCCCATGTCTAATTTATAATTTTTCTAATTTTGTTTTACATGTTTAAATCAGACAGGACATAGAGTGGTGCAGGAATGAGTCCAAAAGTGTTAAAGTGATTTGGCATGTCAGCACTTTTGGTTCCCTCATCCCTTATGTATATATATGTATATATATATATATATATCTATATATATCTATATATATATATCTATATATATATATATATCTATATATATCTATATATATATATCTATATCTATATATATCTATATCTATATATATATATATATATATATATATATATATATATATATATATATATATATATATATATATATATATATATGTATATATATATATATATATCCATATATATATATCCATATATATATATCCACCATTTACTCGAAACGACATCATTTAGCACATGTTTATAGCCTAAACAGCACTACTTGGCATTTCTATGATACACTTACGGGTGTCTACGGGAGCCGCGGCTGACCAAACCAAACGAATGCGCACTCTGCAATAACTAGGAGCGTAGAACAAGAAATCCCACATTCTGCTGTGAGCAACGGAGCCGTGGACAGACACAAGAGGGGTCAGCAGAATGTGGGATTTCTTGTGTTCTTGTTTCTTGTTCTACGCTCGTAGTTATTGCAGAGTGCGCATTCGTTTGGTTTGGTCAGTCTGCCCCGTAGACACCCGTAAGTGTATCATAGAAATGCGAAGTAGTACTGTTTAGGCTATAAACATGTGCTAAATGATGTCGTTTCGAGTAAATGGTGGACGTTACCTGCTCAGGACACTTGGATTACAGCGCACGAGCAGTATGGAGGAATATTGCCGACTTTTTGTGGACTTTTAAGGACACTGTTCGTTCGGGCTCTTATCTAAGTCATGATATCAATGTCAGTGGACAGCGAGTATACCCCCAGATCTCCAGCTGCATCCTAGATGTTCCAAAACTACTCCACAGTGTTGTTCAGCATGAGGGTGAGTAGAAAATGAGGCCAAATCGTTGTTTGGGTGTAATATTCCTTTAAGCCCCAAGGGGATACAATGTATTACAATGTATAATGGTACGAATATCAAATAAAGACATTAAAAAAAGAGAACATAAACAAATTAGAAAACAGGTTGTAACATGCAGAATCGTTAGGCTATACTTCTAACTTCTTTTTGAAATTTAGTTTAGTTCAGGTCTTTATTTCATTCTGTTTGTGTATAAAATCTCAAACGTGAATAAAAAGGAGCAGACTGAAGAAAAATCGTATATAACCTGCTCCTTTCTCACAACATACTAATTATCTAAACACAATTCAAAGTAAAATGAATAAAATTAAATGAAACTATTAACATGTTCAAGGAATTTACATTATGAACAACATCTACATGTACTTGTCGTGTACGAGAAAGTATACTGATTTAATACTCCTTCAGAATAATGTGGATAATTTTAAGTTTATAAAAGTAAACTTTAAGTATACTTTATAGGGTTATTTTAAGTTCACAAATTTGACTTTCAAGTGGACAACAAATAAACTTACCTATATACTACTACTGTGCTGGCTATATAGTTCTAGTCTACGTTTTAGTTTATTGGAAGGATGCTTTAGGTATACTTTAATGAACTAAAATATACCTATTTTTGCTCTTTCAGTAGTTTTACTTGTTATGCTTAAAGTCTACTTGTAGCACCTTTTCTTTAAATTCTCCTTCATGCGTACAACAGTGATGTATGCTTGAAAGACGGTGTATTTTGTTTAATTAATGACTTTGTTATTTTCAAACAGACATGTTCATTTCAAATTTGTTTTTTATCCATGTGCCAAACTCTGTTGTGTTTTAGTAGCAATGAACATAAACATGTTATTCAATCAAGATCATGATCAGTGGAAAAAGCTTTTCCACTACAGTGGGTAACACTGAAACGCTGGTGGCCACCCGCCGGAAGTGCACCCATTTTGTTTCCGGTTTTGATTCCACCGAGCACACTTAGCATGTTAGCTGCTCCCTCGTCCTGTAGTCTCAGAGTAATCCTGTAAAAGTCTTCTTCTCCCTCTTTGACTCTTGGATGAGTGTCAAATGTCCGGGTTTGGGGATCTTAAAGAGAGAGCAGGTTTGTTTTCTTTCTTCTTCTCTGAACTTGTTTACTGTGGATGTAGCAGCTTAGCATTTAGCTCCGTCTTAGCTGCAGCTAGCTCAGACGGATTATTATTGTCATATTTATGGCACCATAACAATCACATGGACACAAAGAGAGACTGTGACAGCAGGAGGCCCATCACCTTAACCCATCACACCAGTGACGTCACAGCCATATCCAGGGGCATTCTGGGAATCCAGAGCAGATCTCACATCAAATTAACACATTTATGAAACTCTCTCTCTCTAATATTATAGGAAAAACAAGTCATTTACTCTCTTTGTGCTGGAGATATACCTGCTGTCAGGCCTCATGAGCATTTTATGTTTATATACCGGCCTGAAGAGAAGTTAAGTTAGAAAAAGTCTCTGTGTGTATTTGTTTAAAGACTGATTGTGTGTGTGGGAGATTGTGTAAAAGAGTAATGGATATTAAATAGTTAGACTCTGCTTATAAGGATTAAACCGCCTGGTTCACAGTCACACTAAGTGTTTTATTAAAGGTTAAATTTTCACACACAACTGCTGTGAGTGTACAATTAGCGACGTCCACTGCAGCTACAGACTGAAGTTTGCATGTTTTTACTAAGGCAACAACACAAGTGCAGTCTCATTTTTAAACAGCCTTACCTCGTAGTTTTTAAAGAGCAATTGTGTTTGTGTGTGATACAGAGTGTGTGTACATTTATGTGCTTTTCTCTGAGATTTTGGCCCATCATTTATCAAACATGCATACGTCTAAAAAAAAGTTTTTTTTGAAGGTCATCTCCTTCAAAATAAAGTGGGGTGTAAAATAAGATCAAATACCATGTCAGGTCTGAGCTTTTGTGGGCAACTTCCCTTTTAGTGCAGTCTCACACTGCAACAAATAAAATCTGTGAAAAGGAAGAATCTTTATATCCGACTCTGTGCATTGACAGGCCGACAACCTCACAGATTCAAAGCTGAATAGTGATTTTTAGATCCATCATGTAAAATATATATAATTTAATACTCTGTCTAAATAACAATGCACATTGAGATGATGTCATTTGCATAAACAAGATTTAAGTCTTTGGTGTGAAATTGTTTTTGAGAACCTCTGTTAGATTTAAATATAATTTCCAATCGCATTTTCAACACGCACCTGTAGAACTATTTAAAGTATGAAAGATTTCCTGATCCAAACAGTGCTTCAGGAGATATTTAGATCCAAAATCGAGCGGAGGACATCCGTATAATGGTAGCACACGGGGCATGTATAGCGCCACTCCTAAAACTGCATTAATTGTCCAAAAACTCATTAGTTTCACCAATATTTCATCATGGTCCGCTTGGGCTACTCCTCCACGACAGTCCGGTGTCGCTCCACCCATGCTTTTCTGACTGTGCTGACCTCTGAACTGAAGACTTTCTTTACGGCTGCCGCACATGCGCAGCACAGCTGCCTCCTTTCGATGAGCTCCTCATCTGTAAACTCTGGCTCAAAACTGTAAGGACACCCATCATATTCAAAGTTCTCGTCCACAACATCTTCATCCGATAGATATTCATCCATTTTGGAAGAAGAAAGTCGTTGAGTAGCTGGCTGTCTTCCCCTGAAACAATGAGCCGCACTGCACATGCGCGGCAACTGTAAAGAAAGTCTTCAGGTCAGAGGTCAGCACAGTCAGACAAGCATGGGTAGAGCGATACAAACTGTCTTGGAGGAGTAGCCCGAGCAGACCATGATGAAATATTGGTGAAACGAATTAGTTTTTGGACGATTAATGCAGTTTTAGGAGTGGCGCTATACATGCCCCTTGTGCTACCATTATATGGATGTCCACTTATCGATTTTGGATCTAAATATCTCCTGAAGCACTGTTTGGATCAGGAAAGCCTTCTGGGTGAGTATATTGTTCTACTTCATTCTATAAACAATGTGAAAGCTGTAGAAACCGAACTTATCCTTTAAGACAAGAGCTCACTGGGACAATAGCAAAAAAATAAGGATGATCAAAACGCAAAAAAATCTCCCTAATAAGGTGAATGCTTAACTTTTAACCAGTGCAGACAATACTTGATACTTACTCATACAGTATATGATAATGTTTTGTTTATATCTAAATCTTAATATGTGTTTCTGTTCTTTAGCTGCTCCAGAGGAGGTCCAGCAGCTTTCAGGGATTAAAGAAGAGGTTCCCCATGAGCAGCAGGAGAGGAGCTCCAGTGTGAAGCAGGAGGTCACTGAGCCTCTGTCCATTAAAGAGGAACCAGAAGAACTCTGGAGCAGTCAGGAGGGAGAGCAGCTCCAAGGACCAGAAGAGACTGATGTCATCAAGTTCACATTTAATCCTGACCTTGTTAAGAGTGAAGATGATGAGGATACATCTTTGTCCTCATGGGTCCATCAAAACGAAACTGAACGGATTAAAACAAGAGCTGATGAAGAGGACTGTGGAGGACCTGAGGTCAACAAACACTGTGATCAAGAGAGAGATTTTCAACCAGAGACTGAGATCAAAACTGAAGACGTATCTGAAGCAGAGACTGATGACAGTGCTGATTGGATGGAGACAGCAGAGTCAGGTTTTAAGTCGGTGGGAAAATTAAAGCACGAGAGGCCAAAAGATGTTGAGAAATTAGTCAGTTGTGTTGACAGTAGTAACAAATTTAACAAAAAAGATAGTCTGATGCAAAATATGAAAGCTCACAATGGAGAGAGACCCTTCAGCTGCTCTGAGTGCTGTAAAACTTTTAAACGAAAAAGTGATTGGACCATTCATAAGAGAGTTCACTCGGGAGAGAGACCATTCAGCTGCTCCTTGTGCGGTAAAACTTTCAACCAAAAAAGAAATCTTAACACTCATGTCAGAACTCACTCAGGGGAGAAACCCTTTGTCTGCTCTGTGTGTGATAAAAGTTTTTTTCGTAACAGTCAACTTACAGATCACATGAGGTGTCACTCAGGAGAGAAACCTTTTGTCTGCTCAGTGTGCGGTGAAAGTTTTAATCGTAACAGTATTCTGACACATCACATGAGACGGCACTCGGGGGAGAAACCCTTTGGCTGCTCTGTGTGTGGTAAACATTTCATCCAGAAAGGTGTTCTGGCCACACATATGAGGGTTCACACAGGAGAGAGACCCTTCAGCTGCTCCGAGTGTGGCAAAACATTTAACCGAAAAGGTGATTGGACCATACACAAGAGAGTTCACACAGGAGAGAGACCCTTCAGTTGCACTGCATGTGGAAAAACATTTACACAAAAAAGTAATCTCAACACTCACATGAGAAGTCACACAGGAGAGAAAACCTTCGGCTGCTCAGTCTGTGGAAAAAGTTACTATCGACGACGGCATCTCACAAACCACATGAGGAGCCACTCAGGAAAGAGTTCTTTCAGCTGCTCTGTGTGTGGCAAACATTGTGCCCAGAAAGGTAGTCTGGCCACGCATATGAGAGTTCACAGGGAAGAGAAACCCTTCAGCTGCTCTGTGTGTGATAAAACATTTCACAGAAGAAGTCATCTGAACGCTCATATTATGACTCACTCTGAAGAAAAGACAGTAGAGCATGCAGGGTGTGAGAGACTAGATGAGCTAGAGCTCACCTGCAATATGGTGAGCAGTGGCAAATGAATTCGAAAATTAAGAGAATTTAATAATGGAAACAAAAAAGTGAGATGCCACTGCCAATTGGATCTAAATTATTATAACACGATGAGCATTCAGGTTTATTTTGATGGTTTCTGTGACCAGTCTTGACAGGAGCAAACACAAGATTTGAAGATTTGGAGAACAAGCTTGACAAAAACTTTTGAATCTCCAAATTGCCACAGAATCACGGTTATCGTCTGTAAAACAATGAGTGGATTCCTTGGTTAAAATAAAAACCCAAACACTGAAAGGTGTCGTCAGCGATCTTCTAATCTTCTAATCTAATGCACTATTTGTCAAAATCACCGTATTTCTCCTCTCCATCCGCAAGATATCACCACTGATAGCATGTTGGAAAAAAAAGTCCGGTTTCAATACACAGCCTTGGCTCTGAATTTCAGCAGGTAAATACTGTGGCTCGGGCCGAGTCACCAAAACAGGGTACACCCCCACATCCAGGGGGCGATCAGACAGAGGGGGGAGGGGGAGTCGTAGGTTGCGTAGCTTGCGCAGTTAGCGTAAGAGAGAGATACAATAGGTGCAGTAGCAATGGCTGAAAAACAGCCCGAAAGAAAAAGGTCAGAGGAGTGAAAAGTGAAAAAGAAGGGCTATGACCATGAAAGAACGAAGACCCTGGTCAACATTGGTGTTGCTTTCTGATGGTGAAGGGAACTCCTCAAATTTAAAGACCTGAAAACGGGCGCGGATGTCGGCGTCTGTCTGCTGGATAGGTAAGCAACATTAGCTTTGTGGTGCTTCACATAACAGTAACAGCCGTCGGGCATTCATCTTATTGTCTAATCTGCCAAAATGTACTGTTGTTGTGATGTTATCAATATTGTCAGTCAAGTTGTCTGACGAGTCGGGGTTACCTTAGCCACATTGGTCAGCTACGCAGTTTCTACAGACGTTTCCATGACGATGCACATCCATCAGCTTTTGGGGGTGGAGCCAGGGGTGAGGTATGAAGGGAGAGGCGTGTCTAAATTCGTTTATAAAAAACCTCTCCACTCGTTTTCTCCCACATCGCTGACCACACCTCTAAATGTGAAATGCACAAGCAGGAGGTATTGAAAAAGCAGAGTCACATATCAGATCTTGAAACAAAACAGGAGCTGGCAATGAATGATATTGACCAAGTAGAAAATCCCCTGTGCCAAAATAACCTGAGACTCCTAAACATGCCTGAATCACTGGAGGAGGTTGCAGGTATGTCCACCTCGGGCCGAGAAAGACCTCTTGGAGAAAGAGTGAAAAATGATTTGACAGAAGACAACAAAGAGAGCCTGTCAGTGGTGATGTTAATAATGCTGTTCATCCTCTCAGCACTGTGATATTCAAACTGAAGCAGAAGAAACTAGAAAAGCACTTGGAGAGCGCAGACCTCCGCCAGCGCCACAGTCCTCACCCATATTGTGATTTTTACCATAAACATTAGCCCTACCTTTATTTCATCAAAATATTAAGATTCCTTGACCATGGACCATTGGATTCATAATATCTATTTTAGTTCAGTAGTTATTCACAAAAATCACATTTTTCGTCACGGCGGCCAGACGCTGATCCGGATCAACACCAAAATCAGCCGAAATCACCGAATCAGTTCTTCCTTTTACCATGCTGAACATTTCCTGAAAATTTCATCATAACTTTTTGAGTTATTCTGTTTACGGATGGGCAAACAAACAGTATTCTTAGATTCATAAAGCTTATGTTTAGAGGCTGAATGGTTTACATCTACTCCCCTTATCTCCTCTGCTCTGTTTTCTTCACACCTGTGTCACAAATGTGGCCCAAAATACATTTAAAATTGCACATCAATCAATCAGTCAATCAAACTTTATTTATAAAGCACTTTTTACACATAAAGCGCTGTACATTGAAATAAACAAGCGGATCAGAGTAAGGGGACACAATAAAACAGAGTCAGGACTCTTCAAAAATCCACACAGACTGAGGAAACGCTATCTTGAATTGAAAATAAGGAAACATAAAAAGACTAAATAAATAAATGAAACCATGATAAGATATAACAAAGGTAATAAAATGCTAAAAGTTGATAGCGATGAAAGTGCTTTAAAACCGAACAATAAATAAATAAAAAGTGGTAAAACATAAAATAGTAATTCTGTAACTAAAATGGAGTTAACCCTGTATGATGCAGACTTAAAGAGTAAAACAAAATTCAGCTAAAAGCCAGATTAAAAAGGTAGGTCTTGAGTTTGCATTAGTTCAGAAAAGTATAGATGAGGAGGAGCCCTCATTTTTTCTTGTCTTGTCTCATTTTACGAACACTGCAGGCCTGTAAGTAAATTCCTGTTTGAACACACGATTTATATTAAGAAAGACAATAATATTAATATAAACATGTTGCTAGTTGATTGATAGCAAGACGTAGTGCCACCAAACCTCATAATCAACCCACCTCTAGGGTAAAACTATAGAAAAGCTACAATGCCTGTACTCGATGCTACATTAATTTTTTTTTTTTTTACTACATTTCACTTTTTTTTTTTACCAAAGCGATTTTGCTTGGAACTATTTTCTAATTCAACCACCAGCAACATGGTGATTTCTAACTAAACTACAATAAACTTAACTCTTAATGTTTAGAAGATGGGTCGTACATGTGTGTATCCCCCTTTGTAGAAACAAGCAAACACAAATGGTCACTACGCTGCCCTTCAGGATTTCAGAACATTAAAGGACAGAACATGTTTGCAGCGTCCATTTACAGAAAGGTCCTGGAAAAGTGTTGTTACTCCGTCTCACTCATGACAAACTTGTGATTTTATGTATGCAAGACAACATGACAGTGTATCACTGTTATTTTTAAGTGGATCTTAATCTATTGACATCTCCCTCTTTTGGATGATATGTAAACTTTTTTTCTTCTTAATCAAATGATGGGGTTTGTTGCCAAAGAGAGCATGACCACCAGCCAAGTGGGTTCAACCTGTCTGGGTAGGGGTTTGGTCAAAAGTGGGCTTGGCCCTGCTGGGTGCCAATCCAAAATTCTGCCCTGTGATTGGTTATGTTTCATGGTGTAGGTGGGATTTCAATGTAAATCAGTGTGGGTTGTGTAACAACAGGCCTCTGGAGGCTCTGCTTACTTGTTTTATTAGAACTTTTAATAATGTTTTTGGACCTTTTCTTTGGGTCATTAAAGAAATTGCTTTATAATTTTCACTGACTTGATTCAACATTAAAATATGGTAGGAGTTTGGATATTAGTTATGCGTCATTTTTTGAGAATAAGAGCTGATGGATACTATTTCCTTTTGTTTGCACTACAGTAGTGGACGGAGATTATAGTTTTAAAGGAAAAGTTCGGTTTCTACAGCTTTCACATTGTTTATAGAATGAAGTAGAACAATATACTCACTCAGAAGGCTTTCCTGATCCAAACAGTGCTTCAGGAGATATTTAGATCCAAAATCGAGCGACATCCATATATAGTTAGCTCACGGGGCATGTATAGCGCCGCTCCTAAAACTGCATTAATCGTCCAAGAACTCATTAGTTTCACCAATATTTCATCATGGTCCGCTCGGGCTACTCCTCCATGACAGTCTGGTGTCGCTCCACCCATGCTTGTCTGACTGTGCTGACCTCTGAACTGAAAAGTTTCAGAAGTCAGTTTCTTTCTGGTTGCGCGCGAATGCGCAGTACGGCTCATTGTTTCAGCGGCGAGCGGTGCCTACTCAACAACTTTCTTCTTCCAGTTTTGTGCAAAATGGAGGAATATCTATCTGATGAAGATGTTGTGGAGGAGAACTTTGAATATGATGGGTGTGCTTACAGTTTCGAGCCAGAGTTTACAGATGAGGAGCTCATCGAAAGGAGGACAAGGAGGCAAAGAGAAGAACAGCTCTCCAGAGAAACTTTTCAGTTCAGAGGTCAGCACAGTCACGAAAACATGGGTGAAGCGACCCCGGACTGTAATGGAGGAGTAGCCCGAGTGGACCATGATGAAATATTGGTGAAACTAATGAGTTCTTGGACGATTAATGCAGTTTTAGGAGCGGTGCTATACATGCCCCGTGTGCTACCATTATACAGATGTCCGCTGCTCGATTTTTGGATCTAAATTTCTCCTGAAGCACTGTTTGGATCAGGAAAGCCTTCTGGGTGAGTATATTGTTCTACTTCATTCTATAAACAAAGTAAAAGCTGTAGAAACCGATCTTAGTATTTAGAAAAAAATGTACTTGGCAGGTGATGAGTGACAGTGGGAGGCATGAAAACTTTTTTATAGGAAACGCAGGGACATCACAGAAAGTAATGAAGAACCACTGTTGTGATAACATGAGTTATTTGAGAGCTTTGATGAGCTGGAACAGCTTGATCCAAACAGAAAATTATATAAATTTTGTACGTTCACATTGTTAAAGTGAATGTTGAATCTATGCTTTTATTTTGAAGGTTGCATGAGTGTGCAAATATTTAATATTTGTTTGTAGGATATTAAATCTTTTTCTCACTTAGTTCAGTTTGTAAACTGTTGGAATGTTCAGCTTCATGTACTATCATTATGATAATTCTGTTTCACACATTTGTTATGTGAGTGTTGCTTAAATATCTACTTTGTTTTGAAGTCTAACTGATCAGACAGTAACTTGTGTTCTTTCCCGCTGAGCACAGGTGGTATGTGTCCTTCTATGGTCTCAGAGTAATATTTAGTCTTCAGAGTTTTTTTCTCCTTCTTTGACTCTTGGATGAGTGTCAAATGTCTGGGTTTCAGGATCTTAAAGAGAGAGCAGGTTTGTTTTCTTTCTTCTCTGAACTTATTTACAGTACATACATAGCAGCTTAACCTTCAGTTAACATTCAGCTAGCTCCGATTGTTGATATCAGTCCTGAAATGATCCTATTCTGTTCAGTCGAAACAGTTGATCCACTGCTTTAATGCTTTAAAAGTCATTGATTTGTGCATTTCCAGTCTTTATCTTTTAACATACACTTTGGTATTATCATCCTGTAGCCTGTGTATGTCTCTAAAACCAGGGTTTGTAAATGTTTTATACTGGTTAAACTGGTGACATTTTGAGGAAATTGTAATATTTATAATATATTAAAGACTGGTTCACTGGTTTTTAATTCCTTTCTGAATGCACATTCTCCTTTTCATTTACCTGATTTACTTTTACTATATAAACCTACTTGTTTTTGTCTTCTTAACATATGATAGGTGTTAGAATATGAATTATGACTCATATGGAAATAAGGGCTAATGCTTATTATTAATCACTGTGTTTGCACATGCCTTGATGTTAGTTAGTATTAATATTATTTCTTATGTATTCAGAAAAAAAACAAACTTTGTCATTGGGTGATGATGAGGAACATTAAAGCTTTTTTTTTATATGAACAGCTGTTCTAAATACATTAGCTATTTGGGAGTTTTGGTGAGGTATTACAGCCTGATCCAAAGAGTAAAAAATCTAATGGCCCTTTTCCACTAGCACGCCTTGGCCCTACTCTACTCGGCTCTACTCGATTTGCAGCGTGTTTCCACTAGCCTGGTACCTCCTAAAACAAGCTAGTTTAATGGCCCTTTTCCACTGGCCCTACTCTACTCTACTCTACTCGCCTTGTGCTGCTTTTCCATTAGCCCCAGTCGCCTGCCCAACGGGGTGCAGGGTTGCTGTAAACAGCTGAGCGGCACTGCGAAGACGTCATTTTGAGCGCGACACAGCAATCTGTGGCTTTTTGTCATAGACTGAGTAAAAAAGGAAAGAAGAAGAAGGCTGCAGGTGGTTAGAAGAAATACCCCTTGAGAAGCACAGGAGAGTTTTAGAAGCTATACAACAGAATGAAGCCGAGGACGAGAGCAATCGAGCTGCAAAGAAAAGACTATGAGGGTAAGCTAATGGTAGCTACCGCTAGCATGCTTGGTTGTCGCACTCATGACTCATCGATGACGACATTGTCTGACCAATCAGTAGCCGGCAGTCAGTGACGTCATCTTTTAGTATAGACTCAGCTCGCTTGGAACCAGAGCGGAGTAGGTACTAAAACTAGCTTGTTTTAGGAGGTACCAGGCTAGTGGAAACACGCTGCAAATCGAGTAGGGCCGAGTAGAGTAGGGCCAAGGTGTGCTAGTGGAAAAGGGCCGCTCTGGTTCCAAGCGAGCTGAGTCGATACTAAAAGATGACGTCACCGACTGCCGGCTACTGATTGGTCAGACAATGTCGTTATCGATGAGTCATGAGCGCAACGACCTAGTATGCTAGGGGTAGCTACCATTAGCTTACCCTCATGCGTCTTTTCTTTGCAGCTCGATTGCTCTCGTCCTCGGCTTCATTACCTGCAGCCTTCTTCTGCTTTCCATTTTACACTCGGTTTGTGACAAAAAGCCACAGATTGTTGTGTTGCACTCAAAATGATATCTTTGGAATGCCACACAGCTGTTTACAGTGACACTGCACCCCGTTGGGCAGGCGACTAGAGCTAATGGAAAAGCAGCACAAGGCAAGTAGAGTAGAGCCGGGTAGAGTCGAGTCGAGTCGAGTCGAGTGGGGCTAGTGGAAAAGGGCCATAATACTCTGTCACATTTACCTTGTCAAAGAGAGTGAAGGGGAATATTCAATCCATGCTTTTATTTTGAAGATTGCACGAGTGAGCATAAAATGATTTTAGTTTATTTTATTGGGTTTTTAAAGTAATTTTTCCAGCTGAGAACAGTTCGTAAACGTTCGTATTACTTCTTGAAATAGTTTGATAAAGCCATTTTGGACAGAAGGGTCAAATATCTACTTTATTTTGAAGGCTAACTAAAAATACAGGAAGTTGTGTTTTGTTTCCGGGGCGCAAAGGCTCTTTCTTGTCGAGCATGTCAGCTGCTCCCTCGTCCTGTAGTCTCAGAGTAATCCTGTAAAAGTCTTCAGAGTTTTCTTCTCCTTCTTTGACTCTTGGATGAGTGTCAAATGTCCGGGTTCCAGGATCTTAAAGAGAGAGCAGGTTTGTTTTCTTTCTTCTTCTGTGGTCTTCTTTTCTGTAGATGCAGCAGCTTAGCCTTTAGCTAACGTTCACCTAGCTAAGAGTGTTGATATAGGTATTATTCTCTATGATGGAGGTTTAAAGATAGAAAAAAGAAAATAATTAATTGCTCTAAAGTCTAGTTTGAATCTAATCTCCTTTAGGGCTGGATAGGTTTGGATTTTTATCCCTAATAAATGAAATTATTATTTAGAAACTGCATTCTCCATTTACTGAAGTTGTCCTTGTGATCTATTTGCATGAGTCTGATGGTCTAAACATTTCAGTGTGATAAATATTCAGTAAACCAGGAGTCAGGAAGAGGGCAAATACTTTTTTTGGCACTGTAAAATAAAAAGAAACTAACATTTTTAGATTAATAATCTGTTTTGACTCTCTTAGATTTTAAAAACCCTACAGAACAAATATGTCTGTTAGATTATGGATTATATCTCAGCAGTGACATTAAGCCCCGTGTTGTTGAACTGTCATGGGCACCCAATGTAACACTTACTGTAATCATTTTATAAAGTCTAGAAGAAATACTTTGTTTATGGTATTTTGATGTTACAGCCTTTTCTGAGTTAAGCAATAATTCAATCGTAGGTCTGTGATATCCAGACAGGATTTCAGCCTTTTTTAAGCAAGTCTTTGCACTGATAAACTAAGGTGACAAGAATGCAGAAAAACAACCTAACTTAGTGAATGTTTCCTTTTTGGGGCTTTTTTGCCTTGGATATTTGTAGTTTATAGAATTCAGAAATGGGTAATAGAGCACAGAAAGACATGCAGTAAATGAAAGTGTTTAACTTGCTTAGTTGATACATATTAAGATTGTAATAATTTCATGTTTTGATCAAAACAGTTTTATGGCAATGTGTGTTTCTATACTTTAGCTGCTCCAGACATGGTCCAGCAGCTTCCAGTGATTAAAGAGGAGGTTCCCCATGAGCAGCAGGAGAGGAGCTCCAGTGTGAAGCAGGAGGTCACTGAGCCTCTGTCCATTAAAGAGGAACCAGAAGAACTCTGGAGCAGTCAGGAGGGAGAGCAGCTCCAAGGACCAGAGGAGGCTGATATCATCAAGTTCACATTTAATCCTGACCTTGTGAAGAGTGAGGATGACGAGGAGAAACCTGAGTCCTCCCAGCTTCATCAAAATGAAACAGAACAGATGGAAACAGGAGCTGATGAAGAGGACTGTGATGGACCAGAGTCAGAAAAACATTTTCATCAAGAGAGAGATGCACGACCAGAAGAGAGTACACATCCAGAGACTGAGGTCACCTGTGGAGATTCTGAAGCAGAGACTGATGACAGCGCTGATTGGATGGAGACAACAGACCAAAAGTCAGGTTTAGAGTCAGTGAAAAAATCTAAACGTAAAAGACCGAAAAATTTACACAGCTGTGTTGAGTGTGGTAAACAATTTAACAGAAAAGATAATCTGACACGCCACATGAAATCTCACACAGGGGAGAGACCTTTCAGCTGCTCCGAATGCGGTAAATGTTTTAAACAAAAAGGTGATCTAACTACACACCTTAGAGTTCACACAGGAGAGAAACCATTCAGCTGCTCTGTGTGCGGCAAAGCCTTTACCCAACTAAGCCATCTTACCATTCATGTGAGGAGCCACACAGGAGAGAAACCCTTTGAATGCTCGGTTTGTGGTAAAAAATTTAATCGTGTCTGTGTTCTGAAGCCTCACATGAGAAGTCACTCAGGGGAGAAACTCTTTGGCTGCTCTGTGTGTGGTAAACATTTTGTCCATAAATCTAGTGTGACCATACATATGAGACTTCACACAGGAAATAGACCCTTCAGTTGCTCTGAGTGTGGTAAAAGTTTTAAGCAAAAATGTGATCTAACCACACACATTAGAGTTCATACAGGAGAGAAACCCTTCAGCTGCTCTGTGTGTGATAAAAAATTCACACAACTAAGTCATCTTACCAATCATAGCAGAAGTCACACATGAGAGAAACCCTTTGGCTGCTCATTGTGTGGTAAAAGTTTTAAACAAAGCTGACATTGCACAAATCACAAGAAGTCACTCAGATGAGACGTGAGTGGAGCGTGTGTGGTGTGAGACATCAAATGAGGTAGAGCTTACCTGCTGTGAGGTTAGCAAAGGAAAATGAGTTTGAAAATTTGAACAAATTTATCACCAGTGGATTTACATATATCAAAACAGAAGGACAATTAGGTTTCATGTGCTCACTTACTGCCATGTTAAAGATGCTATGAGGAGTTTCTAACACACTTTAAGATGAGTTTTATAGCATCAAAATAGGTTATCTATAAATGCTATTCCTCAGCCTCACAGTCGGGTCAGACAGGGCTGGACTGGCCTGGATACTCAACTTCAGGAACAAGATAATTAAAACTAGAGCAAATTTATATTATTCAGACAGGTCTTAGAGCACCGGGCTGTAAGTAGTGATAAATAGCCGGCTACAAAACAGCAAAAGTTTTCCAAAAATTGTCACATCTGTTGGTGCATTCCAGTTGTTGTCAGAAGTTGGAATTTCCTACTGGGAACTCGGTGAAACCTCACCACCCCCGAGTTGACAATCGAAGATGGATGCCCCCAGTGTGAACAGTTATTTTGCACTTCTGACTGGGGTGTGTTGCTCTAGATCAGCTGTATACATCGTATTGTTAGACATATATTTACAAAAATGCTGCCATAGTGATAATCACATTCTTCATACAACAACGCAGGGCGTGCTAACAACAGCTAACAATAGCCTGGTAGATCGGCATGTTTTTGCCGACTTCAACTGAAACGGTAAGATAAGTCGGAGATGATGTCACTCCCAGGTTCTGAGGTTACTGGAACACAGCATTACGACAGTCGCCGCGCGTGCTCATGGGTAGCAGAGTCTTTATGTCGCCGGAAACCGATTCTCCTCATAGCACCTTTAAGTGGAACAAGCTGAAGATTTGACTGTTTAGAGAACAAGGTTAGACAAAGGGTGTATTCACACCTGTGGCTCATTTGCTTTGTTCTGATTCAGGGGTAAAATCGACACAATTGTTTCAGTTGTCACTTGGTTGATTTGGGTTCACACAACAAAAGTCACTTGCAGTCCAGAGTTGTAAACAAATGACATGTGCAATCAGTTGTCTCTCTCATTGGTCATAAATCTTACCTGGAGGACGGTGGAGTTTCCTTCTCTTCTTACAACATCGATGGAACATCAGCAGTATGTGTGGCTAATTTGTTTTATAGCGTTGATCTGTCACTGATACGCGAGTTTGTAGACCTCTGTGTTTTAATGTGTGGTGTCCAGCGTTTGGCAAATTTCCTCTTCTGTCCAGATTTCTATGAGGCAAGCCCACAACTCATTTCATGCAGGTTCTTCCTCCTACTCTTCATCTTCTGCTGTTGCTGCATCGTCCAATCCTTTTTCTTCTATTGATTTGACTGAACGATTGGCAACCAGGCGCATTACAGCTCCCACCACTACAGTGTGAACCACAGGCATGAGTCAGTTGTGTCAGTTGCTGAGTTGGAAAGGAACCGCTGCAGGGCCCGAATCAAAGCCAGCCTAGACCACCTATTTTGGTGATCTCGACCCACTTGTTGTGTCCCGCATCCAAGTGTGATTGCTGTGTTCACATATGCCCAAACAAACCACACTTTAGGGGATGTCACTGGTTGTTTCGGACAACGAACAAGCCAGGTGTGAATACACCTAAAGCCTTGAATGTCCAAACTGTCACAAAAAAGCTTTCATCACTTTTTTCCTCAATCCCACCTGGGAAATGCAGGGATGAGTGTAACGTCAAACTGACAGAAGACATCATAGAAAGTTCTCAAAGCATCTGTCCCACATAGTATTCAAAGTGCATCATTTTCAAAAGACTGAAATGACTGGGTTAAAAAAATTGATTTAATCTATTTTCTTTTAACTGGTTCATAATCGATCCATTAAATCCAAAGATGGATCTTTTAACTTGGGTAGTTTTTTCTTCTTTGGATGTGCAGAGAAGCAGCCTGTGGTATCAACCCTGCTAGTCTCGTGTGATCAGCGTTTAGCGTTGCTTTCTACTGAACAAGATCTCATGAGATGGTACTGCAAACAAACATGGTGGAAGCACTATATGGGCACCACTGGAGAGTTTTAAAGCTGATGTTTGGATGTACAGTATTTTAGATTTAACAAGTACAAAGGAAAATACGAGTTGGACAAAAAACAAGTAATATGCAGAATATGCATTAATGCATATCATTAAAATATGATTAATGTAGCTGCTTTGGGTTTAGTTCTTCATGTTAAAACAATTTTTAATGATGTACCGGGTCAAAAGGTCACTTTTTAAATTTACAGCACTATTTTAACTCAGACTGAATAAATATCGAATTGAATCGTAAATCGAATCGATTTGAGAACTTGTAATATCGAATCGAATCGATCCAGAAAATCTGAATCGACACCCAGCCCTATCAATGACCATCAAAGATGTGAGGGAGTGAAGGAGTGGAACCAGAAGGAATAAATGATGGATAAATTTGAACATCTCCACTCGTCTTAGGAAGAAACAGGAGGCATTTGGACTAGAGAACAGTTATGCAAACTAGACATTAAAACTAAGCTTCACTATGAAGCCATCCTGCAAGTGCAAGAGAGTGAGGAGAGGATAAACCTTACCACAGCAGGGGAGGTCTCCCTGGAGCTCTGTAAGAAACACCCATCTTTGGTTGCAAAAGGCAGGGGCATTATAGAAACCATCTGATGTAAATACAGACAGATTAACTGAAGTTTTACTCCAAGATAAATTCAAGAAAAACTAAAAACTTATTTGCATCTACAGATGACTCTGCCTCATTTTCTTAGGCTAAGGCTTGGAGGCTTAGATTTCCTGTATTGTCATTACGCAAATTACACAGCAGTGCACTTGGAATGAAATTTTGTTGCATTGGCTTCCTGGATTATAACACCACACAGTGGTATTGTTAATATATAAATTTATAAAAATGAATGTTATTAGGGCCAGAATAAATAGTATTAAAAACAAATATGAATACAAGGGCTATGCAAGAAACATCGATTAACACTGTCAGTTAACAGTGACCCATGACTATTGACAAAATATTTACATAGAATGAAGTGTACTGAGCTGTTAGAGATTAAAAAACAGTCATCATATAAAATAGAAGAAGTAATGCACTGAACCAAACCGAGGGGGTAGTGTGAAGTATCCCATGATAAAAATAAAAATATTGCACATACAAGGTCCAAAGGTTATCCAGTGTAGTGTGGGTGGGTTTTGTGGCATTCAGCAGTCTGATAGCCGGGGGGAAGAAGCTGGTCCTGAGTCTGGCTGTTCTGCAGCGTATGTTGCGGAACCTTCTTAGGTGTTTTTGTTTACTTCTTATACCCAACATTGTTTGAGGAAATGAAAATAACACTTTTTTCTGACTGTATAACTTTTATGTTGTCATTACAAGTAAATGAATGAATCATGGATAGTCACCATGAACAGACACATGGATATATCAAAAACAGAAGAAAACAATCAAAGACCGCTGACGAGCTCCTGCATGAGCAGAAAGTCCAGATGCTTGAAAACGAGTAGGAGCAAGTCCAAACTTGTTCAATCCTCCCCTTTTATTACCACATCCTACCATGATGTTTTAATTTATTATATTTTTAATATTTACAATATTCAACCATCTATTTAGGAGCCAATGTTCTCTATAATATACTGACTATAAAATGTTATAAACTACTTATACACAATTACAAATGTAACATTTCACCTTTATATTATACTGTATTTCTGTCCATATAACACACTTCTACTCAAACACAGAAAAAAAACAGTAGATCTATATTTTCTTATAGACTCTGTCTTTAACATCCTGAGTTAAACTGCTGCTCTTCATCATTATATTTATTTAAAGTTTGTGTTTTAAATATTCTTTTAAATTTGCTTATGCTTTTACTTTTATTTAATTCATCTGTTAAACTGTTTCATAATTTAACCCCTGAGATTTACACAAACACTTTTTAATGTTGTTCTGACATGATGTATATTAAATTTGTTCCCCTCTTAAACTGTCATCTCCTTCTCTTTCTGAAACAGTTTCCTCATGCTGTCTGGAAGTAAATTATTTCTTGCTTTTAAAGATATTTGTGTTGTTTTTTGTGTTGTTTCAAACTAGATCAGATCTGGAAGCTTTAGTTAGAGTTTTTAGTTTCTGAATCCTGCTTTGTTAATGAATCTGATGGCTCATTTCTGCATTTTAATTATTGTTTAAAGATTACTTATATGTGTGTTTTCCCATACTTCTAGTAAAGATTAATGCACTATATAAAATAAAAAGGCATTATACTATTATCCCATTACTTTTGAGTTACTCTTGTCAAAATAACAGGAAATATCTATTCTTAATGTAGCTCATTATGCTCAAAAAGCTCATTACACATCCAGTTGAAGGTGATGTGGTGTCTATCTGACTGAGATCAGCTTAAGTAGAAAACAGTAGAATAGAATCACCACATTGGCGCTCATGGCGCAAAACAAGAAACGATCATAGCAAAAACAGACAAAGGGTAAAATTCTGGTAAATTGTGTTGGAGATACTGTAACTTTATGCTTAATGGAGCACTTTTTTCCTCTGCTGATCTCACAGAGTATTTGGCGAATGTATTTAAACAAACAAAAAACAGCTCTTCATTTCAGGTTAAATTAAAAAAGTATTGTAACTTGCATTACTGACATTTGTACCGAGTAAAATATTATTTTTTTTATTTGTAATGCCTCACATTACTACATTACATGCATTACAGTAATCACGTTACTTTTGTAAACACTGCATTTTAATCTCTACTTTATTTTGAAGGTCAGCTCTTGACAGGAAGTTGTGTTGTATTTCCAGGTCTTTCAGCCTTTGTTCCGTCAGTTAGCATGTAGCTGCCCCTTTGTACTGTCATCTCAGAGTAATTTTCTAAAAGTCTTGAGAGTTTTCTTCTCCTTCTTTGACTCTTGGATGAGTGTCAGATGTCCGAGTTTCAGGATCTTAAAGAGAGAGCAGGTTTGTTTTCTTTCTTCTTCTGTGGACTTAATTACTGTAGATGTAGCAGCTTAGCCTTTAGCTAACGTTCACCTTTACAGCGTTAAAGATCATTGATTTGTGTCTGTATGTGAAATTTTGTAGATCTATAATGTAAAGTGGACCAGGGCAGTGAGAGCTATGATGGTAGAAAAGACAGGAGAGAGGAGCGTGCATACGAGTCACACAATGATTGAGAAGAACAGCACCTCTGATATTTAATAATAGATTATAGTAGTATCTCTGCTTTGCAACATGATGCGAGCCAAATTAGGGCTGAACAATCAATTGAAAATTAGATTAAATCCCAATATGGCTTGTTGCAATTTTCAAATCGCAGAAGGTTCAATATTTTTAGCCCAAAATGTGTTGAACATTTTGCCATTGATGTTGTTTATTGCAATTTCATGTTTTCTTTTTTTGTTTGTTTTTTTTAACCTCTATTCATGCACCTTTTTCCCACTTTTGGACGATTTTTTACTTTTTCTAACCCGGTTTTTACAACTTTTTGCCTATTTTGCCCCCATTCATCTTCTTTGGCCACTGTCAGAACCATTTTTGGAATTTTAACATGGTTTTTGAAATTTAGTTTCAGATTTAATTACCAATTTTGCTGCCATAATCAATTTTCCCAAGCTACTTTTGGATTTTTTTTTTTGCCATTTTTTCCCCATTTTTGTTGCAATTTCATACCTATTTTGCACCTATTTATTAACTTTTTTCCACGTTCATACCATTTTTACCCAGTTTTTACAATTTCATACCTATTTTGCTTCTGTTCTTCACTGCTCCACTTTTTCTCAGATCTTTTATCCTTAGATTAATTTATGTCATATTGGTTTTCCTATAAAAAGATCTACTGCTTATGTTTGTTTAAGAATACATAAGATGAGGAACATTCAAACAATCGCAGAGTAAATCGCAATATCGGGGGAGAAAAAACGCAATTAGATTATTTTCCCAAATCGTTCAGCCCTAATCCAAATCTTGATTCATGGGGTACTTAAATCTCCTGCAGAGAGATAAAAGCTCCAAACACAACAGTTCTGTTCTGCAGTCATTTGCTTGGTCAAATCAGCTGCGCGTCTTTTTCTAATGCGCAAATCTTTAGATACTTACGGTAATTTCCACTCTGAATTGCTCACAATCAGATCCATGATGGAAACGATACTACAGGATTTAGGATATTTCATTCAAATTTATTGTGGCATAAAAAAATTGTTTCCCATAACTAGTCTCTATGATTTCTATGTTTCACATTAGTACTCTTTTCCAGACTTTACATGTATATATATAGTACTTTTACTGTGGACTTTATCGGTACCTCATAGTCAAAATCTTTAACCAAGGACGAGATTAAGTATAAAGGATTTTGACTATGAGTTACTTAAAAAGTACACAGTAAAAGTACTTCATAAGGGAGTAAGTACCTTACTCAGGTCAGTTTGACCTCAGCTGTATTTCTGTCTTTAATGTTAGCTATAGATATGAGTGTGCCATCATTAGTGAGTCAAGGCTTGGTGAGGTTGTTTTTCCTTTCACATATCCGTATCAAAGAGCACAAAAAAGGAACACCCTACATCTAATAACTATGTAAAATAATATAAGTAATAGAATATTAATAAGGTGTTGATAAGGCAAAAGAATTTGATAACATATTCAGAAGGGCTGAACGATATGAGAAAATAATCTAATTGCGATTTTCCCCCCCAATACTGCGATTTACTCTGCAATTGTTTTAATGTTCCTCATCTTATGTATTCTTAAACAAGCATAAGCAGTAGATCTTTTATAGTAAAACCAATATGACATTAAATTAATCTAAGGATAAAAGATTTGAGAAAAAGTGGAGCAGTGAAGAACAGAAGCAAAATAGGTATGAAATTACAAAAAAAAATGGGGAAAAACTTGCCAAAAAATATATATATATCCAAAAGTGGCATAAGAAAATTGATTATGGCAGCAAAATTGGGAATTAAATTTGTAATTAATTAAAAAAAAACATATAAAAAATTCCATAAATGGTTCTGACAGTGGGCAAAAAAGATGAATGGGGGAAAAATAGGCATAAAGTTGTAAAAACGAGGTTAAAATGGTCCAAAAGTGGGGGAAAAAAGTGTATGAATAGAGGTTAAAAAAATGGGCATGAAATTGCAAAAAACTACATCACAATGCCAAAATGTTCACATTTTGGGCTAAAAATATTGAACCTTCTGTGATTTGAAAATTGCAACAAGCCACATTGCAATTTAATCTAATTTCAATTAATTGTTCAGCCCTAATATTCAGTATATTTCAACTTTCATAACACTTTCCCGTATTCTTTCATTTCTTGTACATTGCTTCTTTATTCACATGTTGACCTTGTTAGCCAGGGTAAAGGTTCTTTTTTTAAAAATGTATCACTCTGAAAAAGGCTACGGAGTCCAGAATGGACTTTCAGGTGTTGCTAAAAAATGAGACCAGCTCCCAGGAAAATACGTGATTCATATTTAGACTATAATAATGTCATGTTTTAATAGAAAACTGTTTCCTTCCATATGTGTTTCTGCTCTTTAGTTGCTCCTGAAGAGGCCCAGCAGCTTACAGTGATTAAAGAAGAATTTCCCCATGAGCAGCAGGAGAGGAGCTCCAGTGTGAAGCAGGAGGTCACTGAGCCTCTGTCCATTAAAGAGGAACCAGAAGAACCCTGGAGCAGTCAGGATGGAGAGCAGCTCCAAGGACCAGAGGAGGCTGATGACATCAAGTTCACATTCAATCCTGACCTTGTAAAGATTGAAGATGAAGAGGAGAAACCTCAGTCCTGGTGGCTTTATCAAAAAGAAGCAGAACAGATGGAAACAAAAGACAATAAAGATGACTGTGAGGGACTTGAGGCAGACATAACCCCCGACCAAGAGAGAGAGACTGAGGTCAATGTTGAAGGTTCTTCTGAAGCAGAGACAGATGACAGCGCTGATTGGATGGATATGATGGATCAAAAGTCAGGCTCAAATTCAGTGAAAAAATTAAAACACAAGAGACCAAAGACTGATAAGCAAGAACATATGGGAACTCAATCAGGAGAGAAACCCTTTGAGTGCTCAGTGTGTGGTAAACGTTTTAATCGAAATAGTCATCTTACAGATCACATAAGGAGTCACACAGGAGAAAAACCGTTTGGTTGCACCGTCTGTGGTAAACACTTTGTCCAACATAGTTATCTGACTAAACATATGAGAATTCACACCGGAGAGAGACCCTTCAGCTGCTCTGAGTGTGGCAGAACTTTTAACCATTTATGTGAATGGACCACACACAGGAGAGTCCACACAGGAGAGAAACCTTTCAGCTGCTCCGTGTGTGGGACAAATTTTAATCAGAAAAGTTATCTGATTACGCACATGAGAAGCCACACAGGAGAGAAACCCTTCTGTTGTTCTCAGTGCGATAAAAGATTCACAAGAAAGTATATTCTAAAAACACACATGAGAACTCACTCAGGAGAGAGACCCTTCGACTGCTCCGTGTGTGGTAAAAGTTTCTATAAGAACGATCATCTTACAGCTCACATGAGAAGTCATTCTGGGGAGAAACCCTATGGATGCTCTATTTGTGGTAAACATTTTGTTCAAAGATTTCATTTGAGCACACACATGAGAATTCACTCAGAGGAGACACCCTTCAGCTGCTCCGAGTGCGGTAAAACTTTTGACCAAAAAGGTGAACTACTCATACACATGAGAGGACACAGAGGAGTGAAACCCTTCTGCTGCTCCGTGTGTGGTAAAGAATTTTACCTTAAAAATAATCTGACTCAGCACATGAGAACTCACACAGGAGAGAAACCTTTCAGTTGCTCTCAGTGTAGTAAGAGATTTACCAGGAAACACCATCTTAAACAACACATGACGGTTCACACAGGACTTAAAGAACTTAAAGTTTAATACTGCTGTGGGCTTCTTATTTTATGTATTTTGTGTACATGGAATATAAAGCAATGTATTGTAAGCTGAAGACGTGGTTTCCTCAAATACAGTATGTGCCCTACATCAGGCCCCTGATATATGTAACAAATAATCTTTTCTTTCACTCACTTCCAATAATATGTGTTCTAATGTTCAGGGTTCAAAGTTTATCAAACTAACTTGACAAATAAAGGAGGCAGAAACAGAAGCTGATGGAAAGAATAATGGAGGAATTAAAGGATAAGTTTGCTTTCTACAGCTTTCACATTGTTTATAGAATAAAGTAGAACAATATACTCACCCAGAAGGCTTTCCTGATCCAAACAGTGCTTCGGGAGATATTTAGATCCAAAATCGAGCGGTGGACATCGGTATAATGGTAGCATACGGGGCATGTATAGTGCCGCTCCTAAAACTGCATTAATCATCCAAAAACTCATTAGTTTCACCAATATGTCATCATGGTCCAATCCGCTATTCCTCCATTACAGTCCGGTGTCGCTCCAGACATGTTTTTGTAACTGTGCTGACCTCTGAACTGAAGAAGAAGAGCGCTTGCTCCGCGCATGCGCAGTGTGGCTCATTGTTTCAGGGGTGACCGCCGGCTACTCAACAACTTTCTTCTTCCAGCTTTATGCAAAATGGATGAATATCTATTGGATGAAGATGTTGTAGAGGAGAACTTTGAATATGATGGGTGTCTTTACAGTTTCGAGCCAGAGTTTACGGATGAGGAGCTCATCGAAAGGAGGACGCGGAGGCAAAGAGAAGAACAGCTCTCCAGAGAGCAGTCTTCAGTTCAGAGGTCAGCATAGTCACAAAGACATGTCTGGAGCAACACCAGACTGTCTTGGAGGAGTAGCGTGAGCGGACCATGGTGGAATATTGGTGAAACTAATGAGTTTTTGGACGATTAATGCAGTTTTAGGAGCGGCGCTATACATGCCCCGTGTGCTACCATTATACGGATGTCCACCGCTTGATTTTGGATCTAAATATCTCCTGAAGCACTGTTTGGATCAGGAAAGCCTTCTGGGTGAGAATATTGTTCTACTTCATTCTATAAACAATGTGAAAGCTGTAGAAACCAAACTTATCCTTTAAAGCAGCGAAGAACTTAGACCAAGAGAGATAATTACAACCATATACTGGGGCCAAGTTTATGTATTTTCTGAAACTCAGATAAGGACTATGATGATCGTTTTTGGAGCAAAATACCTAGATGGCTCCCTGGTTTCCACTTAAACATGAAATGTAAGCTCTGTGAGAACTTGATGATGGAGTGCATAGCAGATTCAACCGTCAAATCTACTGTACAGACATTCATTGAGCTCTTTGTTTTGATCAATTCACAAGATTTTATTTTATTGATTTTACTTTTAAAATTTTAGATTCGATTATTGGATGTCCCATTAGCTACAGCATTGGTGCAGCAGGTCCACAACAGCAGTACAACGTGACAGTACCATGGACTTTTCCAACTTAGAATCAACATGAAGCCTTGAATGAGGCTTATAAAATGATAACCTACACAAAGCATTACACTATAACTCCTAGAGGACTTGCTAGAACAATCAGTCTGTTTTTGCAGCTGTTGTACATTAATTAATTACCATGGTGTCCCAATTGTCAAACCCCAAGTGACCTGAGGGGGAGGGAAATGGTTGTATATGAACAGTCAACTGCAGAAATTATTGTTGTGTTTTGATTTGGAGCTTCTATTAGATGTAAGCAGATGGTGACACAGTAGTTTTTAGTCCTTGAGTCTTTCAGGTGTGGACACTAATCAACACTCGTCCTCCAAAATTTTGAGATCAGAAAAGCGGGTAAAATTTTAACGCCCACTTTCCGCATTTCCGCCTCCTTTTTTGTTAATGCCACATTTTTGCTTCTTTAAAATTCCTGTATAGAGGCATGTATCTTTTTTTCATGTGATTTCTGGATGTTGGATGTTGGTGTATAATTGTAAAGTACGTGTAAGTATACAAGTAAACTTCAAAACACAGTTATTCTGAGATGGACATCAAACTGTTTTTAAGTGCTGCCTGCTTCAGTAAATTTTTAGACAGATTTTAAGTTGTGTGACTGATTTTCAAGTTTATTTTTCTCTGTTTGTCTTCATTATCCTTCCTGAATAAGCACCTACACCTTACTTATATGTACTGCTGCATTTTTAGTGTCATGCTGTTTGTAGAAGTTCAATCTGACTTATGAAGATGATCAAACTGCTGATATTTCTTTCTTTGCAATTTTATGTAATTTTTTGAGAAATCACATCAGTCATCATCCTAAAACATCAACCAGTGCTTTTCCAGCTTTGCCAGGAAATTACATCCTGATCCAGAGAAGAAAAGTCAATGTACAGGAAGTGTATCCCTTTTATTTCCGTTTTTAGGGCTCATTTTGGCCTAGCACAGTTAGCATAGCTGCTCCCTCGTCCTGTAGTCTCAGAGTAATTCTGTAAAAGTCTTGAGAGTTTTCTTCTCCTTCTTTGACTCTTGGATGAGTGTTAAATGTCCGGGTTTCAGGATCTTAAAGAGAGAGCAGGTTTGTGTTCTTTCTTCTTCTGTGAACTTGTTTACTGTAGATGTAGCAGCTTAGCCTTTAGCTAAAGATCAGCTCAGATTGCTGATATATTTCTTATTCTCTGTGAAAGATGTGGAAAATCATAGATGTATGATGTAGTCAGAGTGAACCAGGACAGTGAGAGCTCTGATGATAGAAGCTGTTTATAGAGACAGACTTGAGCTAGTACGATAGATGACAGTATATTATTCAGTGCAACAGTGCAGAGCGTCACAGAGCTCTGAAGGCAGATGGACACAGACAAGTACAGACTGTAAGATGTCAAATCAGGACATAAATCACATTTCAGACATTTCCAGGGACCCCCAAGACACATGTGTCCTGTAGAGAAGATATCCCAACAGGCACCACCATCTCAGCTCAGACCAACCTGACACAGCTGCTGTAAACACATCTCAGACAGCTAACACACCACCTTCATCTTTTAAAGGTCACCTCAACTCTGTCTTCATCACTCTGAACATGTAAGCCAGCCTCCACTGATCTGAAGACAGGGACATGTCTGAAGAATGTGGAGTGGACAGGAAATAAAGATTTACTCTGGTGAAAATTAGACTATATAAAACAATTAAACTGTGTTGGTTTACTTATGCAGCTTTCTGCCATTAGAACCATTTTAAATCTTTGAACAGGATTTTTAAAGATACAGTATTTCGGATTAATGATCTTGTTTTGACCTTTTCCCAGATTTCAAAAACCCTACAGCCCTAACATGCCACATAAAATAATTTATATCTTGTTTCATTCAGTGACTACAGTTTATTTGGGTGTACAGTAGAATAAAGAGCTCATAAAGAAATGCTTTTAAAATATCAGGTTCAATCTAAATGTTGTTTTGTTGTAGCTTGATGAAACAGAGTGACTTTAATGTTTTGTTGCAATAAAAACTGAAACAGAAAACCTTTTCTGTAATTTTTATGAGACAGTTCCCTTTTATGACATACATTAATACATTTAGATAAAAAGAGAATGGTACGCGGTCTGGGGGTATAAACACATCAACACCACTCTGCACAACTTGTATGTGATTTGTTCACAGAGTCTGAGGAGGAATCTTTACTCTGGATCTCTGGTTGGATCAGGGGTACATGGGGTTTTTTAGCTGCTCAGACACTGACAGTAAGTACATTCGCAAGCAGTTGGTGCTCTCTGAGCTCTTCTAGTGAGTCTGTTTTAAAATTAAAGTCATGTATATTCAGATGATATCGTTGCATTGAAGGGACTGTGAGGAGAATTTCTTTCCAGCGACATAAAGACTCTGCGACCCATGAGCACGCGTTGCGACTGTCGTAATGCTGCGTTCCAGTAACCTCGGAACTGGGAGTGACATCATCTCAGAGTTATCAGCGTTCCAGTTGAAGTCTGAAAAAAACATGCCGATCTAGCAGGCCATTGTTAGCTGTTGTTAGCACGTCCTGCGTTGTTGTTCACAAATATCTCATGAAGAATGTGATTATCACTATGGCAACATTTTTGTAAATAGAAGTCTAACAATACTATGTATACAGCTGATCTAGAGTGACACACCCCAGTCAGAAGTGCAAATAAATTGATTATTACAGGAGCTAAATAACTGTTCACACTGGGGGCATCCATCTTTGATTGTCAACTCAGGGGTGGCGAGGTTTCACCAAGTTCCCAGTAGGGAATTCCGACTTCGGGGGACGTTCCAGTTGCAGTTTCCTACTCGGAACTCAGAAATTCCTACTTCTGACTACAACTGTAATGCACCACAAGACAAAGCGTGTGTTTGTTGTGATGCTAATGAATGCAGCTCGGACCTTCCTCAGAACTCTGCATTGCTTTACAACTTCTTTTTTCAACAACTTACAGGATGCAAAGCGACGAGGTAATGTATCTCTTTCTAGTTACGTAGCGGCAGTTTTTGATGTGTGACAACAAGCAATTTTTGGAAAACTTAGTAACGTTGTTTTGTACCCGGCTATATATCGCTACTTACAGCCCGGTGCTCTAAGACGTGTCCGAATAATATAAATTTGCTCTAGTTTTAATTGTCTTGTTCCCGAAGATAAGTATTCAGGCCAGTCCAGCCCTGTCCGACTGCATAGCTGTGCCATAAATAGATAAATAAGCCATTTATACTATATTCTGTAAGATCAAAAAATATTAAAGCACAACTGAAGTCTAACTTTATTTTGAAGGTCAACCTAGTAAACAAGAAGCGGTGTTTTTATTTCCGGGTCTCGAAAGCTCTTTTACGCTTAGCACACAGTTAGCATGTTAGCTGCTCCCTCGTCCTGTAGTCTCAGAGTAATCCTGTAAAAGTCTTGAGAGTTTTCTTCTCCTTCTTTGACTCTTGGATGAGTGTCAAATGTCCGGGTTTCAGGATCTTAAAGAGAGAGCAGGTTTGTTTTCTTTCTTCTTCTGTGGACTTGTTTACTGTAGATGTAGCAGGGTAGCCTTTAGCTAACGTTCAGCTAGCTCAGACTGTTGATTTTATTTCTTGTTCTCTATGATAGATGTGTTAAGATCATTAATTTGTGTCTGTATGTGAGAGTTTGTAGATCTATGATGTAGTCAGGGTGGACCAGGACAGTGAGAGCTATGATGATAGAGGCTGTTTACAGAGACGTGAGCTAGCACGATAGATGGGACAGGAGAGAGGAGCCTGGAGATAAAGAACAACATCTCTGATTTCTTATGTGTTCATATTTACACAGACAAAGCTAATCTAAACAAGCTAACAGTACAGTCAATGTGGATATTGTGGTTCTCTGGAACAGGAACACAAACTCACAGACAAGTAGAAGCCTCAGTATGTTGAAATCTTTGCCCTGTTTACAGTGCCAGTAGCTGCCTGAAAAGACCCATGCAGCGCAGTGACAGTAAAGTAAATGCAAAGTGGTCGATAACATGGCACTGAATTAAGTGTTGAGGAACAGACAAACTGGGACCACCTGGTGGGGTGAACCTATAGGAGCCAGAAGCCTCAGCAGAGGGTCTTGTTTAGACAGAGAATACAGCTGGATCAGGACTACTCATTATGACCAGACTTCCACTTTTGGTCCAGTTGTGAATATCTTTTCAATAGCAGTGTTGTGCTTACTGTAACTTTTTTTTTTCTTTTAGATTTGATACCCCATTTATGTCATAAGACCTTCTCAATGGCTGTGTTCGAAATGGCGTACTACTCGTACTACTCATACTAGCCCCGCCCCCATATTGAGTATGCAGTGCGTTCACACTGTACAGTATGCGAATTTTGTGTATGCGAGAAATGCCCGGATGTATACTCAATCTGCTTCGATTTCTGAGTATGGAGCGGAGCTTGCTTCACATACTGCTTCTGCCCCACAATGCATTGCGCACTTCTGACATGGGAAGACGAAATACAAAATGGAGACAGCCATTATCACCATGGATACACAGGTGTTTGTGTTAATTTTTTTCATCCACTGCCGCTCGGTTTGTGTCACGCAGCTGTTGATAATGAAAACACTTCGCAATAACTTGGAAACGTGAAGGGGGGGCTGCTGCTGCCCGGTGTTTACGGTACGTAGACGGAAACACCCACCAAGTGGACGCTTTGGTTTCCGAAAACAGCTAGACAAATTAAAAACAGTCGCTATTTCAAACAACTGGGCTCATAATCGTGATGTAAATACTTACTTTCTCGCTAGAAATAGATTATTACTGAATAAATTTGCAGTTTTCCCGGAGCAGTCATTTTCTGTTGCTTGTGATCGGACTATTTTAATTTTAATTTTCCCGGTGCTGCTTCCCGGCCGGCACGAAATGCATTCTGGGGTATTAAGTATGCATCTGTGTGTAAACGCTCGGGCAGCCGCGGCATACTCAGATCATCTTTGAGTATTCAGTATGCAGTATGTACTGATTGAGTAGGTAAGTAGACAGTAGGCAGTATGCCATTTCGAACACAGCCAATGAGTTGAAACAGCCTTTTTACCGTGTTTGTGGAGGTTATGTTTTTCTGGCATTTTTCTGTTTGTGTTCAAGATAACTCAAAAAGACAAGATAAGATGTTAAGAGCAGCGGTTTATCTAACGATGCATCCGGGAGAATAATTACGATGAGATGAAGCATTCAATTTAGTTTAAATGAGTAGCATATTTATTTGCCGACAACCGCTTCTTGTTCAGCACTGGACAGCGACAAACATACATCCATGGCAACAACATACAGACGTTGGCACGATACATGTGACGTTGTAGCTTGGGTTGCCACATCGGCTCAATACAAGTATCACACCCTTCATACCATACAGCAGTAACAGAACACATTATAAAGAATACATCACAGCATTACACAAAATGAGGATACATAAATAACGTTATCGATAATACTTTATTGTCTGATTTCTCAGAAATTTGTTCCGCATCACCAGCTCATCCATCATCACAGTGTCACATCGCTTAAAAATAAAATCATACAAATAAATACAACACAAAAGGTTGAAAAAGTCCAACTATTTGACAACAGTCCAAACACTGATTGAGCATAAAATGCATGCAAATGCAAAGTTCTCCACCAACTTCTGAAGAAATTATCTGAGAAGATAAGCCATGCCAAAAATGAAAAGAAGTGATTAGATTTTTATGATGATCCATATTAGGGATGGGATGATACACTTAAACTCACGATACACTGCACCTCGATATACCCGGGTCACGTTACGATACGTCATGATACAATATCAAAAAAGTAAAGAAGAAAAAATAATACTGTGTAATTACAACCTATTTATTTTTGTTTGAGTTGCACACAGGAAAACACAAGGCCTAACAGGCCAAACACAAACAACAACACTCTCTCTAACCCTAGAAAGGTTCAAGAGAGTGTATGCTAATGAGCGGTAGGCTCGTTTTCAACGGGGTCGTCTTCACATTTTTATGGTGATGCTGAAGGTGGTGGTTCATCTTTGTTGTGTTGGAGGCGGTTACGGAATGACAGCATAGCAAAGTTTACACAAAGTCTTAGTCTTGTCAGTTACTCTATTTTCATCTTCGTCTTTCTTAATGAGAAAGCCAAAGCACTGCCAGACAGATGACTTGTATCCAGGCGGAGCGTCCTCAATTTCGACCTCATTCGACTCCATTGACTCCATCATTCGGCTTTTTGGAGGCAAGGTAGTTGGTGCTAATGTTTGTTCTCGTCACTTCTGGTCACATGCGCTGTTACCGGACGTGACGTCTTTATTTCTCTATCCATTTTTTTCAATCTCAATGCGTTTTGTCACCTTCTGTATCCCAATATTTTGCCAAACGATACTTCATTCCATCCCTGATCCATATCCAGTTACCACTTTTTGCAAGAACATGTATTTAACAATGTTTGTTCTGATGTGGGAAAATCATGCAGATGTACATCATGTGGGTCCACTGACCCATAAATGCCTTAGTTAAATGGATCTCTTTAATGTGTGTTTCTGTTCCTTAGTTGCTCCTGAGGAGGTCCAACAGCTTTCAGTAAGTAAAGAAGAGGTTCATCTTAAACAGGAGAGGAGCTCCAGTGTGAAGCAGGAGGTCACTGAGCCTCTGCACATTAAAGAGGAACCAGAAGAACTCTGGAGCAGTCAGGAGGGAGAGCAGCTCCAAGGACCAGAAGAGGCTGATATCATCAAGTTCACATTCAATCCTGACCTTGTGAAGAGTGAAGATGATGAGGAGAAACCTCAGTCCGGGTGGCTACATCAAAATGGGTCTGAACAGGTGGAAACAGGAGCTGATGGAGAGAACTGTGGTGGACCAGAGGCAGAGAAATGGTCTGATCAAGAGAGAGAGGGACAAGCAGAAACTGAGGTCAAACTTGAAGACTTTTCTGAAGCAGAGACTGATGACAGCGCTGACTGGATGGAGACAACAGAGAAAAAGTCTGGTTCAAATTCCGTGAAAAAATTAAAAAATAAGAGACAAAAGACCAATAAGGAATTACTCAGTTGTTTTGAGTGTGGTAAAACATTTAACAAAAACGATAATCTAACACAACACATGAGAGTTCATACAGGAGAGAGACCTTTCAGCTGCTCCGACTGTGGTAAAACTTTTAACAAAAAAAGTAATCTGACTGCTCATTTGAGATCTCACACAGGAGAGAAGCCTTTCAGCTGTCCGGAGTGTGGTAAAACCTTTAATCGTAACAGTGTTCTGACAAATCACTTGAGAAGTCACTCCGGAGAGAAACCCTTCGGCTGCTCGGTGTGTGGTAAACATTTTTTCCAGAAGGTCAATCTGCTCATCCATATGAGAGTACACACGGGAGAGAGACCCTTCAGTTGCTCTCAGTGCGAAAAAACATTTTACCGAAAAGGTGATCGAGCCATACACATGAGAGTTCACACGGGAGAGAGACCCTTCAGCTGCTCGTTGTGTGATAAAACATTTAACCAAAATAGCCATCTTAACACTCATATGAGAAGTCACACGGGAGAAAAACCCTTCGTCTGCTCAGTTTGTGGTAAAAGTTTTAATCAAAGCAGTCATCTTAACACTCACATGAGAACTCACTCTGGAGAACCATGAGTGGAGCATGCATTGTGTGGGAGGCCTGATGATATTGAACCCACATGCAGTTTGGTGAGCAATGACAAATAAGCTTGGATAAAAAAACGTGTCAGGGAAGCCAAAAAGTGAGACAGCAGCTTTGATTCGGTCTACGTACATAAAAAACACAGACATTTGGTGTAATGTTTACGTAGTTACAGGACTGATGAAAGCATAAAGTTGACACCTTCTCCCTCTCCATTGACAACTGCTCGGTCTTCCCCTCCCCTCAGGTTAAGAGTCTGGGTGTCATCCTCTACAGCACACTCTATTTCCATTCTCACGTACAGTCCTGCTCAGTATTATTGGCACCCCTTCATTATTTTCATTGCGTTAACAATATCTTCAGAAATAAATTGAAATCTATCAAATAATGTCATCAGGATCTTTTAATTGAAGGTCCAAAAATACTTTAACAAAAAAATATTTTTTTTTTACAAGTGACATATCGTAATTTCAAAGAAGGAACTGAAAAAAAGCATGTGCAGCAATAATGGCACCCCTCTTCAGTATTTTGTTGCACACCCTTTGGCACTGATGACAGCCTCCAAATGTTTCTTGTAGCCGTCTATAAGCTTCTTGCACTTCTCAGCTGGTATTTTCTCCCACTCTTCCTATGCAAATTGTTCAAGCTCTTGAACATTTGCAGGTTTCTTTTCCCCAATGGCAGGTTTCAGCCATACCAACGATTTTCAATTGGATTGAGATCAAGACTCATTCCTGGCCATTTTAAAACAGTCATTTTTTTCCTCTTCAACCATTCCTGCATACTTTTGGATGTGTGCTTTGGGTCTTTGTCTTGCTGGAGGGCCCACAATCTTCGTCTCAAACCAAGTGTTCTTACACTGAGTCGGACATTTCGCTCTAAAATTTCTTGATAATTCTCTGATTTCATGATTCCTGTGATACGGTCAAGGCCTCCAGTACCCGATGCAGCAAAGCAGCCCCAAACCATTATGGAACCTCCTCCATGCTTAATTGTTGGTAGGGTCTTCTTTTCCTTGTAAGCTTGTGTGGTTGCAATTAAAACTGCCTATTCTATATATGACTGCATGATCATTGTAGCTAATGAAGTATAATTTACGAAACTCAATATGTCAACATTACTTATGCAAAGGGATGCAGAGCAAAGTTAGAGAGGTTTATAAAGAAACTGTACTGTCACATTGTGTACTTAAACTTCATGGGTGCCAATAATGATGAGTAGGACTGTAAATAACATCAACCGGTCCGCTTACTTCCACGTCCGAAATATTAACCGCCTCTGCCCCTCCCTCACTCCTCACAGCACCTCCGTTCTCGTCCATAGTCTTGTCACATCCCGTCTAGACTTCTGTAATTCACTCCTCTTCGGCCTTCCGCAAAAGTCCCTCCATAAACTTCAACTGGTGCAGAATTCAAATCACCCCCTCCTACCATCACATCACCCCCATCCTGCAGCAGCTCCGCTGGCTCCCGGTCAAGCATAGGATAGAATTCAAACTGCTCCTGTACATGCACCTTTAAGGCCATCCACAACCCCGCCCCTCCATATCTGTCTGACCTCCTCCACATCGCCACTACTGCCTGTCCCTCAGATCCTCCTCCTCCACCCACCTCACTGTACCCTCTGCTCGCCTCAGCACCATGGGGAGCAGGGCCTTCAGTCGCTCTGCTCCTCATCTCTGGAAATCTCTCCCACCGGACCTCAGAAATCTGACCTCCCTGTCTCTTTTTAAATCAAGATTCAAAACGCACCTGTTCCGAACTGCATACTCCTTACCATGAATATTCCACTCCACTGTCTCACTGTCTGTTGCACTTTGCTGATTTTATAGTTCTATTGTTTTGTTGATTTTATTGTTGTTGTTGTTTTATCCTGTACAGTGTCCTTGGGTGTTTTGAAAGGCGCTTTTAAATAAAATGTATTATTATTATTATTATAAGGTTTGATGATTTGGAGAAGAAGTTTGACAAATTCCTGAATCTTTAAAGGGAGTGTGAGGAGTTTCTAAGTAATTACAAAAAAGTCTCACTTTTAGATATATGCCTGATCCAAATACACACTTATCGATGAGTTTTATAGCATCAAAATAGGTTATCTATAAATACTATTCCTTAGCCTTCCGGTCGGGTCGGACAGGGCTGGACTGGCCTGGATACTCAACTTCGGGAACAAGACAATTAAAACTAGAGCAAACTTATATTATCGGACACATCTTAGAGCACCGGGCTGTAAGTAGCGATATATAGCCGTCTACAAAACTACAATACTAAGTTTTCCAAAATTTGCTTGTTGTCACACATCAAAAACTACCGCTACATAACTAGAAAGAGATACATTACCTCGTCGCTTTGCATCCTGTAAGTTGTTGAAAAAAGAAGTTGTAAAGCAATGCAGAGTTCTGAGGAAGGTCTGAGCTGTGAAGTGGCACGTCACTTCACACATGCGTCTCTAGTCAAACCAAACAAAGCCCAGGTGACAAAAGGAATGGCATATTTAAGACTTAGTCTTATTTTATTTTTGAATTTATTTATCTATATTTGTACTACATTCTTAAATAATGCATCAGGCCTAATTGTTTTGCTGGATGTCCTCAACCTTTTTCTTACTTTGAATTTGATTTATGAAACACACTTAAAGTGTAATTTGAGTTGCCTGATTGAGCTTAGAATTTTCTGGACAAGTTGCCCTGACTTTGGTTTTATTTAGTCACCAATAAAAATGTGGATTTACAAATCTTCACTTCTTAGTGTATTCATTTGATTAGTCATGCACTACAATTGTATAATATCCTAGAATTCAAATTCTTTATTTGGGGACTTTAAGCAGATATGAGATTAAAATGTGATCAATTAGATTAATTAATTATAAATCCAGTAATTAATTAGATTAATTTTTTAATCATCTGGCAGCACTAAACAGAATCTTCACAGAAAAAATCATTTCTTAACACTTGCAGTGTTTAAGGGAAATATAAATGCAACAGTATCACACTATAATTTTCATAAATCTATTTTCACCAACATCAGTGAGTCAATTCTCTTTTTTAATTTGAAGGCCAGCTTATGCACCGGAAGTGGTATTTTTGTTTCCGTGTCGTAAAGGCCGATGTCGATGGCGTCCCTCGTCCTGTAGTCTCAGAGTAATCCTGTAAAAGTCTTCAGAGTTTTCTTCTCCTTCTTTGACTCTTGGATGAGTGTCAAATGTCCGGGTTTCAGGATCTTAAAGAGAGAGCAGGTTTGTTTTCTTTCTTCTTCTGTGAACTTGTTTAATGTAGATGTAGCAGCTTAGCCGTTAGCTAACGTTAGCTCGCTCAGAGTGTTGATATATGTTTTATTAGTTATAATGGAGGTTTAAAGATCATTGATTTGTGTCTGTATGTGGAAGTTTGTAGATATATGAAGTAGTCACAGTAGACCAGGGCAGTGAGAGCTGTGATGCTAAAATGAAGCGTTAAAGATGCTATGAGGAGTTTCTAAGTAATTACAAAGAAGTCTCACTTTTAGATAAATTCCTGATCGAAATACACACTTTAAGATGAGTTTTATAGCATCAAAGAAGGTTATCTATAAAGGCTCTTCCTTTGTTAACAAAAATACGGTGCTAAGTTTTCCAAAAATTGCTTGTTCTCACGCATACCAGAATACCAGAGGACTTTTACGGATTACTCCAGGGAAACAAAGAGCA
Source organism: Scarus forsteni (assembly GCA_036419115.1). Taxonomy (NCBI): domain Eukaryota; kingdom Metazoa; phylum Chordata; class Actinopteri; order Labriformes; family Labridae; genus Scarus; species Scarus forsteni. The sequence goes on from JAZDUH010000500.1 coordinate 3,466,947, forward strand.
AAGGAGAAGTGTTTTCTCACCACAAACCAGCACTACATGAGTGGAAGTAGGGCTGGGAAATACAAAACCCAAAAACAGTGTAGGTGGCACATTGTGTAAATCGTAAATAAAAGAAGAATACAATGATTTCCAAATCCCTTTCAACTTATATTCAATTGAATACACAGCAAAGACAAGATACTTAACGTTCTAACTGGTAAATTTTGTTATTTTTTTGCAATTAGCTCATTTGGAATTTGATGCCTGCAGCATGTTTTAAAAAAGCTGGCACAAGTGTCAAAAAAGACTGAGAAAGTTGAGGAATGCTCATCAAACACTATTTGGAACATCCCACAGGTGAACAGGCTAATTGGGAACAGGTGGGTGCCAAGATTGGGTATAAAAGCAGCTTCCCTGAAATGCTCAGTCATTCACAAACAAGGATGGGGTGAGGGTCACCACTTTGTGAACAAATGCGTGAGCAAATTGTCCAACAGTTTAAGAACAACATTTCTCAACCAGCTATTGCAAGAAATTTAGGGATTTCATCATCTACGGTCCGTAATATCATCAAGAGGTTCAGAGAATCTGGAGAAATTACTGCACGTAAGCAGCAAGGCCCAAAACCAACACTGACTACCCGTGACCTTCGACCTCTCAGGCGGTACTGCATCAAAAACCGGCATCACTGTGTAAAGGATATCATCCCCCTGGGCTCAGGAACACTTCAGAAAACCACTGTCAGTAACTACAGTTCGTCTACATCTGTAAGTGCAAGTTAAAACTCTACTATGCAAAGCCAAAGCCATTTATCAACAACACCCAGAAACACCGCCGGCTTCGCTGGGCCCGAGCTCATCTAAGATGGACTGATGCAAAGTGGAAAAGTGTTCTGTGGTCTGATGAGTCCACATTTCAAATTGTTTTTGGAAACTGTGGTCGTCGTGTCGTCTGGACCAAAGAGGAAAAGAACCATCCGGACTGTTATAGGCACAAAGTTCAAAAGCCAGCATCTGTGATGGTATGGGGGTGTATTAGTGCCCAAGGCATGGGTAACTTATACATCTGTGAAGGCACCATTAATGCTGAAAGGCACATACAGGTTTTGGAGCGACATATGTTACCATCCAAGCAACGTCTTTTTCATGGACGCCCCTGCTTATTTCAGCAAGACAATGCCAAGCCACATTCTGCACGTGTTACAACAGTGTGGCTTCGTAGTAAAAGAGTGCGGGTACTAGACTGGCCTACCTGAAGTCTAGACCTGTACCCCATTGAAAATGTGTGGCGCATTATGAAGCGTAAAATACAACAACGGAGACCCCGGACTGTTGAACAACTTAAGCTGTACATCAAACAAGAATGGGAAAGTATTCCACCTGAAAAGCTTCAAAAATTGGTCTCCTCAGTTCTCAAACATTTACTGAGTGTTGTTAAAAGGAAAGGCGATGTAACACAGTGGTAAAAATGCCCATGTGCCAACTTTTTTGCAACGTGTTGCTGCCATTAAATTCTAAGTTGATGATTATTTGCAAAAGAAAATAAAGTTTCTCAGCTGGAACATTAAGTATCTTGTCTTTGCAGTTTATTCAATTTAATATGGGGAGCAGAGCCAGAATTAAGTATAAAACCCTGCAATTAAGAAAAGAAAAAGGTGGAATGGGCCTCCCATGCCTTCAGGAGTATTATTATGCAGCTCAGCTTAGGCCACTAATCTGCCTATGCATATCAAGTTTCAGTTCAGGATGGAAGGATATAGAGGGCACAACAGTTAAAGGAATACCAATATTAACCTTATTGGCTGACAGCGGGCTGCAGGATCAACTGAAGGTCTCGGAGAATCCTATATCTGACATTCTCTTGAAATCCTGGAGTGAGTTAATTAAAATGTGTAAGTTGGACATTTCATCTAAAATTCTAAGGTGGTGTGCTTTTGATTCGGATTTTGCACCAAATAAAAGTGATAATAGATTCAAGAAATTGATTACAATTTTCATATTTTTTGGGACTGCCAGGTTATGAGAAAATACTGGGAAGGGATTTATGAACATATTACTAACCTGTTTGGAAAAAGTGTTACATTTAAATTTAAATCCTTATATTTGGGTGATATACAGTATGAGAGTTGGAACATCAATGACAGGAAACTGTTTAGTATTTTACTGGCAGCTAGTAAAAAATCTATCACAAGAAAATGGTTGAAAGCTGACCCACCGACCATTGAAGACTGGATGGATGTTATACATGAGATTTCCACTATGGAAAAAATATAGTTTTCCCTTAAATTACAGAGAGAGAAATTCTATAAAATGTGGTCCAAATGGACTGAGTACGTTAAACCTGTAAGATCCAATTGTATTTAATTTCACTGAAACTCTGTGATGACCCCTCTTTTTCTTTTTCTTTAATAACTCTTGGAAATACAATGTTATTGTAATATCCCTGTTCTGTTCTGTTCTGTCTATGTTATTGTGGTTATGTCTTAAATCGATGACTTAAAACAGAAAACTTGAAAGGCAACAAGGATAGAGACATTGAGACTCTTAACAACTAAATAACCAAGACCTGTGTGAAAAGAATCACAAACTTTGATGTGATACCTCACAATGGATCTCGAAAGGTCTGGACGGATACAAGAGATGTTTGGTGCAATGAAAGTGTAAGAAATATATGTGCCTTTCAAATAAAAAGAAAATTAAAAAAAAAAAGTGTGGTATTAAAATATTTTATCTGATATTGACATTGCTCTGTGCAGTTAAAGTCTAATGATTTGATTCGCTGAATTATTCATTCTACCAATGTCATGTTTTTATCTAAAACGAGTTTTCCTTCACTGTGTGTTTCTGTTCTTTAGTTGCTCCTGAGGAGGTCCAGCAGCTTCCAGTAAGCGAAGAGGAGGTCCCACATGAGCAGCAGGAGAGGAGCTCCAGTGTGAAGCAGGAGGTCACTGAGCCTCTGTCCATTAAAGAGGAACCAGAAGAACTCTGGAGCAGTCAGGAAGGAGAGCAGCTCCAAGGACCAGAGGAGGCTGATTACATCAAGTTCTCTTTTAATCCTGACCTTGTGAAGAGTGAGGATGATGAGGAGAAACCTCAGTCCTCCCAGCTTCATCAAAATGAAACAGACCAGACGGAAACAGGAGCTGATGAAGGGGATTGTGGTGGACCAGAGGCAGACAAATGGTCTGATCAAGAGAGAGATGAACAATCAGAGACTGACGTCAAAGCTGAAAACTCTTCTGAAGCAGAGACTGATGACAGTGCTGATTGGACGGAGACAACAGACCAAAAGTCTGGTTCAAAGTCAGTGAAAAAATGTAATCGCAATAGACCAAAAACTGACAAGGTATTACTTAGCAGTTTGGAGTGTGGTAAACAAATCAGCAAAAGAAATCTGACAAGACATACCAGAAGTCACTCACGAAAGAGACCCTTCAGCTGCTCTGAGTGTGGTAAAACATTAAAAAAAAAAAGTTATCTTAAAATTCATATGAGAATTCACACAGGAGAGAGACCCTTCAGCTGCTCCGTGTGTGGTAGAACATTTACACAAAAAACTAATCTTACCTACCACATGAGAAGTCACACAGGTGAGAAATCATTTCAGTGTCCTGTGTGTGGCAAACATCTTTTTCGTAAAGATTCTCTGACTGGACATATGAGAATTCACTCAAGGCCCTTCAGCTGCTCTGAATGTGGTAAAACATTTAACCAAAAAAGTAAATGGACCATGCACAAGAGTATTCACACAGGACAGAGACCTTTTGGCTGCTCTGAGTGTAGTAAAACATTTAAATATAAAAGTTGTCTTACCGCTCATATGAGAAGTCACTCAGGAGAGAAACCCTTTGGCTGCTCAGTGTGTGGTAAATGTTTTGACAGAAAAGGTAATCTGAGCAAACATATGAGAATTCACTCAAAAGAGAGACCCTTCAGCTGCTCCGTGTGTGGTGGAACATATACAGAAAAAGCTCATCTTACCATCCACATGAGAAGTCACTCAGGAGAGAGACCTTTTCAGTGTTCTGTGTGTGGCAAACATTTTATTTGTCAAAGTACTCTGGCACGACATATGAGAATTCACTCAAAACCCTTCAGCTGCTCCGTGTGTGGAAAAACATTCAATCGAATAATTCACCTTATCTCCCACATGAGAAGTCACTCGAGAGAGAAACCATTTTAGTGCCCGGTGTGTGTGGCAAACATTTCTTCCAAAAAGGTGCTCTGGTAAAACATAGGAGAATTCACTCATGAGAGAAACCCTTCAGCTGCTCTGATTGTGGTAAAACTTTTGAACAAAAAGTTGAATGGACCAAACATCAGCGTGTTCACACAGGAAAAGGACCTTTCAGTTGTTGATTAGTTTAAGTATTCCTTTCAAATTTATCTCACTAAATGCTTGTTCAGATTGTAGATACCTGACTTTTTTGGAAACCTGTTGACCTAAATAAATATTCAAATTCCACCCTTGTCTGACTGGTCCTTATTTTTTAAAGATTCCTGATAAGTTTCCTTCAGAGAGTTATGTTAATTTTAGCGATCTGCAGAACAAAAAAACACAACATGTACTTTGTAATTTTATTCGTAAAAAAACAAAAGACACAAAAACAGGATGAGTTGATGGTAATCCATCCTGAGGGGTTGATGAAGAGCACAGACAAGACAGGCCTACCTGGGATATTCAAGGTTTGGATCTATCAGCTTGGGATTCTGCCAGTGTGGCCACTGCTCCTCCATGAATCTTCACCATCACAGACCTGAAAAGAAAGATGAGCTGCTGCCGAAAGAGATGGTTTGAGAAACATCTCCTTTTATGGCAACATCTTCAAGCAGACACTCCCCCAGAAATCCATAGAGGAGATGTTCAAGCTCTTGTGAGCTAGAGAGGTGCTGCAGTTTAGGGAGTCAACAGACTCAAAACTGTTTGGAAGTGGAGCGTCTGAGCTGCATCATGGAGTCTTGGTGGGAACTGTGTCTTGAGACCCTAGGTTGGGTACCTACACAGCTCCCCCTTGAAATAAATTGCGAGGCAGGAAGCACGAGTACCTAGTCTAGAACAATAATCAATGTCATGTCAAATCCAGAATGTGAAGGCCATTCACCACCTGATTAAAGAACAAGTCCCATTCATAATGATAAAATTATTACAGAGGTTCTAAATCAGAACTGCTCACATATTCTGAGATGTTTTTTATTTGAAACAAACTGATTTCATACAAAGTAGAAGTCTGAACAAAAGGACCTGCATATCATAAACTAAGTATCCTAAAATATACAGACTTGACACTGGAGTCAGTAAGCACAGAGAGGGCCTTTAACTGCTCAGAGTGGGCTTAACTTTTCAAAGTATTAGAAGTGTATGGATTCTCAGAAGAACTTATAAAGTTAATTAACAAGAAACTAATGGAAAAAGTTAATGCTAATGGAGATGGAACTACACTAATTTATTTAAAGATGCTATGAGGAGTTTAAGTAATAACAATAAAGTCTCACTTTTAGGCATATGCCTGATCCAAATACACACTTTAACCCTATAAAGCCAATTGTATCATATTTGATACATTATTTTATAATACCTCTATCTCCTCAATACGATCAACAAATAACAAAGAAAATCTGAATACAATCAGATAAATGATAAAAATGTCCAAAAACACCTAATGTATCAAATGAGATACGTTCTCATTTTTTCTCATGGTGTGTTTGGATGTGTTGCTCATTTTACCTGAGGACTAATCAGAATCTGTCCTCTTATTTTCCACCAACAAACCATAACATATTTACCACAAATGAAGGGACAAACAGAGAGTAATGGAGAGCCACTGTTCAACATGCTGATGTGATTTTGGAGTTTTGACAAAGTGTTATTACTGGAGCCAAACAGGAAAAATATATTTTGATACATTTAGCAGTACAAAATATCATGTAGGTTTAGATGTGGACTCTGTGATACTATTTTGAAGGTTGTTTGAGCATCCAAAGATGTTTTCTGTTTGTTTTGCTTTGTTCCTGGGATTTTAATGCTTTTCTGCGATAAATTCAGAATCTAAATGTTTGGATTTCCCAGCCAACAATTATTTGTTGGGGAGGTTATCTTAATCTTTATTTTTTATTTTGAAGGCAAGTTTACTGGACAGAGCAACAAGAAAAAGTTACATTGGCATACAAGTTCCTTTTAGTTAAACAGAGATGAAGACCAGAATTAAGCACAAATTAAAAGAAAGGTGGCAAAAACAATGGGAAGAAGAAAGAACAGGCAGGTGGTGCTGTGGAATTCAATGACAAGTAGGAGTGATGAGACAGAAAGCAAGATCCCGCAAAGAAGAAAAAGTCATTTCAAGATGAAGATTTGGTCACTCTGGACTTAACAGCACACTCTTCAAAATAAAGAAGCATATTTCAGGAAACTGTGATTCTTGAGACCTTTATTATTATTATATCCTTTATTTAACCAGATAAAAGCCTCATTGAGATTTAAAATCTCTTTTTCAAGAGGGACCTGGCATGGCAGCAGCAGACAGTCACACAATAAAAACAACAAATACATTCAAACATCGGCACATTGAAACCAAACCAATCTGGAAAAACCAATTCAAAACAAAATGAGAAGACCTGCAGGAAAACATAGAGCATGTGGTTCTTTATTGTCCAAAGTATGATGTTGAAAGAAGGGAACTTATTTGGAACCACACAATGAAGCTGAGATTGACTTAAGATATATTTTACTGAGAAATTCAAGTGATAAATGTTATGATGCACTATTACAGTATCTTAAGAGAACGAATTTGATGACGAAAATATATTTTTTTTATTTTTTATTATTTCTATTTTTTATTATTATTGTTTTTAGTTCGTGAAATAAGTACACTTTAGTTAGATTCCTAATCCATACCAGTTGGTGGCGATAATGCACCAAAACGTTGTTTGCCAACCGCCATTAAAGGCCAAGAAGAAGAAGAAGAAGAAGGACAGGAAGTCGTGTTTTTGTTTCCGTGTCGTCAAGGCCCGTGGCAGATCTCGTCCCTCGTCCTGTAGTCTCACAGTAATCCTGAAAAAGTCTTCAGAGTTTTCTTCTCCTTCTTTGACTCTTGGATGAGTGTCAAAGGTCCGGGTTTCGGGATCTGAAAGAGAGAGCAGGTTTGTTTTCTTTCTTCTTCTGTGAACGTATTTAATGTAGATGTAGCAGCTTAGCCGTTAGCTTTTTTTTTTTTTTTTTTAGCTTAGCCGTTAGCTAACGTTAGCTAGCTCAGAGTGTTGATATATGTTTTATTAGTTATAATGGAGGTTTAAAGATCATTGATTTGTGTCTGTATGTGGAGGTTTGTAGATATATGAAGTAGTCACAGTAGACCAGGGCAGTGAGAGCTGTGATGCTAAAATGAAGCGTTAAAGATGCTATGAGGAGTTTCTAAGTAATTACAAAAAAGTCTCACTTTTGGATATATGCCTGATCGAAATACACACTTTAAGATGAGTTTTATAGCATCAAAGTAGGTTATCTATAAATGCTATTCCTTTGTTAACAAAAATACGGTGCTAAGTGTTCCAAAAATTGCTTGTTGTCACACATCAAAACTACCGCTACGTAACTAGAAAGAGATACATTACCTCGTCACTTTGCATCCTGTAAGTTGTTGAAAAAAGAAGTTGTAAAGCAATGCAGAGTTCTGAGGAAGGTCCGAGTCTTGTGGTGCGTTCCAGTTGTAGTCAGAAGTAGGAATTTCCGGGTTCCGAGTAGGAAACTGCAACTGAAACGTCCCCCTGAAGTCTGAATTTCCTACTGGGAACTCTGTGAAACCTTGCCACCCCGAGTTGACAATGGAAGATGGATGCCCCCAGTGTGAACAGTTATTTAGCTCCTGTAATAATCAATTTATATGCACTTCCGACTGGGGTGTGTCGCTCTAGATCAGCTGTATACATCGTATTGTTAGACTTATATTTGCAGAAATGCTGCCATAGTGATAATCACATTCTTCATGTGATATTTGTGAACAACAACGCAGGGCGTGCTAACAACAGCTAACAATAGCCTGGTAGATCGGCATGTTTTTTCTGACTTCAACTGGAACGCTGATAACTCTGAGATGATGTCAATCCCAGTTCCAAGGTTACTGGAATGCAGCATTACGACAGTCGTTGCGCGTGCTCATGGGTAGCAGAGTCTTATTGTCGCCGGAAATAGATTCTCCTCATAGCACCTTTAACAATGAGTTTACTAAATTTACATTTTTTTTTTTTTTTTTTTACTAGGATATTGGGTCACGTGCAGCAGGTGATGACAGCCCCGTTTCCACCATCGCTCGTGTTGGGTTTACCATCCTTAAATAACCTTGTTTACGTTTGGATCTCAGAAATTTTTGTGGGGACAGGTTGTGCTTACTGAAATCCAGCTCAACATGTCCAGAGAAGAGGCAGTAATAGTTTGCACAGACATGGCTCACATTCATGGCGTGCTGACGAAAGGTCTGGAAGAAATCCGGCTATCTTTGAGCTCCTTGGATCATAAACTGACTTCCCTTATCTGTCGTGTCACCGTGGTGGAAGACCGAGTGAACAGGCAAGCCACCAAAGCTGACATTCAGCTGCTGATGGACAGGCTGGAGGACAGAGCACTGAGCGGCAACCTGAGATTTGTTGGAATACCAGAGGGTAAGGACTTTTCCGGATTACTCCAGGGAAACAAAGAGCAAAGGAGAAGTGTTTTCTCACCCAGACCAGCGCTACATGAGTGGAAGTAGGGCTGGGAAATACAAAACCCAAAACCAGTGAAGTTGGCACATTGTGTAAATCCTAAATAAAAACAGAATACAATGATTTGCAAATCCCTTTCAACTTATTTTCAATTGAATACACAGCAAAGACAAGATACTTAACGTTCGAACTGGTAAACTTTGTTATAAGTTGCAAATATTAGCTCATTTGGAATTTGATGCCTGCAACATGTTTCAAAAAAGCTGCACAAGTGGCAAAAAAGACTGAGAAAGTTGAGGAATGCTCATCAAACACTTATTTGGAACATCCCACAGGTGAACAGGCTAATTGGGACAGGTGGGTGCCATGATTGGGTATAAAAGCAGCTTCCCTGAAATGCTCAGTCATTCACAAACAAGGATGTGGCGAGGGTCACCACTTTGTGAACAAATGTGTGAGCAAATTGTCCAACAGTTTAAGAACAACATTTCTCAACCAGCTATTGCAAGGAATTTAGGGATTTCATCATCTATGGTCCGTAATATCATCAAAAGGTTCAGAGAATCTGGAGAAATTACTGCACGTAAGCAGCAAGGCCGAAAACAAACATTGACTGCCTGTGACCTTCGATCCCTCAGGCGGTACTGCATAAAAAACTGGCATCACTGTGTAAAGGATATCACCACTTGGGCTCAGGAACACTTCAGAAAACCACTGTCAGTAACTACAGTTCGTCTACATCTGTAAGTGCAAGTTAAAACTCTACTATGCAAAGCCAAAGCCATTTATCAACAACACCCAGAAACGCCGCCGGCTTCGCTGGGCCCGAGCTCATCTAAGATGGACTGATGCAAAGTGGAAAGGTGTTCTGTGGTCTGACCAGTCCACATTTCAAATTGTTTTTTGAAACTGTGGTCGTCGTGTCCTCCAGACCAAAGAGAAAAAGAACCATATGGACTGTTATAGGCACAAAGTTCAAAAGCCAGCATCTGTGATGGTATGGGGGTGTAATAGTGCCCAAGGCATGGGTAACTTGCACATCTGTGAAGGCACCATTTATTCTGAAAGGTACATACTGGTTTTGGAGCAACATGTGTTGCCATCCAAGCAACGTCTTTTTCATGGACGCCCCTGCTCATTTCAGAAAGACAATGCCAAGCCACATTCTGCACGTGTTACAACAATGTGGCTTCGTAGTAAAAGAGTGCGGGTACTAGACTGGCCTGCCTGTAGTCCAGACCTGTCCCCCACTGAAAATGTGTGGCACATTATGAAGCGTAAAATACAACAACGGAGACCCCAGACTGTTGAACAACTGGAGCTGAACATCAAGCAAGAATGGGAAGAATTCCACCCGAAAAGCTTCAAAAATTGGTCTCCTCAGTTCCCAAACGTTTACTGAGTGTTGTTAACAGGAAAGGCGATGTAACACAGTGGTAAAAATGCCCCTGTGCCAACTTTTTTGCAATGTGTTGCTGTCATTAAATTCTAAGTTGATGATTATTTGCAAAAGAAAATAAAGTTTGTCAGTTCGAACATTAAGTATCTTGTCTTTGCTGTGTATTCAATTGAAAATACGTTGAAAGGGATTTGCAAATCATTGTATTCTGTTTTTATTTACGATTTACGCAACCTGCCAACTTCACTGGTTTTGGGTTTTGTATATCAATTATGATTATTTTCTGCAGAAGATTTTAAACCAAAATTCACTTTTTTTCCTTGACTTACTCCCTCCAATCATTAGCTGATACAGTGTTTGATTTATTTATACAGTGTCTCACAGAAGTGAGTACACCATTCCCATATTTCCAAATATTTTATATCTTTTGTAATAAATAATAATAATGCATTTGATTTAAAAGCGCCTTTCAAGACACTTAAGGACGCTGAACAAGATTAAAAACCAACCACAGTAAAATCACCAATAAAATCAACAATAATGATAAAATCAACAATAGAAAAGCACAAAACAGATAAGCGCCGGTGGGGAGAGGAGGTAATCTAATGTCCAGTGGGGTATGCAGTCCTGAACAGGTGGGTTTTGAGTCTGGACTTGAAAAGAGACAGGGAGGTCAGGTTTCGGAGGTCTGGTGTGAGAGAGTTCCAGAGCTGGGGAGCAGAGCGACTGAAGGCCCTGCTCCCCATGGTGCTGAGGCGGGCAGAGGGCACAGTGAGGTAGGTGGAGGAGGAGGATCTGAGGGAGCGGGCTGGAGTGGCAACATTGAGGAGGTCAGACAGATATGGAGGGGCGAGGTTGTGGATGGCTTTGAAAGTACACAGAAGGATTTTGAATTCTATCCTATGCTTTACCGGTAGCCAGTGGAGCTGCTGAAGGATGGGGGTGATGTGATGGTGGGAGGGGGTTCTGGTGATGATATGAGCAGCTGAGTTCTGGACCAGTTGGATTTTATGGAGTGACTTTTGGGGGAGACTGAAGAGGAGGGAGTTACAATAATCTAACCGGGAGGTGACGAGGCTGTGAACAAGAATGGAGGTGCTGTGAGGAGTGAGGGAGGGCGAAGACGGTTGATATTACGGAGGTGAAAGTAAGCGGACCGGGTGATACTGTTGATGTGAGATTGAAAGGAGAGTGTGCTGTCGAGGATGACACCCAGATTCTTAACCTCAGGGGAGGGGCAAACTGGGGAGTTGTCAATGGAGATAGAAAAGGTGTCAACTTTGGAGAGAGTGGATTTGGTGCCGATGAGAAGAAGTTCTGTTTTATCACTGTTTAGTTTGAGAAAATTTGAGGTGAACCAGGACTTGATATCGGATAAGCAGGAGATAAGGGAGGGAAGTGGGAGCGTGGCGGTAGGTTTGCAGGAGAGGTAGAGCTGGGTGTCATCCGCAAAACAGTGGAAATGAATATTGAATTTACGGAAGATATGACCAAGAGGGAGGAGGTAGATGATGAAGAGGAGGGGCCCCAGGACAGAGCCCTGGGGCACACCTGTAGTGACAGGAGAGGGTTCTGAATGGAATGATTTTAACTGAATGAACTGAGTGCGGCCAGTGAGGTATGAGTGAAACCAGCTGAGGGGGATGTGAGTGATTCCAATGGAGGAGAGTCGACTGAGGAGGATGGGGTGAGAGATGGTGTCAAAGGCCGCACTCAGGTCAAGGAGGATGAGAATAGACAAGGAACCAGAATCAGCTGCAGTGAGGAGGTCGTTCGTGATTTTGATGAGTGCTGTTTCGGTGCTGTGGCAAGGGCGAAAACCGGACTGGAAGGACTCGTAAAGGCTATTGTGGGTAAAGTGGGATTGAAGTTGGCTTGCGACAATTTTTTCGAGGGTCTGTGGAAATGAAAGGTAAATGAGAGATGGGGCGGAGATTATTGAAGTTGTTGGGATCTAAACCAGGTTTCTTGAGGATGGGGGTCACAGCTGCCGTTTTGAAGAGTGAGGGAACAGTACCGGTGGAGAGTGAAGAGTGAATGATGGCAGAGATTAGAGGGAGTAAGGAGGGGAGGGAGGATTTCACAAGGGATGTTGGGAGGGGATCAAGCTGGCAGGTGGAGGGCTTGGATTTACAGATGAGGTCAGAGATTTCGGATGGAGTGGGGAGTTGAAAACTGGCGAAAGGCTGAGAGTGTGGAAGATAGGGTGGTGGGGAGAGAGTTTGACCGGTCAAGCATAGAAGCTGGTGGATATTGGTGATTTTATTGTTGAAAAACTGTAATATGGATGTGCAGGTGTCGGTAGAAAGTAAGTGAGGGGGAGGGAGTTTGGTGGTTGGAGGATTTTATTGAGCAGACTAAATAGAGTTCTGGAGTTTCCTTCATTGGAGCTGATAAGACCTGAGTAATACTGTGATTTGGTGAGAGCTATGGAGTCCTTGTAATGATGAAGATGGTTATGGAGCATGTCTTTAGTGAGACCAGTCTTTTTGTGAAGTCGTTCTAATTGTCGGCCCTTGCCTTTCATAGTCCGGAGCTCAGGGGTGAACCAGGGGGTAGATGTGGTGAAGCAAACAGAGCGGGTTTTGACTGGAGCGAGGGAGTTGAGGATGGCTTGCAGGCTGTGCAAGCCATCCTCAAGGGGTGTACTCCACCTTCCTTTTGAGGACTTCACACAGATGTTCAGTAGGGTTCAGGTCTGGAGACGTGCTTGACCAGTCCATCACCTTTACCCTCAGCTTCTTTACCAAGGCAGTGGTGGTCTTGGAGATGTGTTTAGGGGTCATTATCACGTTGGAAAACTGCCCTGTGACCCCTTTTTCAGAGGGAGGATGTCATGCTCTGCTTCAGTGTGTAACAATATGTTGGCCTTTGTGGTTCCCTCAATGAAGTGTAGCTCTCCAGTACTGGCAACACTCATGCGGCCCCAGACCATAACACTCCCACCACCTTGTTCACTGTAGGCAACACACACTTGTATTTGAGCTCCTCACCTGGTTGCTGCCACACATGCTTGACACCATCTGAACCAAATAAGTTCATGTTGGTCTGATCAGACCACAGGACATGGATCCAGTAATCCATGTCTTTAGTCTGCTTGTCTTCTGTGAACTGTTTGCGGACTTTTTGAGCATCATTTTTAGAAGAGACCTCCTTCTGGGACCATAATCATGTAGACCGATTTGATGCAGTGTGTAGCTTATGGTCTGAGCACTGACAGGCTGACCCACCACCCCATCAACCCCTGCAGCAATGCTGGCAGTACTCGTACTTCTATTTCCCAAAGACAATCTCTGGATGTGATGCTGACAGTGTGCACTAAACTTTGCTTGACCATGGTCAGGCCTGTTCTGAGTGGAGCCGGTCCTGTCACGACCCTAAAACATGCCTCCAAGACCACCACTGCCCTGTTAAAGAAGCTGATGGTAAAGGTGATGGTCTGGCCAAGCATGTCTCCAAGCCTAAACCCTCTTGAGCATCTGTGTGAAGTCCTCAAAAGGAAGGTGGAGGACTGCAAGGTCTCCAACATCCACCAGCTCCATCATGTGGTCATTAGGAAGTGGGAAAGGATTCCAGTGGCAAAATGTGAAGCTCTGGTGAACTCCCTCCCCAATAGGGTTAAGGCAGTGCTGAAAAAAAAAATGTTGGCCGCACAAAATATTGACACTTTGGGGCCAATTTGGACACTTTCACTTAGGGGTGTACTCACTTTTGTTGCCAGCAGTTTAGACATTAATGGCTGTGTGTCGAGTTGTTTTGAGGGGACAGTGAATTTAAACTGTTTAACAAGCTGCCCACTCACTACTGTACACTGTATCAAAGTGTCATTACCTCACTGCTGTCCCATGAAGAGATATCATAAAATATTTGGAGAAATGGGAGGGGTGTACTCACTTCTGTGAGACACTGTACTTATCAAGTACTGTCTTGAAATAGTTTAGCACAAAGACTAAAGGAAATGTTTGGAAATTTTTTATGTTTTCTTTTGGTGCACTGAGAGGGCCTCCCCTTGCCAATTTGGGCCTAAAGCAGAATTTCATCAGATCGATGGAAAGCCTGCTATGAACCAGGCCCAACATACTATCACCAACTGGACAATTGTTAACCACTCCTTTTTTTTAACAGAGATGTTACAGCAGTTAACTAGACATAAAAAAATATATAATCGGGGCCTTAGGGTAATTTGATCATCAGTCCACATCAATACAGAATTCTTCTGTCTCATGATTTCAGGCTAGCAGCTGGGTGTTTATAGCACAAAGTTTTTCTTTTTTATTTCAACAGCACACATGCCCCCCCCCATGTAGGTTTATTCTAGTGAGTTGTCTCAGACAAACTCAGATGGATGTTTGTCCTCTCAGGCTCTATATAAGCTGAAAACAGTTTTATGATGTAAAGATTTGTGTCTCATACATGTGTGTTTGGGTGAACTTATCTGTAAAGACGTTTGTCTCCTTTGCTATTGTTGTATTATCATTATCAATATTATCAATGCCTTCATATTTTCTTGGTATTATGAATAAATATTAAAAGTATTAATTATAAATGTTTAGTATTGTTTAAATGTTTAAAAAATAACTGTTTAAGCAATTACAATATCTTGATTACATTTGTGAAGCACTCTATCTATCTATCTATCTATCTATCTATCTATCTATCTATCTATCTATGTATCTATCTATGTATCTATCTATCTATCTATCTATCTATCTATCTATCTATCTATCTATCTATCTATCTATCTATCTATCTATCTATCTATCTATCTATCTATCTATCTATCTATCTATCTATCTGAGTGTGGTATTAAAATATTTTATCTGATATTGACATTGCTCTGTGCAGTTAAAGTCTAATGATTTGATTCACTGAATTATTCATTCTGCCAATGTCATGTTTTTATCTAAAACAGGTTTCCTTCATTGTGTGTTTCTCCTCTTTAGTTGCTCCTGAGGAAGTCCAGCACCTTCCAGTGAGTGAAGAGGAGGTCCCGCATGAGCAGCAGGAGAGGAGCTCCAGTGTGGAGCAGGAGGTCACTGATCCTCTGTCCATTAAAAAGGAACCTGGAGAACTCTGGAGCAGTCAGGAAGGAGAGCAGCTCCAAGGACCAGAGGAGGCAGATGACATCAAGTTAGCATTTAATCCTGCCCTTGGAAAGATTGAAGGTGATGAGGAGAAAGCTCAGTCCTCCCAGCTTCATCAAAATGAAACAGAACAGACGGAAACAGGAGCTGATGAAGAGGACTGTGGTGGACCAGAGGCAGACAAATGGTCTGATCAAGAGAGAGATGAACAATCAGAGACTGACATCAAAGCTGAAGACTCTTCTGAAGCAGAGACTGATGACAGTGCTGATTGGACGGAGACAACAGACCAAAAGTCTGGTTCAAAGTCAGTGAAAAAATGTAATCGCAATAGACCAAATACTGGCAAGGCATTTCTTAGCTGTTTGGAGTGTGGTAAACAATTCAACAAAAGAAATCTGTCAAGACATATGAGAACTCACACAGGAGAGAGACCCTTCGGCTGCTCCATGTGTGGGAAAACATTTAACCAAAAAATTCATCTTACCAAGCACATGAGAAGTCACTCAGGAGAGAAACCATTTCAGTGCCTTGTGTGTGGCAAACATTTTTTTTGTGAAGGTACTCTGGCACGACATTTGAGAATTCACTCAAGAGAGAAACCTTTCAGCTGCTCCATGTGTGGTAGAACATTTAACCAAAAAATTCATCTTACCAAGCACATGAGTAGTCACTCTAGAGAGAAACCATTTCAGTGTCCTGTGTGTGGCAAACATTTCTTCCGAAAAGGTGCTCTGGTAAAACATAGGAGAATTCACTAAAGAGAGAAACCCTTCAGCTGCTCTGATTGTGGTTAAACTTTTCAACAAAAAGTTGAATTAACCAAACATAAGAGTTTTCACACAGGAGAGGGACCTTTCAGTTGTTGACTAGTTTAAGTATTCCTTTTAAATTTATCTCACTAAATGTTTGTTCAGAAGGTAGATAACTTTTTTGGAAACATGTTGACTTAAAGGATAAGTTCGGTTTCTACAGCTTTCACATTGTTTATAGAATGAAGTAGAACAATATACTCACCCAGAAGGCTTTCCTGATTCAAACAGTGCTTCAGGAGATATTTAGATCCAAAATCGAGCGGCGGACATCCATATAATGGTAGCACACGGGGCATGTATAGTGCCGCTCCTAAAACTGCATTAGTCGTCCAAAAACTCATTAGTTTCACCAATATTTCATCATGGTCCACTCAGGCTACTCCTCCAAGACAGTCTGGGGTTGCTCCACCCATTTTTTTGTGACTGCGCTGACCTCTGAACTGAAAACTTTCTTTACGGCTGCCACGCATGCGCAGTACGGCTTCCTCCATTCGATGAGCTCCTCATCTGTAAACTCTGGCTCGAAACTGTAAGGACCCCATCATATTCAAAGGTCTCTTCCACAACATCTTCATCAGATAGATATTCGTCCATTTTGCACAAAACTGGAAGAAGAAAGTTGTTGAGTAGCCGACGGTCACCCCTGAAACAATGAGCCGTACTGCACATGAGCGGCAGCCGTAAAGAAAGTTTCCAGTTCAGAGGTCAGCACAGTCACAAAAACATGGGTGGAGCGACCCCGGACTGTAATGGAGGAGTAGCCCGAGCGGACCATGATGAAATATTGGTGAAACTAATGAGTTTTTGGACGATTAATGCAGTTTTAGGAGAGGCGCTATACATGGCCTATGTGCTACCATTATACGGATGTCCGCTGCTCGATTTTGGAGCTAAATATCTCCCGAAGCACTGTTTGGATCAGGAAAGCCTTCTGGGTGAGTATATTGTTCTACTTCATTCGATAAACAATGTGAAAGCTGTAGAAACCGAACTTATCCTTTAAATAAATATTCAAATTCCACACTTGTCTGACTGGTTCCTTATTTTTTTTGAAGATTCCTGAAATGTTTCCTTCAGAGAGTTATGTTAAATTTTGCGATCTGCAGAACAAAAAAACACAACATGTACTTTGTAATTTTATTTGTAAAAAAACAAAAGACACAAAAACAGGATGAGTTGATGGAAATCCATCCTGAGGGGTTGATGAAGAGCACAGACAAGACAGGCCTACCTGGGATATTCAAGGTTTGGATCTATCAGCTTGGGATTCTGCCAGTGTGGCCACTGCTCCTCCATGAATCTTCACCATCACAGACCTGAAAACAAAGATGAGCTGCTGCCTAAAGAGATGGTTTGAGAAACATCTCCTTTTATGGCAACACCTTCAAGCAGGTGTAACATTAAATCATATATTTATCACAAACACAGGGACAAACAGAGAGTAGTAGAGCACCACTATTCAACATACGTAAGTGATTTTGGAGTTTTGCCAAAGTGTTACAAAAGATGCCAAACAGGAAGGAAAAAATGTTACATTTAACAGATAATGTAGGTTTAGATGTGGACTCTATGATACTATTTTGAAGGTTGTTTGAGCATCCAAAGATGTTTTCTGTTTGTTTTGCTTTGTTCCTGGGATTTTAATGCTTTTCTGCAATAAATTCAGAATCTAAATGTTTGGATTGCCCAGTCAACAAATGTATGTCGGGGAGGTTATCTTAATCTTTATTTTTTATTTTGAAGGCAAATTTATTGGAAAGAGCAACAAGAAAAAGTTACATTGACGTACAATTTCCTTTTAGTAAAACTGAGATGAAGACCAGAATTAAGCACAAATTTAAAGAAAGGTGGCAAAATGAACGGGAAGAAAAGAACACGCAGATGGTACTACGGAATTCACCATACCAGTTGGTGGCGATAATGCACCAAAACGTTGTTTCCCAAACGCCATTAAAGGCCAAGACGAAGAAGAAGGACAGGAAGTGGTGTTTCTGTTTCCGTGTCGTCAAGGCCCGTTGCAGAGCTCGTCCCTCGTCCTGTAGTCTCAGAGTAATCCTGTAAAAGTCTTCAGAGTTTTCTTCTCCTTCTTTGACTCTTGGATGAGTGTCAAATGTCCGACTTTGAGGATCTTAAAGAGAGAGCAGGTTTGTTTTCTTTCTTCTTCTCTGAACGTATTTAATGTAGATGTAGCAGCTTAGCCGTTAGCTAACGTTAGCTAGCTCAGAGTGTTGATATATGTTTAATTAGTTATAATGGAGGTTTAAAGATCATTGATTTGTGTTTGTATGTGGGAGGTTTGTAGATATATGAAGTAGTCACAGTAGACCAGGGCAGTGAGAGCTGTGATGATAAAATGAAGCGTTAAAGATGCTATGAGGAGTTTCTAAGTAATTACAAAAAAGTCTCACTTTTCGATAAGTTCCTGATCGAAATACACACTTTAAGATGAGTTTTATAGCATCAAAGAAGGTTATCTATAAATGCTATTCCTTTGTTAACAAAAATACGGTGCTAAGTTTTCCAAAAATTGCTTGTAGTCACACATCAAAAACTACCGCTACGTAACTAGAAAGAGATACATTACCTCGTCACTTTGCATCCTGTAAGTTGTTGAAAAAAGAAGTTGTAAAGCAATGCAGAGTTCTGAGGAAGGTCCGAGCTGCATTTATTAGCATCACAACAAACACATGCTTTGGCTTCAGTCACGTCTTTTGGTGCGTTTCAGTTGTAGTCAGAAGTCGGAATTTCCGGGTTCCGAGTAGGACACTGCAACTGAAACGTCCCCCTGAAGTCGGAATTTGCTACTGGGAACTCTGTGAAACCTCGCCACCCCGAGTTGACAATGGAAGATGGATGCCCCCAGTGTGAACAGTTATTTAGCTCCTGTAATAATCAATTTATTTGCACTTCTGACTGGGGCGTGTCACTCTAGATCAGCTGTATACATAGTATTGTTAGACTTATATTTGCAGAAATGCTGCCATAGTGATAATCACACTCTTCATGTGATATTTGTGAACAACAACGCAGGGCGTGCTAACAACAGCTAACAATAGCCTGGTAGATCGACATGTTTTTTTCTGACTTCAACTGGAACGTCGGTAAGTCGGAGATGATTTCACTCCCAGTTCCGAAGTTACTGGAATGCAGCATTATGACAGTCGTTGTGCGTGCTCATGGGTAGCAGAGTCTTATTGTCGCTGGAAATAGATTCTCCTCATAGCACCTTTAACAATGACTTTACTAAATTTTCATTTTTTTAAAATTTTTTTTTTACTAGGATATTGGGTCACGTGACGCTGCAGCAGGTGATGACAACCCCGTTTCCACCATCGCTCGTGTTGGGTTTACCATCCTTAAATAACCTTGTTTACGTTTGGATCTCAGATATTTTTGTGGGGACGGGTTGTGCTTACTGAAATCCAGCTCAACATGTCCAGAGAAGAGGCAGTAATAGTTTGCACAGACATGGCTCACATTCATGGCGTGCTGACGAAAGGTCTGGAAGAAATCCGGCTATCATTGAGCTCCTTGGATCATAAACTGACTTCCCTTATCTGTCGTGTCACCGTGGTGGAAGACCGAGTGAACAGGCAAGCCACCAAAGCTGACATTCAGCTGCTGATGGACAGGCTGGAGGACAGAGCACTGAGCGGCAACCTGAGATTTGTTGGAATACCAGAGGGTAAGGACTTTTCCAGATTACTCCAGGGAAACAAAGAGCAAAGGAGAAGCGTTTTCTCACCCAGACCAGCGCTACATGAGTGGAAGTAGGGCTGGGAAATACAAAACCCAAAACCCAGGGAAGTTGGCACATTGTGTAAATTGTAAATAAAAACAGAATACAATGATTTGCAAATCCCTTTCAACTTATATTCAATTGAATACACAGCAAAGACAAGATACTTAACGTTCAAACTGGTAAACTTTGTTATTTTTTGCAGATATTAGCTCATTTGGAATTTGATGCCTGCAACATGTTTCAAAAAAGCTGGCACAAGTGGCAAAAAAGACTGAGAAAGTTGAGGAATGCTCATCAAACACTTATTTGGAACATCCCACAGGTGAACAGGCTAATTGGGAACAGGTGGGTGCCATGATTGGGTATAAAAGCAGCTTCCCTGAAATGCTCAGTCATTCACAAACAAGGATGGGGCGAAGGTCACCACTTTTTGAACAAATGCCTGAGCAAATTGTCCAACAGTTTAAGAACAACATTTCTCAACGAACTATTGCAAGGAATTTAGGGATTTCATCATCTACGGTCCGTAATATCATCAAAAGGTTCAGAGAATCTGGAGAAATTACTGCACGTAAGCAGCAAGGCCCAAAACCAACATTGAATGCCCGTGACCTTCGATCCCTCAGGCGGCACTGCATCAAAAACTGGCATCACTGTGTAAAGGATATCACCACATGGGCTCAGGGACAGTTCAGAAAACCACTGTCAGTAACTACAGTTCATCTACATCTGTGAGTGCAAGTTAAAACTCTACTATGCAAAGCCAAAGCCATTTATCAACAACACCCAGAAACCCCGCCGGCTTCGCTGGGCCTGAGCTCATCTAAGATGGACTGATGCAAAGTGGAAAAGTGTTCTGTGGTCTGACCAGTCCACATTTCAAATTGTTTTTGGAAACTGTGGTCGTCGTGTCGTCCGGACCAAAGAGGAAAAGAACCATCCAGACTGTTATAGGCACAAAGTTCAAAAGCCAGCATCTGTGATGGTATGGGGGTGTATTAGTGCCCAAGGCATGGGTAACTTACACATCTGTGAAGGCACCATTAATGCTGAAAGGTACATACAGGTTTTGGAGCAACATATGTTGCCATCCAAGCAACGTCTTTTTCATGGACGCCCCTGTTTATTTCAGCAAGACAATGCCAAGACACATTCTGCACGTGTTACAACAGCGTGGCTTCATAGTAAAAGAGTGCGGGTACTAGACTGGCCTACCTAAGTCTAGACCTGTACCCCATTGAAAATGTGTGGCGCATTAAGAAGCGTAAAATACAACAACGGAGACCCCAGACTGTTGAACAACTTAAGCTGTACATCAAGCAAGAATGGGAAAGAATTCCACCTGAAAAGCTTCAAAAATTGGTCTCCTCAGTTCCCAAACGTTTACTGAGTGTTGTTAACAGGAAAGGCGATGTAACACAGTGGTAAAAATGCCCCTGTGCCAACTTTTTTGCAATGTGTTGCTGTATTAAATTTTAAGTTGATGATTATTTGCAACAGCAAATAAAGTTTGTCAGTTTGAACGTTAAGTATCTTGTCTTTGCTGTGTATTCAATTGAATATAAGTTGAAAAGGGATTTGCAAATCATTGTATTCTGTTTTTATTTACGATTTACACAACGTGCCAACTTCACTGGTTTTAAGTTTGTGTATCGATTAATTGGGATCATTTTCTGCAGAAGTTTTCAAACCAAAATTCACTTTTTTCCTTGACTTACTCCCTCCAATCATTAGCAGTTACAGTGTTTGATATATGTATGTATATACTTATCAAGTACCGTCTTGAAATAGTTCAACACGAAGACTAAAGGAAATGTTTTGAATTTTTTTATGTTTTCTTTTGGTGCACTGAGAGGACCTCCCCTTGCCAATTTGGGCCTAAAGCAGAATTTCATCAGATCGATGGAAAGCCTGCTATGAACCAGGCCCAACATACTATCACCAACTGGACAATTGTTAACCACTCCTTTTTTTAACAGAGATGAATACAGCAGTCAACTAGACATAAAATATATATTATTGGGGCCTCCATTCTAACAATGTCATGTTTTTATCTAAAATGAGTTTTCCTTCATTGTGTGTTTCTGCTCTTTAGTTGCTCCTGAGGAGGTCCAGCAGCTTTCAGTGAGTGAAGAGGAGGTCCCGCATGAGCAGCAGGAGAGGAGCTCCAGTGTGGAGCAGGAGGTCACTGGGCCTCTGCCCATTAAAGGGGAACCAGAAGAACTGTGGAGCAGTCAGGAGGGAGAGCAGCTCCAAGGACCAGAGGAGGCAGATCACATCAAGTTAGCATTTAATCCTGACCCTGTGAAGAGTGAAGGTGACGAGGAAAACGCTCAGTCTATATGGCTTCATCAAAATGAAACAGAACAGACGGAAACAGGAGCTGATGAAGAGGACTGTTGTGGACCAGAGGCAGACAAATGGTCTGATCAAGAGAGAGATGAACAATCAGAGACTGACGTCACAGCTGAAAACTCTTCTGAAGCAGAGACTGATGACAGTGCCGATTGGACGGAGACAACAGACCAGAAGTCTGGTTCAAAGTCAGTGAAAAAATGTAAGCGCAATAGACCAAATACTGTCAAGGCATTTCTTAGCAGTTTGGAGTGTGGTAAACAATTTAGCAAAAAGTATCTGACAAAACATATGAGAAGTCACTCACAAGAGAGACCTTTCAGCTGCTCTGAGTGTAGTAAAACATTTAGCCAAAAAAGTCATCTTACCACTCATATGGGAAGTCATTCTGGTGAGAAATCATTTCAGTGTCCAGTGTGTGGCAAACATTTTGTCCGAAGAAGCACTCTGGCAGTACATATGACACTACACTCCGGGAAGAGACCCTTCAGCTGCTCTGAGTGTAGTAAAACATTTAATCAAAAAAGTCATCTTAAAATTCATATGAGAATTCACACAGGAGAGAGACCCTTCAGCTGCTCCATGTGTGGTAGAACATTTAATCAAAAAACTCATCTTACCAACCACATCAGAAGTCACTCAGGTGAGAAACCATTTCAGTGTCCTGTGTGTGGCAAACATTTTTTTCGTAAAGGTACTCTGGCAATTCATATGAGAATTCACTCATGAGAGAAACCCTTCAGCTGCTCTGATTGTGGTAAAACTTTTAAACAAAAAGATGAATTGACCAAACATCAGAGTGTTCACACAGGAAAAGGACCTTTCAGTTGTTGATTAGTTTAAGTATTCCTTTCAAATTTATCTCACTAAATGCTTGTTCAGATTGTAGATACCTGACTGTTTTGGAAACATGTTGACTTAAATAAATATTCAAATTCCACCCTTGTCTGACTGGTCCTTATTTTTTAAAGATTCCTGATAAGTTTCCTTCAGAGAGTTATGTTAATTTTAGCGATCTGCAGAACAATAAAACACAACATGTGCTTTGTAATTTTATTTGTAAAAAAACAAAAGACACAAAAACAGGATGAGTTGATGGTAATCCATCCTGAGGGGTTGATGAAGAGCACAGACAAGACAGGCCTACCTGGGATATTCAAGGTTTGGATCTATCAGCTTGGGATTCTGCCAGTGTGGCCACTGCTCCTCCATGAATCTTCACCATCACAGACCTGAAAAGAAAGATGAACTGCTGCCTAAAGAAATGGTTTGAGAAACATCTCCTTTGATGGCAACACCTTCAAGCAGACATTCCCCCAGAAATCCATAGAGGAGATGTTCAAGCTCTTGTGAGCTAGAGACGTGCTGCAGTTTAGGGAGTCAACAGACTCAAAACTGTTTGGAAGTGGAGCGTCTGAGCTGCATCATGGAGTCTTGGTGGGAACTGTGTCTTGAGACACTGGATTCGGTACCTGCACAGCTCCCCCGTACAGGTACAGTGTGTAGTTTTTAGCGGCATCTAAAGGTGAGGTTTGAGATTGCAGCACTCCGGCGCTCCCCCCTCCCTGTTGGAGACAAGTGTATCTGTCTGCGGCTTGCAAGACGGAGGCGTGTCCTGTAGCGGGTTCTGTAGTGGGCGTGTCCTGTAATGGGTTCTGTCGCGTAGTGGGCGTGTCGTGTAGTGACGTCACTACGTGACAGAACTCCACTATACTGTTCTTAAAGACATATGAGCCCGGATAGCATTTAAAGTTTGAACGTTCTGTTCTGTTTCTACACTAAATACCGTTTTGTTTGTTGCCTTATAATGAATTGATTTAAAAGCATTGAAATGTTAATATTATTTGACTCTGCCACGAAATAATAATAATAATCAAACAACTTTGGACAAGAATTAATGAGCTAAAATACATACATACATACATATATGTATATATGTATGTATGTATATTTATATTCAAGGGGAAACTTAGATTTAGGCACTAAAAGAGTGATGGTTAGGTTTAGGGTTAGCAGATGGGTGACGTTTGGTTTTACTTGTGTAAGAGAAACCACAGACCAAACGTTCTTTTCCCTCTTATTTTTCGTCTTCTTCCTTTTTATAAACTTTTAACAGTGTCTCGCGTGGTTTTCTGTGATTTCCGTCTTAGCTAGTGGGCGTGTCGTGTAGTCGATACGTCATTACGCGACACGCCCACTACATGACACGCCTCCGTCTTGCGGGCCGCAGACAGACCCTTCTCGTTGGAGAACCTCCGGAGCTACGGTGGCCTTCCAAGGACAAAAAGTGTTTCTCGCTTAGTAATCAGCCTATGTTTTGTGTTACTGCCACAGAAAATGAATAAATTGTGGAGTTTTAGCACGAGGTTGTCTCCCTATTGTCTTTCAGTCTTGCTAACGCTCACACCAGTCGTTTGGAAGAGACAATCATTTCAAAATACTTGTGGCCGTGAAATAAGCCTCGCATAGCAGATACATTCTCTGCATCTTACTCCAACTTCCCCCGAAAGTAAACAAATAAATTCGGCTCCATATAAGAGTACAATTCGACACTTAGTCTTACCTGTCCAGCAAAAAACAGGAAACTTCGGCGTCTGTCTGCAAACTTATCCTTCAGGGACTTCCATCTGGGAAAGGCAGCGCCGATGTTGACCCTGTTTTTTTGTCGTAGCCTTTCCCGATTGCGTTTGGCTTCGTCGCGTTTTCTTTTCTTTGACAAAGATTCACGCTCCACTGTTGGCAAATTGTACGTGTGGTCCTCCATGTTTGTTTGTAATAGCACAGCTGCTTGGTAATCACTCTCTTCTTCTTCTTCCTCTATTTCACAACTGTGCATTTCCGGTAGACATCAACAAAAAAACACAAAAGCGTTTTGTTTGTCCGTTCTGAGTTACGGTAGAAAAGATGGCGATGCAAGATGGAAGCCACCATGAGAGAGGACCCGCTCCTATGTAGATATAAATGACTTATTCTAAGGTAACGAAAACAAAACATTAATTATTTAAGGCTGATTAGAAACTAATTTAAATATAATTTTAAGTAATCTATTCCATTTTTACCAAGTCTGGTGTTTTTTTTTATTTTAGCATTTAATAATACACACTGTACCTTTAAAGTAAAATGTGAGGCAGGAAGCACGAGTACCTAGTCTAGAATGATAATCAATGTCACGTCAAATCCAGAATGTGAAGGCCATTCAACCCCTGATTAAAGAACAAGTCCCATTCATAATAATAAAATGATTACAAAGGTTCTAAATCACAGAACTGCTCACATATTCTGAGATATTATTTATTTGAAACAAACTGGTTTCATACAAAGCAGAAGTCTGAACAAAAGGACCTGCATATCATAAACTAAGTATCCTAAATAAACAGACTTGACGCTGGTGACAGTCGGTGCGGAGAGGGCCTTTAACTGCTTAGAGTGGGCTTAACTTTTCAAATTATTAGAAGTGTATGGAAACTCAGAAGAACTTATAAAGTTAATTAACAAGAAACTAATGGAAAAAGTTAATGCTAATGGAGATGGAACTACACTAATTTATTTAACCCTTGTGTATTGTTCGTACCCTTGTACCCTTGTATATCCCAGCAAACACCCATCAAAAGTCCCCCCAACTGGGGTGCTGGTTTCCAGCCTGTGACCAGTTTGCAGAGTGTCTTCCCCTACTCCCTCACCCCCCTTCACAAGCCTATCCACTGCCTCTCTCAAAAAAGGCACAAAATGCCCAAAAAATACATTAAAAAAAAAAAAGTCCCCCAACCGCCACCACAACACCTCCACATAACACCCCAGACCCAGACATGACCCCACGATGAGACAGATACACCCCCTTGCCAAAGCCCCCACACCATCCCTACGCACGAAAACAGCCCAGTCCACAAATAGTACATTCAACATAAAATGGGTTTGGAATAATCCAAAATGAAAAATATAATAAAATACAAAAATTATTGACCATTATGTAAAGGAATAATTACACAAAATAAAAAAGAGCAGAAAAAAATGAAATGAGATCAACAGATATATACATAGAATACTATATCTGGTAGGTGTCACTCTCTTGTCCCTGTAAAGTCACCATAAACCTGTTATGGTCAGCATAAACCACAATCCAAAAGCCTGGTAAAACCACCACCCAGTCAGGTGGGATATCTCAGGCCCTGAAGCTTCTTTCTGAGAGCTGAAGTGAGCTAAACTGCTCTCAGTTTTTTTGCAGTGTTTTAGCCTTATGGCGTGTCGGTGTAAACCACCAACATACCCGTTCTGGAGTTTGTTGGTCTATACACTGTAAACCAGTATGTGTGTGTGTGTGTTGGGGGGGGGGGGGGGGGGGGGGGATGCATGGATGTTTTCCATCCAATGGATGAACATAATCTAGTTTTACCCATTCATTTTCTATGCCAGTCATTTTTGACCAGGAACACCACATGTGTTTCAAAATTGATAAGACCACTCAAAATTCAATGAAAGTGGTGATGTCACCCCTACACTTGATAATAACTAATTTGTTTGTAGTATATTTTTAGACCTCTCAAAAGCATTTGATACAGTTGACTATAATATTATGTTGGGCAAACTGCACAAATATGGTTTTCATGATACAACGTATGAATGGTTAAAAAATTACCTTTTCAACAGAAAACAGTTTGTTTGTGTTCAGGATTGCTATTCAGACAGAGCTAGATCACCCTCGCTCACACTCCCTCATTACCAGCTCTGGCCTGTAGGGGGACTCAATACGCGGTCGCTGCTTTGAGCCTGCCGGAAAATACAGTAGAAGAAGGACAGGCTGGCTCTACCCCCGATAGAACTGACCAATCAGAGCACAAAGGGCTGTGACATTGCGAGGTAACTTTAGGTCATCCTTGAGACTGAGTGTTTCAACGAGAGCTTGATAATGGCCTAAAATGAGGATTTTGAGAACGCTATTGTGGGGCAATGAAGGAACTGAATGACTTGTACTGAGGGCAGAAATGCTTTACAGGCATCCTAGTCTGGCATAGTGAAAAGGAGTAACAAGCATGATATGTCCTCTTTAATGACTTATCTAATGTCTCAGATATTGTTTCTCCAGTAATGTTTGCAGATGACACAACTTTAGTTTTATCTCATTCAAACTTCAGTTCTTTAATCAAGAATGCTAACATTGGTTTAACTGCTTATGCTGACTGGTTTAGGTTAAATAAACGTTCTTTAAACATAAAAAAAATCGAATTTCATTATTTTTAATGGTAAAAAGTCATTAAACAAAAACGTATCTCAAATCTTGATTGAGTCTATTAAGATGCCACAGGTGTCGAATACAAAATTCTTGGGAATTGTAATTGATGAGACTTTGAGTTGGAGAGAACACATTGACTGGGTTAATAGAAAAATAAACAAATCTATTGGTATAATTAGGAGGGTTAGTTACCTGGTCACCACCAAGGGATAGGGATGCACAGTAATGGACTTTTGATGATATCCACTATGACGATAATTTTCCCACATAATGATGCTGATATTTTTGGTTAAGAGTGCAAACTTTGTTCTTAATAACGTTATCATAGTTGACTAAAACAATGCTAAAAACGAAAACTAAAACTTAAAACACATTGCAGTTAACTCAAACTAATAAAAAATAGAAAAGAAAACAAAAACGAAAAGTGAACTAAAACTGTATCTTGTGTTCACAAAACTAACTGAAACTAACCAAAATTATAGACAAAATGTCCTTCGTTATTGTTTTTGACAATATTTATGAGCCTTTAGGATTTAAATTAATCCGACACATTTTCCCAACCAATTTTACGACAGTTTTCGTCAGTTGTCAGCGCCATATGGCCCCACAAATGCAATTGCCTGGCGGAAATTTAAACTGGTGAGATATGTGGAATTTTTATATGATTTATGTTCTTTTTTTTTTTTTAATTAATTTTATATTATTTTCTCGTGTTTAAGGCAGCAGCCAACAGTACAGTATCAGCATTGACTGAGCAGTGAGCACTATGTTGGACATGAAAATAAACAATATTATAAAATACTTACTCTGACCTTTTTGAATCCTGCACCTGGCGAATAAGTTATGAAAAAACTAAAACTAAACTAAAACTAAGCCTTTTTGGAAAAATCAAAACTAAATAAAAACTAGAATGCCCGCTCTCAAACTAATTAAAACTAAACTGTAATGGAAAAAAATGTCAAATCTAACTAATATTAAACTATAATGGAAAAAAACATTTCAAAACTAACTAAAACTAAACTATAATGACAAATCCAAAACTATTATAACCCTGGTCACCACTAATTGTCTTCTCACTCTTTACTCCAGTTTAATTCATCCCTATCTTTCATATTGTAACTTAATTTGAGCAAGCACATTTCCCAGTATTCTTCACAAAACTTTGGTCCTCCAGAAACGTTTTGTTGGGATTGCAGCCCGGTCTGAGCCTCATGCATCATCAGTCCCTCTCATGAAGAGACTCAAAATTCTTACCATTTATGACATTAATATCTTTCAAATATGTGTTTGTATTTACAAATACTTTCAAGTGAGGGGAATATTCCTGAACAGTTCAAGATGTGTTTAAAAAAAATTTGCAGGTTCATTCTTACTCTGCCCGGCATTGTTCTGATCTTCATTCCCCAAAAATTCTTACTTGCAGAGGTCAATTTTCATTCCGATATAGAGGTAGTAAATTATGGAATAACTTTTCTTACTTGTTAAAGAAATGTTTCTCAACAAGTTGTTATAAAAGATGTTTAAAGGATCATTTAATTACTGTTTTAAAATAGTTTCTCTCTTTCATATTTTTTGATTATTTTTTGTTTTCATTTATGGTCACTTTTCTCTGGATTCATTGGCAGTACGATCCTTCATTCATTGAAGTGCTCATACAGACCACTCGTGTTTTTTATTTGATCTTTGAATTTCTTCTTTTTTTATTGTGGTGGCGTGTGTTTTGTTATTAGTTTGTCATAACTTTTGAGTAACTTGTTTTTGTTAGATTGCTTTTTCTTTTCCTCCTTGTTTTGCATGTTTTATGTGCATATAGTATTGTGTAACTTTGATATACTTTAGGTGGAGGCTTCAAATAAGCCCTTTGTGCTTTTCACCTCTTCCTGCACCTCAAATAATTGTTATCTTCGACTTTTGTGTATTCATAATTGCGCAAAATAAATAAAATAAAATAAAATAAAATAAAATAAAAATCAGCAATTTTATATGTTCAAATGCCTGGTGTGGAGGACATCATAAGGCTTTAAGGCAATCTGAGGAAAAAATACATTTTTTATGTTTCTATGAAGTTGTAAATCGGTCTGATTAGACCCGAACATCATAGAAGGGTTCAATAGAGTGACTTGACGAGGTTTCCTGCTGTCCCTTCCACAGTTCCTTTTGCAGGTGAACCTTTATCCAGAAGAAAGACAGCCAGAGGTAATAAAGGTGTAACATTAAAACATATTTATCAAAAACAAAGGGACAAACAGAGAGTAATGGAGAACCACTGTTCAACATATATTAGTGATTTTGGAGTTTTGACAAAGTGTTACAAAAGATGCCAAACAGGAAAGAAAAAATAGTTAAATTTAACAGATAATGTAGGTTTAGATGTGGACTCTGTGATACTATTTTGAAGGTTGTTTGAGCATCCAAAGATGTTTTCTGTTTGTTTTGCTTTGTTCTGGGATTTTAATGCTTTTTTTCCCGGTAAGTTCAGAATCTAAATGTTTAGATTGCCCAGCCAACAAGGGTATGTAGGAGAGGATATTTTGATCTTTATTTTTTATTTTGAAGGCAAATTTACTGGACAGGAAGTGGTGTTTTTGTTTCCGTGTCGTCAAGGCCTGTTGCAGTTGTCGTCCCTCGTCCTACAGTCTCAGAGTAATCCTGTAAAAGTCTTCAGAGTTTTCTTCTCCTTCTTTGACTCTTGGATGAGTGTCAAATGTCCGGGTTTGAGGATCGTAAGGAGAGAGCAGGTTTGTTTTCTTTCTTCTTCTATGGACGTATTTACTGTAGATGTAGCAGCTTAGCCTTTAGCTAACGATCAATTGAGCAGTTGTTGTTGATATATATCAAAGGAGGATTAAGATCATTGATTTGTGTCTGCTAACACAGAGACGCTAATGCATGCTTTTATCTCCAGTCGTATTGATTATTGTAACGCCCTGCTTTCTGGTCTTCCAAAAAGAAACATCTCAAGTTTAAAACTGTTACAGAATTCAGCAGCACGTGTGCTGACAAAGACCAGACGGCGGGCACACATTACACCGGTTTTAAAATCACTGCATTGGCTCCCTGTGTGTTTTAGGATTGATTTTAAGGTCCTTTTAATGGTTTTTAAATGTCTTAGGGGTCTTGGACCTTCTTATCTTTCAGAACTACTTTTACCATATGAACCCTCGTGGACCCTTAGATCCTCTGGCACTGGCCTCTTGATGATTCCTAAAGCTCGAACAGGGACTTACGGTGAGGCATCTTTCCAACATTATGGCCCCCGTCTGTGGAACAGCCTGCCAGAGGACCTCAGGGCTGCAGAGAATGTTCATATTTTTAAAAGTAGGCTCAAGACCCACCTTTTTAATTCAGCTTTTAACTAATCCCAGATTTTTATCTGTTATTTTTATCTATATTTTTATTTTATTTTTTATATAATTTCGCCTTTTTACTTGTTGTTCTTATTCTATTACTATTTATTTCATTTACTAGTGTTGTATTTATTTATTTTATTTATTTAATGATTCTTAGCCTATGCAGTTTTATGTTTTTACTCCATATCTCCAGTGTTTCCTCAGCAGGGGGCTGCCTGCACTGGGGGCTGCTGTTGGCTCTGGCTGGGATGTCTCTGTCTTTGGTGGGCGTCGTCTTGGACAGGTGGGGGGTCTGCAGCAGTGCTTTGCTGCAGTGGGCCCCTCGCTGGTCCTGTAGCGAGGCATGCCCAGGTGGAGGCGTCCCGGCTTTGGACCGTGGGCGCCGCCCAGTGCAGTCGGCCTCCTGACATTTCCTGACCTGGCTCCTCTGTACTCAGCCACACGATTTTAAATCACACATTTTAAATCATGTTATGTGTGTGCGTGTGTATGTGTGTGTGTGCGTGGGGGTTACGCATTGGGGTGGAGTTTAAATGGGGGGTGGAGGGAGGGTGGGGACTGTTTTTAACATGTATAGCACTTTGTGCTGCATTTTTAATGTATGAAAAGTGCTTTATAAATAAAGTTTGATTTGATTTGTATGTGAGAGTTGGTAGATCTATGATGTGGTCCAGGACAGTAAGAGCTATGATGGTAGAAGCTGGTTATGTGATAGAGACGTGATCTGGCACGATAGATGTGTCAGGGGAGACTAAAGCTGTGTTCGAAATCGTCCACTCATTCACTCACTCACTATCCCCTATGTAGTGTAAATGAAATAGTGGACTACATAGGGAATGACCAAACGACATTTCGGACACTACACTGAAATTTTCTAAACGTCGTAGCGTCAGCAGATGAGCCGGTTATTCCTGTGACGTAAGTGGACGCGCCGAGATTCACATAAACAAACTGGGCATTTTTGAGGATAAGTGGCAGATTTCGAAGCTGTTTACAGCCGCTAAAAGACGTTAAAAAGCTACGCTATGAACGTTTTAAAGACACTCCAACGTTTATTTACATTTATGAATGAAAGCAGCGCCTACAGCCTCCGTTCTCTTCTTCTTCTATGGAAAAACATGACCGCATTGCATTGTGGTATACGGGGGTACGGTATACATCGCATGTACACTCAAATTTGCTGTGCATTGTGTGTATTTTGTAGTGCACTATATAGTGGATGAAATTAACTGCTGAGAATTCGAACAACACTACAAAATGGCGAACACACTATATAGTGCACTATATCCGTGATAGTGAGCGATTTCGAACTCAGCTTAAATAACAGTAATTCAATAATACGTGTGTAGTTACTCGCTGGTTGATGTGTTGATGGGTAGATGCAATTGATGAAGAAGCTTCGCTGACACATACTTGTTTGTATATAAAAGAAGTTTATTACAAAATCAAGCAAGTGTCTGAATCAGGCACTCCGGACTGCCTGGAGGTTCACCGCTGATTGAAAGAACCTTCTGAGCAGTGAAAACGGACCTGTCTGTATACCCTGACACATTCTTTGATGTATCCAGACAAATGGACTCTCAGCAGACCAGAACATCTGACATAAATTACCAATGTTGACACGGGAGCCTGAAGTGACGGCCTTTAACCTCTGGAACAGGGTTCATGGGGTTTAAGTTTTCAGCTGTTTACCTTAGCACAGGAGTCTGGTTTTTGTTAAGGAAAAACAAGTGAAGAATGTCCTTCGTTCAGCATCCTGGTCATAACATCTTGAGTAAAACTAGGCCTCAGACACATCATGTGTATTTGGGTGAACATATCTGTATAGATGTTTATAATCTCCTTTACTTTTTATGTTTGTTTTATCAATATTGCCATTACTTTTATATTTTCTTGTTGTTATTAATACCTTTTTAAGTAGTAATGTAAAAAAAGGAAATTCAACAATTTATAGATAACAATTATAATTGTATTTCAGCAATAAAAATATTTTGCTTAGAGAGCTGCTATATACAGACCTGATCAAAATCTAAAGACCAGTTGAAAAATTGCTAAAATATGCATTTTTCACATTTGGACCTTAATGAGGTTTTAAGTAGAGGTACAATGCAAAAGCAAGAAGGGGGAGTGTGACAAAAAGCACTTTGAAAACGTAATTTATTGAAAACAATAAGTAAACTGAAATAGGCTGTTTATCAGCTGATCAAAAGTTTAAGACAACAGGCTATTAAAGCCAAAATCTGCTCAAAATGTTCATTTTCTGTCAAGCATTCACACGGTCATGCCCTCCTGATGGCTAAAGCTAAGAAGCTGTCTCTTCTTTAACGTGGTCGGATCGTTGAGCTGCATAAGCAAGGACTCTCACAGCGTGCCATTGCTGCTGAGGTTGGACGCAGTAAGACAGTCATTCTAAATTTTTGAAAGATCCTGAACATTATGGAACAAAAAGTCAAGTGGTAGACCCAAAAAAATTACACCTACGCTGAGCCAGAGGATCCGATTGGCTGTCCGTCAAGACACAGGGCGGTCCTCGACCCAATTAAGGCCCTTACTGGTGCCGACTGTAGCGCAATAACCATCAGACGGCATCTGTGGGAAAAGGGTTTCAAAAACAAAAAACAAATTCAAAGACCTCGTCTCCTTCAACGCCACAAAACTGCCCGTTTAAACATGGGACACTGAAAGGAGGAAAAAAGTTTCATTCTCTGATGAGAAAAATGTAACCTTGACGGTCCAGATGGCTTCAACGTTACTGGCATGGCAAGGAGATCCCACCTGAGATGTTTTCTACCCGGCACTGTGGAGGGGGGTCCATCATGATCTGGGTGTTTTTTCATTCAGTGGAACACTGGAGCTTCAGGTGGTGCAGGGTCGTCAAACGGCGGCTGGTTACGTGCAGATGTTGCAGCGGGCATCCCTCATGGCTGAGGGCCCTTGTCTGTGTGGTAACAGCTGGGTTTGTCAACAGGACAACGCTGCAGTTCACAATGCTCGCTTGACCAAGGACTTCTTCAGGGAGAATAACATCACTCTTTTGGACCATCCCACATGTTCCCCTGATTTAAATCCTATAGAGAACATTTGGGGATGGATGGCAAGGGAAGTTTATAAAAATGGCCATCAGTTCCAGACAGTTGATGCCCTTCATGAAGCCATCTTCACCACTTGGAGCAATGTTCCCAAAAGCTTCCTGGAAACACTCACATCAAGCATGCCCAAACGAATTTTTGAAGTGATTAACAAGAACGGTGGAGCTACTCATTACTGAGTCCTACTGAGAAAAATTTTTGTTCTGGTTTGGAAAGTTTTTTTGTAATTTTTTGAGCGACGGTCTTCAACTTTTGATCAGCTGGTAAACAGCCTATTTTAATTTCATATTTTTTGCGTACTGTAGCTCTATTTAAAACCTCATTAAGGTCCAAGTGTGCAAAATGCATATTCTTGGGTGGTTAAATTTGTTAAGCACTCTATCTATTTATCAAATAAGAGTGTGATAATAACATATTTCTTTAACATCGGATATTAACATTGCTCTGTACGGTTAAAGACTGATGATTTGATGAACTGAATGATTAATAATAATAAAAATGTCATGTTTTTATCTAAAACAGGTTTCACTTAATGTGTGTCTCTGTTCTTTAGTTGCTCCAGAGATGGTCCAGCAGCTTTCAGAGATTAAAGAGGAGCTGGAGCAGCAGGAGAGGAGCTCCAGTGTGAAGCAGGAGGTCACTGAGCTTCTGTCCATTAAAGAGGAACCAGAAGAACTGTGGAGCAGTCAGGAGGGAGAGCAGCTCCAAGGACCAGAGGAGGCTGATGTCATCAAGTTCACATTCAATCCTGACCTTGTGAAGAGTGAGGATGATGAGGAGAAGCCTCAGTCCTCACGGCTTCATCAAAATGGAACAGAACAGATGGAAACAGGAGCTGATGAAGTGGACTGTGGTGGACCAGAGGCAGACAAACATTTTCATCAAGAGAGAGATGAACAACCAGAGACTGAGGTCAAAGTTGAAGACTCTTCTGAAGCAGAGACTGATGACAGTGCTGATTGGACGGAGACAACAGACCAGAAGTCTGGTTCAAAGTCAGTGAAAAAATATAAGCCCAATAGACCAAATACTGACAAAGAATTACGTAGCTGTTTAGAATGTGGTAAACAATTTAGCAAAAAGTATCTGACACGACATATGAGAAGTCACTCACGAGAGAGACCTTTCAGCTGCTCAGAGTGTAGTAAAACTTTCAAACAAAAAACTCATCTTACCACTCATATGGGAACTCACTCAGGTGAGAAATCATTTCAGTGTCCTGTGTGTGGCAAATATTTCCTGCAAAAAGGTACTCTGACTAGACATTTGAGAATTCACTCAAGAGAGAGATCCTTCAGCTGCTCTGAGTGTGGTAAAACATTTAATCAAAAAAGTCAACTTACCACTCACATGAGAAGTCACTCAGGAGAGAAACCCTTTAACTGCTCCAAGTGTGGTAAAACATTCAACCAAAAGAGTTATTTTACCGCCCACATGGCAAGACATTCTGGAGAGAAACCATTTGACTGCTCAGTGTGTGGTAAACATTTTGACCGAAAGTATTACCTGGGCGTACATATGAGAATTCACACAGGAGAGAGACCCTTCAGCTGCTCCAAGTGTGGTAAATATTTTGACCGAAAGGATTATCTGGACACACATATGAGAATTCACACAGGAGAGAGACCCTTCAGCTGCTCCATGTGTGGTAGAACATTTAACCAAAAAATTCATCTTAACAAGCACATGAGAAGTCACTCAGGAGAGAAACCATTTCAGTGCCCTGTGTGTGGCAAACATTTCCTAAAAAAACGGGCTGTGACTACACATTTGAGAATTCACTCAAGAGAGAAACCCTTCAGCTGTTCTGACTGTGGTAAAACTTTTAACCGAAAAAGTGAATGGGCCATACACAAGAGTGTTCACACAGGAAAGAGACCTTTCGGCTGCTCTGAGTGTGGTAAAACATTCAACCAAAAAAGTCACCTTACCACTCATATGGGAACTCACTCAGGAGAGAAACCTTTTGGATGCTCCATGTGTGGTAAACATTTTGCCCGAAAAAGCAATCTGGCAATACATGTGAGGCTACACTCTGGGGAAAGACCCTTTAGCTGCTCTGAGTGTGGCAAAACATTTAATCAAAAACGTTATTTTACTGCTCATATGGCAAGTCATTCTGGTTAGAAACCATTTCAGTGCCCTATGTGTGGTAAACATTTTGTCCGAAAAAGCAATCTGGCAATACATATGAGACTACACTCTGGGAAGAGACCTTTTAGGTGCTCTCCGTGTGGTAAAACATTTAATCAAAAATGTCATCTCTCCGCTCATATGAGAAGTCACTCAGGAGAGAAACCCTTTGACTGCTCTGAGTGTGGTAAACATTTTAACTGAAAAGGTAATCTGGTCATACATATGAGAACTCACTCAAAACAGAGACCTTTCAGCTGCTCTGTGTGTGGTGGAACATTTACCCAAAAAACTGATTTTACTGCTCATATGAAAATTCACTCAAGAGAGAAACCTTTTCAGTTGCTCTGATTGTGGTAAAACATTTAAACAAAAAGTTGAATGGACCAAACATAAGAGTGTTTACACAGGGGCCTATTCTATGAAGCAGGATTACTGCCAGCGAGACGGGTTTGCTTCTTAGCAAGGCGAGTGTCTATGGCAACGTATGCTGAACGGTTAACCTGCTCCGGGGCAGGTTAGGTTCCAGATTGAACTCGACTATAAAAACCCCACCCACTGACCAATGAGCTCTCTCGGCCAGCTCCTCTGCAGGAGTAAAATCTGGGGGAGGACTCTCATTGCCGTAACAAGATCTTCAATGCCAACACTTCTGTTCCATGACAATATTTTATTGCTCGTCTTAAAATTGTGACAGGAATTCATGTAGGGCTCATGTGGCCTACATATCACACAAAAAATGTAAACA
The DNA here is from genome assembly GCA_036419115.1 of Scarus forsteni. Lineage (NCBI taxonomy): Eukaryota > Metazoa > Chordata > Actinopteri > Labriformes > Labridae > Scarus > Scarus forsteni. Next base: position 3,503,561 of record JAZDUH010000500.1, read on the forward strand.
CAATAGGAATGAACAAATGAATGAATTCATCTTGGAAATTAATTAGACATGTCTGGTGCATGTTACAGTAAAAGTGCATGTTGAACAGTGCTATTTCAGGATGATAATGGCACCAAAGATTTTTTGCGCGCTATACTTCTGCATTGAGACTGTCAGCAATTTTCTGCCAGCGCTCCTTCTGTGCTTTTGCAGCGGCGACGGTGTTGCTTTTGACGTTTATTACATGTTTTAATTCTTCATACTTTGTCATGATCGCCTCCTGCTCCTCCTGTGTGAAGTATGCGGTCCTTCTCTCTCCTGCCTGCTCTGAAGCTCCAGACTGGTCCATGTTCATGATTGGTCAGATGCAGCAGGCTCCGCCTTATATGTGTGCATGTGCTCATAGCAAAGCTGGATCCACTTATGAGGTTGATAACCAGCGTTGTCAGACCGTTTAGCGAGACCGCCGGCTACCGCGCTCAGTTCAGCGAGGTAGCTCCAAGGCTATCTCGCTAGGCTGAACTTGCTTCGTAGAATAGGCCCCAGGAGAGGAACCTTTCAGCTGTTGATTAGTAAGAGTATTCCTTTTTATCTCACCAAATACTTATTCAGAAGGTAGATTATTGATCATAAAATGCGACATTTTTGGAAACTTGTTAATTTTAATAAATATTTATGTACCACCCTGCTCTAATTGTTCCTTATTTTCCAAAGATTCCTGATATGTTTCCTATAGAGATCATTATGTTTGAGTGATCTAGATAACAGCAAAAAGTGGAACTACCTGCGGGTACTTTACAGTTTTATTTTTATAAAAATGACACACAAAAACAGGATGAGTTGGTGGAAATCCATCCTGAGGGGTTGATGAAGAGCATAGACAAGACAGGCCTACTTGGGAAATTAAAAATGTGGATCTATCCAAGGTTATAATAGTTTTGGATTTGTCACTGTAGTTTAGTTTTACTTAGTTTTGACAAATATTTTCCCATTACAGTTTAGTTTAATTCGTTTTAGAGCAGGCATTCTAGTTTTTATTTAGTTTTGATTTTTGCAACAAGGTTTAGTCTCAGTTTAGTTTTAGTTTTTTTCATACCTTATTTGCCAGGTGCAGGATTCAAAAAGGTCCAGGGTAAGTATTTTGTAATACTGTTTATTTTCAAGTCCAACATAGTGCTCACTGCTCAGTCAATGCTGATACTGTACTGTTGGCTGCTGCTTTAAACACAAGAAAATAATATAAACTTAATATAAAATATATAAACATCAATATAAACTCTCGGCTTCCTTGTTTTCATAGTCTGTATAAGCCTCCTTATGGGTGCTCCTCAAATGGGCTTTTAAGTTTGTGGGATTTTTCCCCTTAAGAAGCGCTCCACATATCTCACCAGTTTTAATTTCTGCCAGGCACGTGCATTTGTTTGTCTCACTGTGGTACTCAAAAAAATCCCAAATGGGACACTGCCGCCTCCTCCCAACTTTAGCCATTTCTTCCAAGTTGTTCCAACAACACGTTTCATTGCGGCACAGAGCACAGCCAGTCAGAGCAGTAAACAGGCATGTCCCAGTACGTTGATGATGGTGCCGTACGGCGCTGACAACTGCCGAAAACTGTCGTAAAATTGGTTGGTAAATGTGTCGGATTAATTTAAATCCTAAAGGCTACTAATATTGTCAAAAACGATAACGAAGGACATTTTGTCAGTAATTTTGGTTAGTTTCAGTGAGTTTTGTGAACACAAGATACAGTTTTAGTTTACTTATCGTTTTTACTTTCTTTTCTATTTTTTATTAGTTTAAGTTAACTGCAATGTATTTTAAATTTTAGTTTTCGTTTTTCGTTTCATTTTGGTTAACTATTATAACCTTGGATCTATCAGCTTGGGATTCTGCCAGCGTGGCCACTGCTCCTCCATGAATCTTCACCATCACAGACCTGGAAAGAAAGGTGAGATAGGTTGGCCTATGAGAAACATCTCCTTTTATGGCAACACCTTCAAGAGCCCCCTCTGAAATCCTTAGAGGAGGAGTTCAAAGTCTTGTGACCTTGAGAGGTACTGCAGTTCAGGGACTCAACAGACTCAAAACTGTTTGGAAGTGGAGCATCTGAGCTCTATCATGGAGTCTTGGTGGGAACTGTGTCTCGAGACACTGGGTTGGGTACATGAAAAGCTCCCCTTAAACAAATTGAGTGGGAAGAAACAGGAGTAATTAGTCCAGAACAAGGTTAGAGCAGCTGTGGGGAAGGATAGGTGGATGAGACAGCATGATACCTGATGAATGGGAGAGGAGAAGTCATGTGGAGGAGGATCTCATGGGCTGAACTCTTGTGGCCAGAGCCACACCACACCAAGTTCCTTCTCCAAGCTGTCGATGACGTTCTCCCTAACCCATCCAACCTGCGCTCCTGGGGTTTGGCCAGTTCACAGTCCTGCCCCTTCTATTTGAATGAGGAGACCCTAGAACATAAACTCAATTGCTGTCCAGAAGCTCTGGGAGACAGCAGAACTCAGCTGGGTAACGTGAGAGAGAGTGTCCGATGTTTGAGAGACCTTGAAACATCATTGATGATGTGCCCTGGGTTGCATCAGAAGATGTATCACAACAACTAATCTGTACTTCAGACTCAGATTTGTCCATTATTTTTTGATGTTGAAAAAAATGCATGGAATAATGAGGTCCTTCCAAAAAAAAAAAATCTACCAAACAATAATCAATGTCATACCAAACCCAGAATATGAGTAACCTGACAAGCCAGATAGACAGCTCAATATATCTACCACAGAAATATTTCACTATTCCAGCTGGGTAGAAGCCCTTTAAATTTGTTTTCAGGGGCAAAACGTTCAAAAAAATCACCCGCTTGTGATTTGACAATTGTTTGGCTTGTCACATTCATCACAGACCAATCCACATCAAGCAGGGTTGCCTCCTATAATGTAGCATACATAGCGGCTAATGTAGCGGCTAATTGCTAACAACAGTGAACAACAGTTCATGGATGTTAGTCATAGCGGCTAACTTAGCTGCCAACAGCTAACAACATTTAATGACTGTCAGCCGCTAACTTAGCTGCTAACAGCTAACGGCCTTTTACTATCGTCTTACACTAAATTGTACCACACAGATGATTCATTTAACACTTATATGTGACATGAACCTCGTCAAAGACAATCCCTACAAGTAAACTTCTTCGCCAAGTTTCACTAGGTAGCCATAAGGAAAATAGGCTAATCGGCATGTCTTGAAACTTTCGGTTCTCAACTTCCGGTTGTCGTCACGTCCGCATTCTGCAGCTCCCGCCTCTCTTCCCTGATTGGGCGGTTAAGAATTCAGCCGAGTGAATTCATTGGACAACGGAGGCTGGCAAGAGGGACCTGCAGGATTTCAGAATCAGGCAGGTCTGTCTGCTCTGCAAGGGTAGAATATGAGGGCCATTCACCAAAAAGTCTAATTAATAATAATGTAAAAAAAAATGATTACAAAGATTCTGAATCATAGAACTGCTAACATACTCTGTGATATCACTCATTTGAAACAAACTGCTTTCATACAAACATAAGTCTTATTAAAGATGTAAGAACCTGTATATCATTCACTCAGTATGCTACAAAGGACTTAGACTTGATGCTGGTGGCAGTCGGCGCAGAGAGGCGTAACTAAAGTATTATAAATGTATGTTTTTTTTTCAGAAGAACTAAACACATGAAGTTAATAAACAAAAAACTAACAGCAGAAGTTGACGCTAAAGGAAATGTATCTACACCAATTCATTTACATAGAGTGACTTATCAGGGTCCCCCTCCACTGTTTTCCTTTGGCAGCTGAACCTTGAGCCCAGAAGAAAAGACAAACAGAGAAAATAGAGGAGCAACATCAACACATTTTTATCACGAAAGGAGGAACAAACAGAGCAATGGAGAACCTCTATTCTACATACATTAGTGATTTGGAGTTTTAAAATAGTGTTACAACAGAATCCAAACAGGAGAAAAATTATTAAATATAATGTAGGTTTAGAGGCGGACTATATGACACTATTTTAGGGTTTTATGAGCATCCAAATGGTATTTTTTGTTTAATTTGCTTTGTTTCTGGGATTTTGATGCGTCTCATTTAAGTCCAGTATCTAAATGTTTGGATTGCCCAGCGTCATGTAATATCATTTTCACAAATGTATGTCGGAGAGGATCTCTCGGTCTTTTAATTTTATTTTGAAGGCCAGCTTACTGGACAGGAAGTGATGTTTTTGTTTCCGTGTCGTAAAGGCCCCGTGCAGGTGACATCCCTCATCCTGCAGTCTCAGAGTAATCCTGTAAAAGTCTTCAGAGCTTTCTTCTCCTTCTTTGACTCTTGGATGAGTGTCAAATGTCCGGGTTTGAGGATCTTAAAGAGAGAGCAGGTTTGTTTTCTTTCTTCTTCTACGAACTTATTTACTGTAGATGTAGCAGCTTAGCCTTTAGCTAACGATCAGCTAGCTCAGAATGTTGATGTCAGCATTAAAAGGAAAAGAACAGCACCTCTGATATTTAATGATTTAACTATCTTCATAATGACTCATTCAAAGATCAGACAGTTTATTATTCAGTGTAACAGTGTAGAGCGTCAGCGAGCTCTGAAAGCAGATGGAAATACAGACAAGAAAGCTCCAAGCTGTAAGATGTTGCAGGCATTTCCAGGGGCCCCCAAGACACACGTGTCCTACAGAGAAGATATCCACCCAGACACCACCAGCACAGCTCATACTAACCTGACACAGCTGCTGTAAACACAGCTACACTTAGCAGAAAGACCGCAGACAGCTTCACCTTTTATACAGTTGTACCAGACCACTGTTGAATAAATGGCAACAAAAGAAAAGGAGGGAGTGGAAACGATTTGTTTGAATCACAACGACAGTGCAAAAGTAAAATAACAATTCACAGTTTGCTTTATTTACTTCAACTCTTCAACTTAAGGGAAGCTGCATACAAACATCCCAATAAATCATAGCTGTGTTCAAATATTAGAAAACAGCCACAGAAATGCCTAAAAAGAAGCAACTGAATAAAGAAACAAGAGTTCAGATTTGTACACTGAGGAGAGAAGGATACACTGTAAGACACACCTAAACACTTTAAACTGACTATCAACATTGTTCAGCCTTCTATCATCCTCAACTGGTTCACCTCAAGGTTGTGTTTTGTCTGCACTTTACATCTTATATACTAATCAAATCAAATCAAATCAAATTTTATTTATAAAGCACTTTTCATACATTAAGAATGCAGCACTCAAACTCCAAACTTCCAACGCATACCCCACACACACACACACAAACACACGCACACACATAACATGATTTAAAATGTGTGATTTAAAATCGTGTGGCTGAGTACAGAGGAGCCAGGTCAGGAAACGCCAGGAGGCCAACTGCACTGGGCGGAGGCCAACTGCACTGGGCGGCGCCCACGGTCCAAAGCCAGGACGCCTCCACTCGGGCATGCCTCGCTACAGGACCAGCGAGGGGCCCACTGCAGCAAAGCACTACTGCAGACCCCCCCCACCTGTCCAAGACGACGCCCACCAAAGACAGAGACATCCCAGCCAGAGTCAACAGTGGCCCCCAGTGCAGGCAGCCCCCTGCTGAGGAAACACTGGAGATATGGAGTAAAAACATAAAACTACATAGGCTAAGAATCATGAAATAAATAAATGAAACACTAGTAAATGAAATAAATAGTAATAGAATAAGAATAACAAGTAAAAAGACGAGATTATATAAATAAATAAAATAAAAATATAGATAAAAATAACAGATAAAAATATGGGATTAGTTAAAAGCTAAATTAAAAAGGTGGGTCTTGAGCCTACTTTTAAAAATATGAACATTCTCTGCAGCCCTGAGGTCCTCTGGCAGGCTGTTCCACAGCCACTAATGACTGTTGTAGTAATCACACAGACATATTCATTATAAAGTACGCAGATGACTCTGTTGTCATCAGGAGCTTAGTCATGGCCAGGTACTTGATGATTATGTATCTTGGTGCGATTAATTCTTCTTACAAATCAGTGTTCCTAAAACAGAGGAAGTCTGTATTGATTTTAGACGTAAGTCCCAGGTTCCTCATTGTAGTGTCGTTCACAATCAGCGAGTGGAGCTGGTGAGCAGCTACAAATATCTTGGCACTACAAAAGATAACTTGCTCAAATTCGATGTGAACTGTGATATGCTCTGTAAAAAGGGTCAACAGCGCCTCTTTTGTCTGAGGAAGCTCGCCAAATTCCAGGTAGACAGAAGCCTGATGAAAATGTTTTATTGTGCTTTTATTGAGTCTGTTATTTCCTTTTGCATCCTATGTTGGTACGGTAACCTTGCTGTCAAGGACAAAAACTCCCTAGGGAGAATCATGCACATTGCTTCCAAAGTAGCTGGGGTGAAGTTCAGCAGCCTGGAGGAAAGTTATAACACTCAGCTCCTTAAGAAAGCAAAGTCCATTCGTAGAGATGAAACTCAGCCTCTGAACCAGGAGTATGAGCTTCTTCCTTCTGGCCTCCGCCTTACTGTTCCTCCAGCTACTGAAAACAGTTATACATTTTCCTTTGTGCCTCTCTCCATCCGCACTTTAAACGCCAAGGAGAAGAGGAGGCAATCGCACCATCACTTTTACCGATGCAGCTTTCTTTTGGTACTGATAATCATGTTATGTATTATGCAGCTACTGTATGTATGCTATTCAGTAGTAGTCTGTCAAATCTTTCTCTTGTTCTTGTACTGTAAACCGTGCACTCTGTTATGCAGCTACTGTATATTTGCTGACCAGTAGTTTGTCATTTCTCTTTTACTTGTTTGTAATGTTAACCCTGCTTTTTACTATGCAGCTACTGTATATTTGCTGACCAGTAGTTTGTCATTTCTCTTTTACTTGTTTGTAATGTTAACCCTGCTTTTTACTATGCAGCTACTGCTACTGTACTAAACATGATCAACAAATTACAAAAAACCATCTGAATACAATCAGATAAATGATAAAAATGTCCTCAAATGGATTATCAGTTGCCAAAAACACGTGATGTATCAAATGAGATTTGAAAAACCTATATGTTGAATTTTATGGACATTTTAATATTTTTAGTATTTTAGCAGAGAGTGAAACAAACATTTCAGCTCCAAAAAATTAGAATTTTCTGGCTATAATCTGTGGTCTGGGCTTTCAAGGGTTAACCATGCTTTTTACTATGCAGCTACTGTATATTTGCTGACCAGTAGTCTGTCTTTTCTCTTTTATTTGTTTGTAATGTTAACCGTGCACCTGGTTACGCAGCTACTGTATATTTACTGACCAGTAGTCTGTCATTTCCCGTCCTTCTCCTTGATCAGGAGCACAGCTTGGTTTGATAAGTCCACCTTTTTAATTTACTTTCCTGTACTGGAACTAACTGTGCACCAATGCCTATACTGCTCATATTATCATGTATGTTTTTTATGTTTCCATATCTAAATGTGAATCTGCTGCAAACCAAATCGCCCTTCAAGGGACAAATTAATAAAATGAATGAATGAATGAATTGAGTTCACTACACTCTGAAGAGAAGAGATGGGACAGGAATTATGATGATAGGTAAATGTTTGGAAGATGTAGGGTTACAAAAGCAGAGGATAAACCTATTAATGTAACCAGTAAGAGAGATCAACCAACAACAGCACCATAAACAAGGTAAAAAATCAACATGACAAGAATGTGAAGAATAATTTGACCTTTGTACACATTTTATGTATTCAACCTTTGTACATATTGTATATAATCTTTTCATGTATTTGTCTCTTTATAACCCTGTCCTAATCTTGTTTAATTGTCCTTGTACTTGAATATCTCTTTGTAATCACTTTGTAATCATTGTTTAGCTTTTGCATTCTTCTGACACACACACACACAAACACACATCCACACATTACATACTACGTTATGTGACCTCGTGTGGAGGCTCTTTCTTATCCGGCTCATTCCGAAACGATGAGGAGCCTGTGCGGAGGTCACGCCATACACACACCTTCTTCTCACTCTTATAAAAGAGAGAAAACATTGTATTTCTTCACTTTAACATCCAGCCTTTGCCTGTGTTGTTGTCCTCCTCGCTGATGAGTAAATTCCATCTGATTGCACCCAGCTGCCTCTTCGTCATCTTTTGTTTTGAAGGATGTCAGGTGTTGGTACGAACCTTAAAAGTTACACTGAGCTCTTAGAACTGTGAACTGTGAACTGTGGAAAAATCATGACAAAGATCAAAACCCAAATCTCTGACAACTGTGAGAAAGGCTGGTCTGAACAGCTGTGGTTAAAGAGATGTGAGCGGGCAACATCTAAAAAGAATTGGACCTAAGATGACTGGAAACAAGTTCAGCCACAATATGAATTTGATCTTGATTTGAAGCATGTTTCCTAAAATGTGTGTTTATCTATTTTAGTTGCTCCTGAGGAGGACCATCAGCTTTCAGTGAGTGAAGAGGAGGTGTCTCACAAACAGGAGAGGAGCTCCAGTGTGAAGCAGGAGGTCACGGAGCCTCTGTCCATTAAAGAGGAACCAGAAGAACTCTGGAGCAGTCAGGAAGGAGAGCAGCTCCAAGGACCAGAGGAGGCTGATATCATCAAGTTCACATTCAATCCGGACCTTGTAAAGAGTGAGGATGATGAGGAGTCCTCACAGCTTCATCAAGAGGAAACAGAACAGATGGAAACAGATACTGATGAAGAGGACGACAGTGGAGCAGAGGCAGAAGGATACTCTGATCAAGAGAAAGATGCACAACCAGAGACTGAGGTCAAAGTTGAAGACTCTTCTGAAGCAGAGACTGATGACAGTGCTGATTGGATAGAGACAACAGACCAAAAGACAGGTTTAAAGTCAGTGAAAAAATGTAAGCAGAGGAGACCAAATACTGACAAGGAACTACTTAGCTGTTTGGAGTGTGGTAAACAATTC